>OW240916.1:9094653-9337153 GCA_933207985.1 Pelobates cultripes | reverse complement strand
GGGCAGATGAGATTAACAGGATTAGGAGTGGTTAATGTGAGTGTGGATGCATGAAGAGGCTGACAGTGTGGGGGTGATGAATATAGGGGGAGGTGACAGTGTGAGGGGATGCTAACAGTGTGTCTGGGGAGGCTGTGTGTGTGAGGGGGTGATGAGAGGGATGGAGAGGGGGGTGATGAGAGGGGAGGGAGTGGGGGTGATGGGAGGGAGGGGGTGGATGAGAGGAAGGGGGTGATGTGAGAGGGAGGGAGGGAGAGGGGGTGATGAGGGAGGGAGGAAGGGATGAGAGGGAGGCAGCAGGGGATGGTGAGGGGGGTGTGGAGGGAGAGAGAGGGGGTGATGAGAGGGAGATGGTGAAAGGGAGTGATGCTGAGGGAGTGGGTGGTGCTGATGGAGGCGGTTGGGGTGATGGTGGGGGGATAATGCTGAGGGAGGGGGGCTGATGGTGAGGGAGGGGGATTGGGGTAATGGTGGGGTGATGCTGAGCGCAGAGGGTTGATGGTGAGGAGGGGCTGATGGTGAGGAGGGGGGGGCTGATGCTGAGGGAGGGGGGTTGATGGTGAGGGAGGGGTGATGCTGAGGGAGGTGGGTTGATGCTAAGGGAGGGGGGTTGATGCGGAGGGAGGGGGGACTGCATACCTTAATTTCCCTGGTAGTCCAGTGGGCTCCCTGGTGGTCCGGTGGCCATTACTTCAGGTCTGCAGCTCCACAGAGCTGCAGACCATGTAATCTCGCGAGCAGAGCGTTGCCGTGGTAACCCGCGGCAATGCTCTGATTGGCCGGTTTTCGCGAGACACATGGTCTGCAGCTCTGCACACTGTGGAGCTGCAGACCAGGTGGGGCCTCACTGCCGGCGGCATACTGGGCAAGCCGCCGGGCCCCCTCCTGGTGTCGGGTCCTCATTCACTGACCGAGGACCTGACACAGTCTGCCCTCAGGTGGTTTAGGCGGCCGCGAGGACCCAGCCAGCGCGAAGCTGCCTCTGGAGGTAAGTCATTGTCACCATAAGTTGTGTCTTATTAAAAGGGACATTCCAGATCCCTAAAACACCTTAGCTTGCTGAAAAGCTTTATGTGTTAAGAGTGTGTTCTCTCTGTTCAAAAAGTGCAGATTTCAATAGATACTGACACTTTTATAAATGATGCTGGTTACACCCCCTGGACTTTTCAAGCAGACAACAGTACCCTCACACACAAACAGCACCCTCACACACAGTACATTAACAGCACCCTCACAAGCGCGCACACACAAACACCCTCACCCACATAGCACACTACCAGCACCGTCACACACATCACACTAACAGCACACCCACACAGCACACACACACACACAGCAGTGTGTGTATGTGTGTATATATGTGTGTGTATATATATATCTATATATATATATATACACACACACATATATATACATACATACATATATATATATATATATATATGCGGCGTGTGCTTGTGCTTTAGGGTGCACATCCTAATGCAATAGGCTGCGCTCGCCTATGGTGTCACTATACCCCACTCCCTCTAATATGTAAACTCACTGAGCAGGGCCTTCAACCCCTCTGTTACTGTGTCACTATACCCCACTCCCTCTAGCATGTAAGCTCACTGAGTAGGGCCCTCAACCCCTCTGTTCCTGTGCATCCATTTGTCTGCTTATAGTTACATGTCTGTTAGTCCACCCATTGTACAGGCCCTGGGGAGATAGCGCAGCTAAGCGGACAAGGGCACATGTAGGAGTGTGGGGATAGATGCATGGGATTGGTTGGGAAGAGTGTGTGGGTGGGATTATGTTCTGTGTAAGTTAGTGTGGGGGAGGTCTTACCTCAGTGCCACTTGGGATTCGGGCCAGCAAACAGCTTCCCTCCCGCCCGCCCTATTGGTATATTTAGTCACAGCTAGCCGGGGGTATGTCCTTGCCAATTGAGTTTGAGTGGTTACGTTTAAGTATATGGAATGAGATGAACAAGTTTTTTTAGGTCTCAACCTCCCCTGCTTCAAAAGGTTAAACATTAGGTTGCCTGAGGTGTCGTGCCCATCGAGCGTGGATAAGGTCGGCTGATGGCGGGCATTGGAAAGATATGATTTTTATGACGAGGGGGGAGGTGAGACGAAGTGGTGATTAGGAACCACTGTATGTTTATTGGCAAGGACGGTTGGGTCACTGCATAACACTATGGGTGGAGTTATATATGTATATATGTTAATTTATGATTATTTATGTCTAACGTTTTGGTTACAGAAAGAAGAGATTTAATAAATAAAGTTCTGGATGTGTAATGCAGTAATTTAGTTTGTGATAATAAATGCTGTGGCCTGTTTCATCCATGCTAAGTGGTCTGTCGTTATTCGGGGGTTGAATGGGGTTAGTTTTTGTTCTAGGCTGCATCGCGATTCCCCACTACGTACATACAAGCGCTACGGAATTTGCTGGCACTATATAAACAATAAAATAATAATAATAATAATAATAATAATAATAATATGTTTTTGAAATTATTTAATAGTTTAGACAATATTAAGATTATTTAGAGACTACATTCCTGTTGCAAAACAGAATTGTATACTTGTTTGTGCCTTTTATTGCAAAATAATGTATGAGCATTACTTTATGTATCTTGAGACTATCTCCCGTTTTCTAATTTCTACTTCTGAGGCTACCAAGACATACCAGCTCTGTCGGATTGGTTGAAAATCAGATGAACAGCGTCAAAGTGAATGTGTATGTAGAGCATATGAAGGGTAAATGCATACTTTAAAATCTACCATATACCTCACAAAGTAACAGGTAACTTTTTTAGTCATAGTTAAAATCTCAGGTTCCTTTAATACACTTATATTACCCGACATTTCTAACTGAAAAATTAATTAGTAGTGCAACACGACATTTCTAAAAATGATCACAAAGATAAACTTACTTTAATTTCCAATAACTTTTTAAATTTATCAGTCTCAAAGTCATCTTCCTCGGACCTTTTAAAACAGAAAATAGAAATAAATATTTCAGATTTTTATAAAAGAAAATAAAATATATCTAAAAATGCAAATACTGAAAGCAAAATTTCCCCTGTTTCTGGAAAACTGAACTGTTCAACTATCATCTCAATCCAAGAGTTCTTTATTTTATTTTTAATCTGTTCTTAAGAGAGTTTACAAAATACAATGGTTTAGTTTAACTGCACAGGCCATGAACATGTTTTCATAGTGTATCACAGATAACAACGAGATCAATAAATCCACAATTTTATGTAAAGGGTTTATAATGCACAGGTGGCCTTTCTAGAATTGCTTCTTATATTTTATTTGTGGCTGAGTTTGATAAAGACAACAATGGTCATCTAACTTACTAGAGAAGGGTTTACCAATCCAATCCTCGAGTACCCCCTGACAGTCCAGGATTTAGGGATTACCCTGCTGTGTCTACGGTGTTTAAAAAAAAAAAAAAACACTTTAGACACAACAGGGTTATCCCTAAATCCTGAACTGTTAGGGGGTACTTGAGGACTGGGTTGGGAACCCCTGTACAAGAGCAATGTTCTACATTCATTTATATCCCAAGTTCTACAAAGAGTCTTAATGAAAGACTGATCCACTCATTGAACCAGTGTTGAATCATGGCCAATATCATTGGACCCAACTGGCTCTAAGGGCAAGTATGAAGATTACTTGCCAATATTAACTTTACAAGTTGTTGAAAAATCAATGAATCCTTCCTGGTCAAACTTTAAAAAAAAAAACCAAATGGTGGCCATCTGATCTGTAAACCGTTTTTTTCATATAATTTGTGGCACCATAATTATGCCAACTGTGATATTTTAAGGTGCGGGAAAGAAAAACATTGTGAATCAATATGAAAAGAGCTTAAATCCAAGGGCAAGTCAATCAGCAATATCAAATTTAGTGTGAAACCATGTCATTATGAGCAGAACATTTGGGTGATGGTATCTGTTATGTAAAACAACTTGAAACATATTTAAATTATTCTAATTCTAATATCATACATTTTTATGATAATTGCTTGTATGAACCCAAGCAAGATGTCCTTTTGAAAATATATTTGAATGAATACATGTGGGGATGCTTGAATATATGCATGGTGCAATTCTAATTTAATTAATCCTTTATCCAATATCTGCATAATATGTAGATCACATTAATATTGGATTACATTTATTTTTAATGCAGGAAATACTTTTTTTCTAAAACTGACTTTATTTATACACAATCGCTACCTGTTGTTGAGATTCAAGAAGGCAATTCAAATGTTGGACATGCACCTAGAACCTAGAATATCTGGTAATAGTTCTATGCGGCAGCCGACCATCTAATAAAAACAAGTTAAAAGGGGCAAATCGGAAGTGAGGATAAGGGAAAGACAGGCCTGTTCTGGTTTAACCCCTTAACTCCTTAAGGACACATGACATGTGTGACATGTCATGATTCCCTTTTATTCCAGAAGTTTGGTCCTTAAGGGGTAAAGGACACATTACAGAAATATTCCGTCATGATTCCCTTTTGTGCCAGAAGTTGTGTCCTTAAGGGGTTAAACTACTGACAATAAAATAAAAAGTTTAAAACAAAAGGATACCATACACAGATATTTGTAAAATGAGTCAGTTCACCATTGAAATTAAATAATGTATCAAAAGCATCTATCGGTGAATAGATTGAATTGTAGACTCATTACATGCAAACATTCAGAAGCTACCAGTGCACTAAGTATACCTACCCGATAAGTTCAATGTCTTTTATAGAGACTTCACATTGTTTCCAAGTAAACTGAAATCCATTCTTGTCTTTTTCTAGGTTGAATGTAGATGTAATTTGTACATTTATGCTAAGAATGGGTGGCTGGTTCTTTGATTGTCCGTTGAATGATGAAGATCTAGGAAACAGACCAGTTAAGACCCCTCTAAACAAAGGACACCATTCCATTACATAGCTGAACTAATTCACACCCATGTTGCCTCCTCCCTGTACATGTTGGAATTGCCAAGGAATACGAACAGACTGCAAATGTTTTTGAGAAGAATACAGGATACAAAAGAACAAGCAAATTCTGTTTCATTTCTGTAAGTCTTGATATCCCTAGACAGCTAAATGATCTAGACTAGTGGTTCCCGAAGCAGTCCTCAAAGCTCACCAATAATCCAGATTTTGTCAGTATCTCAATTGGAATAAAAAGGGAATATACATAAAGCCTTGGTTGTTGGTGGTCCATGAGGATTGTTTTGGAAACCCCTGATCTACACAATAGCCTTTCTTTTCCACAGCTCCACTTTTATTAATGCTGATGTGTCACTCCTATGAATACTGTACAATCCCACAAAGAAACAAACAATTCAAATCAGTTAAGGAATTATAAGGGAATATAAATTTACGTACGTCTTTTCTTCAAATTCCATGTTGATTTGAAAATTTGCGATGATGCTCTTGTTGGATAAGATTTGACTGCTTACATCTTCGAAGGAAACAGAGCTGGCTGTGATCCTACAAGAAATATTTCATTGTTACTAATTTAATATAACAAAAAAGGATTTACCTGGGTATCACTTTAAACTCCAGCACAACTTTGAATAATTTCCAAAGATGATGGTATAGGGAACACCCTTACGCACAGCTCTAAGAGTTGCTTCAAACTCTAAGACAGACCATTAGAGCTTTCAGTAAGACAGCACAGAATAAGAGTCTGCACTCTGCATGCCCATCTTGGATTGAGCACAGTAGTGGGCCCAGGAAAGCTGAGCCTGGACTATGCACGAGTAAACTGCAGTTCAGCCAATAACAGCATGTGGTCCAGTGCATTAAACAGTGAACGAGGCTATTGGTAAACTGAAAACTGCAATATGGGTTATATCAGGTTACATGGACGCTTCACTTTGCTCTTTGGGATATCCCTCTTCTCCAATAGCCAAAGAGGGTCCACACAATTGTGCGCCCCTTAAAGTGGAACTGCCACTGTCTGGAGACTTTGCATAATTGTAAAGGCCCTTGACGTTGACATTGCCACTTGGGGGTCCAGTGGCTGGGGGACAGGCAAAGGTGAGTTCTACTTACCTGAACCTGTCCCTTGTGGGCGCTACTGTCCTCTTCTGGCTGGTCCTCTTCTGCTCCCGGTGCTTCAATTGCCGAGACTGCGGGATCCTAAATAGATAGATCTAATTTTGCAGCTTCCATCACTGGTGCTTGATAGGGGAGATGCTTAACAGTGGTAGCTCCACCCAGTGTTAAACAGTGTTAGGTGTAGGAGAAATATTGAGACAAAGTAGTTCCTATAGCTTATAACTAGATTTGAATTTTAGTAAAATTCCAACACAGTCAATATGAGTATTTCATAAAAATTTTGTCTTTGTGAAATACTAATTTTGGGGAGGTCAGTTGACAGTGATGCTATAGAATGAAATGCTAACTTTCTTATTCTCGCCTATCTAAACCTCATAAAAATTAAACTATCTAAACTTTATCAAAATTGACTCGAAAGCCCCCTATATCTTCCAAAATAGGAATTGTTTTTGAATAAGATAAAAGTCTTATTTACTTCAGAAACATTGTATCGATTGTACTAAACTGTCATTTTGTAGAGTTAACATTTTCAGATGAAGTGACTACCGTGAAACTGGGACAAACATTTTATGAACCGGCTTATGGACCACATGATCTCTTTCACTTAGTCACTTTGCTGTGACACTATATACAGGTTATTCACTGGATTGTATATATACAGTTGCAAGAAAATGTATGTGAACCCTTTGGAATGATATGGATTTCTGCACAAATTGGTCATAAACTGTGATCTGATCATCATCTAAGTCACAACAATAGACAATCACAGTCTGCTTAAACTAATAACACACAAAGAATTAAATGTTGCCATGTTTTTATTGAACACGCCATGTAAACATTCACAGTGCAGGTGGGAAAAGTATGTGAACCCCTAGACTAATGACATCTCCAATAGCTAATTGGAGTGAGATGTCAGCCAACTGTAGTCCAATCAATAAGATGAGATTGGAGGTGTTGGTTACAGCTGCCCTATAAAAAACACACACCAGTTCTGGGTTTGCTTTTCACAAGAAGCATTGCCTGATGTGAATGATGCCTTGCACAAAAGAGCTCTCAGAAGACCTACAATTAAGAATTGTTGACTTGCATAAAGCTGGAAAGGGTTATAAAAGTATCTCCAAAAGTCTTGCTGTTCATCAGTCCACGGTAAGACAAATTGTCTATAAATGGAGAAAGTTCAGCACTGCTGCTACTCTCCCTAGGAGTGGCCGTCCTGTAAAGATGACTGCAAGAGCACAGCGCAGACTGCTCAATGAGGTGAAGAAGAATCCTAGAGTGTCAGCTAAAGACTTACAAAAGTCACTGGCAAATGCTAACATCCCTGTTAGCGAATCTACAATACGTAAAACACTAAACAAGAATGGATTTCATGGGAGGATACCACAGAGGAAGCCACTGCTGTCCAAACAAAGCATTGCTGCATGTTTACAGTTTGCACAAGAGCACCTGGATGTTCCACAGCAGTACTGGCAAAATATTCTGTGGACAGATGAAACCAAAGTTGAGTTGTTTGGAAGAAACACTCAACACTATGTGTGGCGAAAAAAAGGCACAGCACACCAACATCAAAACCTCATCCCAACTGTGAAGTATGGTGGGGGCATCATGGTTTGGGGCTGAATTGCTGCATCAGGGCCTGGACGGATTGCTATCATCGAAGGAAAAATGAATTCCCAAGTTTATCAAGACATTTTGCAGGAGAACTTAAGGCCATCTGTCTACCAGCTGAAGCTCAACAGAAGATGGGTGTTGCAACAGGACAATGACCCAAAGCATAGAAGTAAATCAACAACAGAATGGCTTAAACAGAAGAAAATACGCCTTCTGAAGTGGCCCAGTCAGAGTCCTGACCTCAACCCGATTGAGATGCTGTGGCATGACCTCAAGAAAGCGATTCACACCAGACATCCCAAGAATATTGCTGAACTGAAACAGTTCTGTAAAGAGGAATGGTCAAGAATTACTCCTGACCGTTGTGCACATCTGATCTGCAACTACAGGAAACGTTTGGTTGAAGTTATTGCTGCCAAAGGAGGTTCAACCAGTTATTAAATCCAAGGGTTCACATACTTTTTCCACATGCACTGTGAATGTTTACATGGTGTGTTCAATAAAAACATGGCAACATTTCATTCTTTGTGTGTTATTAGTTTAAGCAGACTGTGATTGTCTATTGTTGTGACTTAGATGATGATCAGATCACATTTTATGATTAATTTGTGCAAAAATCCATATCATGCCAAAGGGTTCACATACTTTTTCTTGCAATTGTAGTTGCCAGTTTTTGTTTTACCAATAAAAGTGTATCATGTTTTATTTTAATAAGTGACTTAAACACAAATGGTAATCTACTGACAGTTACACTTTTTGTGTTTCTCTCTTACCTACCACAAAGAGAAAATTATTATTATTATTATTATTATTATGGTATTTATATAGCGCCATCAAATTCCGCAGCGCTTTACAATGGGTGGACGAACAGACATGTAGTTGTAACCAGACAAGTTGGACACACAGGAACAGAGGGGTTGAATATATTGTTTTGTATGGAGATTCATAATTAGTTATGGGTTTTAAGATTAACAATACCTACAATTAATTTTACATCACAAACTATCTGATAACTCCAGAATCTGAAAATCTTAGAACCACTTGAGAAGAAGCATCCATTTTAAAAAATATATTGGCCCACACTAAGTTCATGGATGAGTCTGATCCTTTCCCGCTGTCAGTCATCTCAGGGAGCATTAGATGTGGAACCTATCATTGCATTACCTGTGATCATTTGTTGCATGGCAATGGTACTTTCTCTTCCTCTGTCAGTCACTGCCGGCATACTGTAACACACAGGATCATGTACAATATCGCCTCTATGGTTTATTTGTTGGTTTGTCCCTGTTGGTTACAGTATATTAGACGGACCTCTAGATGACTCAAAGTTAGGTTTAGGGAGCACAAAAACTCTATTCTCTTCATTTTAAGAGAATTTTTGTGGCATAGGTGAATGGGTAAAGTGTCGTGGACATTGAAAAAATTCCTTCATGTACAGATATGCAGACAAGACTTGGAAGACTCATGAGAGCACAATACAACCAATTACTACCTTGAATACTAAGAATATGCATATAATCAGGTATTATTTTTGTGTGTGTATATGTGTGCAGTAGTGTGTGTGTTATTATGTATCTATGTCAGTGTGTGTGTGTGTGTAAGTAAGTAGTTGTGTATATATATATGTGACAGTGGGTATGAGTCAGTCTAATAAAGAACCAAAGCCCATTTTTCCCATGTGAAAACGTTCTTCCTTCCATGGTGTCCAAGGAAACCAAACCCCATCCCACATACAGCACTGGGTCTTGGGCAACACCTCTGTGCCTTTTCCTGATCTGTAATAAAATCATATAAAACTTCTACAGACATTCTAATGTACTATATAGATACACAGATCAGCCACAAACTTTAAATAATCTGCCTAATATCATGTAAGTCCCTCTTGTGATGCCAGAACAACTCTGATTAGTAGAGGCATGAACTCCACAAGACCTCTGAATGTATCATGTGGTATCTAGCACCAAGACATATGCAGCAGATCCTTGAAGTCCGGCAAGTTGCAAGGTGAGGTCTCCTTGGATCAGATTTGTTGTTCCAGCACATCCCATAGATGCTCAAATGGATTGATTTCTGGAGAATTTGGAGGCCAAGGCAACACCTTGAACTCTTTGTCATGTCCCTAAAACAATTCCTGATCAATTGTTGCAGTGTGGCAGGGTGCATTTTCCCGTTGAAAGAGGTCACTGCCATCTGAGAACATCATTACCACAAAGTGGTGAATTGTCTTCAACAATCTCTGGGTAGGTGGAATTTGTCAAAGTGACATCCCATGAATGCCAGGATCCAAGGTTTCCCAGCATAGCATAACACTCCATCAACCAGCCTGCCTACTACCCATAGTGCATCCTGCTGACATCTCTTCCCATCTCAGCCATCCACTTGATCAGGCATCCTTCTTCCAATTCTGATGCTCACGTCCTCATTGAAGGCACTTTCAGTGGAGGACAGGGGTCATCATGGGCACTCTGACCTGTCTGCGGCTATGCACCCCCATACACAGCAAACTACAATGCCCAGTGTGTTCTGACACCTTTCTATCATGGCCAGCATTACGTTTTTCAGCTATGGTAGTTCTCTGTGATCAGGCCAGACAGGCAAGCATTGTGCATTAATGAGTTTTGGGTGCCCATTACTACTATTACTAGTACTAACAAATGCATACCAGGAAAACCCACAAGACTTCCCATTGTGGAGATGCTCTGACACAGTCGACAATCCACCACTATTTGGCCCTTGTCAAAGTCACTCAAATTTTTTTGCTTGCCAATTTCTGTATATAAACTCTATACTCTATATTCTAAAACCAGACAGATCAATCTGTGCACAGCATGGATTGACTACAAGAATGCCTAGGACACACACATGGATACTAGAATTCTTGGCTCTATACAAGGTCAACAAGACAATACATGCCTTCATCAAGAACTTAATGAGCAAGTGGAAAACAACTCTAATTCCAGGAAAGCCAAATTGTAGCGTTACTTACCTTATCCAGGGGTCGGCCGCGGTCCTCTTTCGAGCCGCGCGCGGTCCTGCTGCTGCACGAGCCGCACGCGGCTCATCTGACAGCTTCACTAGGAAGGCAGGTCACGTGTCCCGCCTGAATCTAAGAGCGCGCCGCGAGTCTCGGGCGCGCTCTTAAAGAGACAGTGGGAGCCTAAATTGTTAAAAGGCTCCCATTGGCCCCTATCATGCCACACTCCCCATACACTTACCTTTTGGGGGTGTGGATATGACAGGAGCCAATCACATTAGTTTAGAAGCTATTTAAACTTACCTCTCCCTTTACTCCCTGCCCTATCGTGGTTTCTGTTTCAGTTCCCTTTAGCGCTTGTTGTGTTCAGTTGTGTTTTCTCAGTATTGACTTTGGCTTTGTTTCTGACTACGGTTTCTCTTTATCCTTATCTGTTCTGGTTGTCGGCTTCCTGTTTATTGTGTACCAGACCCCGGCTAGTCCTAGTTTACGCTGTCTCTCTGTGCCCTTGACTTCGGATCGTTCCTGACTCTGCCTCCTCTCATATACGTCGAGTCCGGCCATTCTAAGGTCCGGTAGACGTATCTCTCCTCTGTTTTGTCTTCTGTTTAGCTGAATCCTGCGTGTTGGGGTATATTCTCGTTACACAAATCCAGGAAAGTGAACATCAAATGTGGCATATATCAAGGCGATGCTCTATCCTGAATGCTGTTCTGCATTCGGGAATGCTGTTCTGGGCTCAACCTCCTTAGCCAGATCATCATAAAGAATGCATATGAATACTGATTCAAGAGTGGAGCTAACATCAGCCCCCTACTCTATATGGACAACATCAAACTGTATGCCAAGAATGAGCTGAACATTGACTCAATGATTCACCTAACTAGGATATGCAGCAAGTATATCGGAATGTCATTCAGACTAGATAAGTGTGAACCTGCCTATGTTCTCTTGGGAGATACAAGAAAGGGTAGTTGGGAATGCAAGTGCTAAGATCCTTTGGAACGTTCAGAATGAGACAGACAAGCAAGTAGTGGCCAACCAACATGACATTGTGGAGGTAGACAAGGAACGGAAAACTGAAGTGGTGGTGGATGTGGCAATACCCAGTAACCATATCAGGAAGAAGGAACATGAGAAGGTAGTCAAATACAAATGACTGAAAGAGGAGCTAGAAAGCATGTGAAAAGTGAAGACAGTAGTAGTCCCAGTTGCAATAGGAGCACTCGGGGCTGGGGGAGTGGCATCAGCAGATTCCAGGTGGCAAATCTGAGATCACTGTCTAGAAGAGTGCAGTTCTAAGAATAGTTAAGATACTGTGGAGAATCCTCAGACTCCCAGGCCTCTGGTAGAGGACCCAAGAATGAGGAACAAATATTCCACACAGGAGGGGTGAGAAAATGTAAACATGATAAGATGGCTGCTCTCTATTACATAAATAAAATAATTTAAAAACAAATACTAACCATACAGATTGTTGTTTCTGATGCCATTTATTCATTATCTTCTGCCTGTTAAACAAGACACAAAATAAAAAAATAACCAAGAAAAACACACGTTGCAAGTATTATTAAACAAAATGGCCACTTGGAAAAAGAAAATTGAGCACATAATGAATCCTAACCCAGTGGCATGATGGAGAGTTGAGCGGACACCGGGATGTTAAGGTTTGCCGGGTTAGGCCGAACTTCGGCAAAAAGTTTGAGTTCGGGAAGTCAATGGGGACCCGAAGTTTTGGGTACTCAAATGGCTCTAAAAAAGTCCTGGAAAGGGCTACAGGGCTGCAAAAGGAAGTAAAATGGGGGTAAGAGTAGGACAAGTTCCCTGCAAAAAATGTGGATAGGGAAATAACTTAAAATAACATAAAATACATACAAATTAAAAATAATAATCTTGAACTAGGAGGAGGAGGTGGATGTGGAGTAGGAGGTTGAGGAGGCGGTGACCGTGGCGGTGTAGGTGGAAGCGGCGGTGGAGGAGGAGGAGGTAGCCAACACTGTTTTTTATTTTTTTATTTTTTTATTTTTTTTTATTTGGGGTAGCCTCCAAAATATTAGGACATATAAAAAAAGAAAACAAAGAATAAGTGCACTTGAGTATAACAATGGCTGGATGAGGCCGGTATAAATGTCTATTCTGCACAAGGTATAGACAAGTCTGGTGGGATCCATGCCTGGTTCATTTTAATAAACGTGAGCTTGTCACTTGTTGGCTGTGGACAGGCGGCTGCGCTTGTCTGTGATAACGTCCCCTGCCGTGCTAAACACACGTTCAGACAATACACTGGCTGCAGGGCAGGCAAGCACCTCCAAGGCATAAAGGGCAAGCTCAGGCCATGTGCCCAATTTGGAGACCCAGAAGTTGAATGGGGCAGACCCATCAGTCAGTACATGTAGGCATGTGCACAAGTACTGTTCTACCATGTTACTGAAATGCTGCCTCTTGCTAAGACGTTCCATATCAGATGGTGGTGCTGGATATTGTGGCGTGCTGACAAAGCTTTCCACATTTCGGCCATACTAACCCTGCCTTCAAAGGTGCTGGAGGTGCCCCAGCTGCGTTGGCAATCTCTTCCTCCTCCTCTGCCTTCGCCTTGTGCTTCCACTGAGCCCCCGGTGTCAGTTGGGAATGCCCTCAGCAGCGCATCTACCAGCATGCACTTGATCACGCTCCAGTAAGGGAATTAAGGAAGGCACGTTGTCCTTGTAACGGGGATCCAGCAGGGTGGCCACCCAGTAATCAGCACAAGTTAGAATGTGGGCAACTCTGCAGTCATTGCGCAGACACTGCAGCATGTAGTCGCTCATGTGTGCCAGGCTGCCCAGAGGCAAGGACAAACTGTCCTCTGTGGGAGGTGTATCGTCTGTGTCCTCCGTATCCCCCCCAGCCACGCTCCAGTGATGCCCACAAGCTGCGTTGGGTGCTACCCTACTGTGAACACGGTTCCTCCTCCTCCTCCTCCTCCTCATCCTCCTCCTCCTCATCCTCAAGAACTGTGCCCTGGCTGGACAATTGTGTACCTGGCCTATGCTAGTGCAGGAACCCACCCTCCGAGCCACTTGTGAATGACTGGCCTGATAACCGTGGAAATGACCCCTCTTCCTCCTCCTCTTTCTCCTGTGCAACATCCTCCTACATCATCGCCTGAAGTGTTTTTTCAAGGAGACATAGAAGCTGGATAGTAAGGCTGAGAACCGCGTCATCGGCACTGGCCATGTTGGTGGAGTACTCGAAACAGCGCAACATGGCACACAGGTCTCGCATGGAGGCCCACTCATTGGTAGTGAAGTGGTGCTGTTCCGCAGAGCGACTGACCCGTGCGTGCTGCAACTGAAACTCCACTACCACCTGCTGCTGCTCGCACAGTCTCTCCAGGATGTGCAAGGTGGAGTTCCACCTTGTGGGCACGTCGCATATGAGGAGAGCTTTCAAGATTGCAAAAGAATTTGCACATGGCACAAATCTAAGTGACTCACCGATGCCAACACCTCTCGTTTTCAAGCCAGCCAACCACAGTGCATCAGTGATACTGACGTCATACTGTCACACACACCCTGTGATTCTTCTAATGACATCAATAGTATTATCCCCATGGGTGCATAAGGTGCAACTTTTTCTTCACAAAAAACAACAGATAGCCTTGAATGTAGGTAGTATTTGAACGATGAACAGTTAAACTTAAACAATAAAACTTTTTTTCTAAATATTTGCTCTGTTGTGAGGGAACTTTACATTAACTTTCATATGCTCTCTCATCAAATGTCATCAGAACTTCCTTTATCTAGATTCAAAGCATGTTTTCTTTGGGTACTTTTTTGAAATTCACTTTGAATTCCCTATGAATTCCCAACAATTCTCAGTTTAGTGAATAACCCAGTCTGCGATTGTCAGTGATTTCTTGAAGTTACTCACAGAAAATGTTTTACTTTACTGCGTCCTCTCTTCTTCTCTCGACCATTATTGGTGTTTCGTGGCTGCAGTGAAAAATCTCCTATCATTTTCCTCAGCTCGGATGGCGCAATTCTTTTCAGAGAATTATCGAATGCTTTAAAGACAAATATATATATTTACAGAGGTACTGTGAATTCACAGTAGCAGACAATTTACCTTGCTGCATTGAGATTATTTTAGTTATTATTGACATGCCTAATGTGTGTCAAGAGGTAACGCTACAATAAATATATATATTGTTCGGTGATACCCAAAAAGACACTTTGTAGATGTGTAGCCCCTTCATATCACATTCTACCACAGCCCCACAAACACATTTTTTGTTTGTTTACTGGAAAGAAATTGGACAGAATGAAAATACAATCAACGCAGATATACAATCAATGCAATGTGCTCTCCTACCGTCTAGTGAGACAAAATATATATATATATATATATATATATATATATAAAAAAAACCTCCATATGTTAAGTGCTTGATTTGACACTGTCTACATGTGATCAGTAATTCGTCTGTCTATGAAAAATACAAACATGTATTCCTAATGCTATAGAGCTGAAGTACCTATTTAGATTAAAGGCCACCCTCCCAACAATAATGTAGTAAGAAGGTGAATTATACTAGTGGGCATGCACGGCAAAATGCTGCGCTACACCAATTAAATGATCTCAGTGAGAGTAATTTAATCTATAATGAGTTTGACTGGGTTATAGTAGCAGTAGCACCTCTAGTGGCCATGAGAAGGCAAGTTAACGCTGCAATAAAATCCTTGTGGTTCTTGACAGGGGCACTGCACTCAGACCACTTCAGTGAGATCAAGTGATCTGGGTGCCTTTATTGTCCTTTTAACTAAATTCTTACTATTTTTACTGCTATTCATAGAAACATAGAATGTGACGGCAGATAAGATCCATTCGGCCCATCTAGTCTGCCCAATTTTCTAAATACTTTCATTAGTCCCTGGCCTTATCTTATAGTTAGGATAGCCTTATGCATATCCCATGCATGCTTAAACTCCTTTACTGTGTTAACCTGTACCACTTCAGCTGGAAGGCTATTCTATGCATCCACTACCCTCTCAGCATAGTAATACTTCCTGATATTTTTTAAACCTTTGCCCATTTAATTAACCCCTTGACGGTTCATTACCGTCATCGGAAAAATCCCCTCGATAGAGCTACTTACCTGATCGCCGTCGGTCCCCCCGATCACCGCTCCTCCCAGTCCAGGGGGACTGCCTGTCTGCCCGTGCAGTCTCCCCTCGGCAGATCAGGACCCCGCAGCCACGTGATCACCCGATCACGTGGCCGCAATAGGTGCCTGTGTATCTGCCTGCAGGGGGACTGTCTGTGCTGACAGGCAGTCTCCCTGCAAGTGGAAAATCAAAAATAAAGTTAAAAAATAAAGCAATCAGTGTAAAAAATAAATAAATATGTGTGTATATGTGTATATATATATATATATATATATATATATATATACATGTATATAATGTCATACTAAGTGTATTTTTATATTTATATATACGTATATTAATATAAAAATACACTTTTAATTTAAATTACACACGAATACATACAATATATATAATAACTATATATATTGTATATATATATTATTATAAATTATAAATATGTTAATAAAAATAAATAACAAAAAGTAAAAATAATTTTTAATAATTAATATTATATAATTATATATATATATTTATATCAAAATACACTTAGAATGTAATGATATAACTATGTATAAATAAATAAAAATAATACGAAATATACATATGTCCATATACATAATTACATAAATAATAAATAAATATAAACGTAGACCTCAAATATATAAATATGTATATATATATATATATATATATATATATATATTAAAATTCTACATGTGTATTTATGTAATATTTTTACCTAATTAAGTAATTTTAACGATTGCAATTTGAGGGACCTGCCTGCTAACCCAGGCCGAAAGTCCAGAGAATTTAATTTGCTAGCACTGTGTTTAACCCTGTAACGTTCTATGACAGCTTAAAACCTGTACATGGGGGGTACTGTTTTACTTGGGAGACTTTGCTGAACACAAATATTAGTGTTTCAAAACAGTAAAACATATCACAGCGATGATATTGTCAGTGAAAGTGAAGTTTTTTTTGCATTTTTCACACACAAACGGCACTTTCACTGATGATATTATTGCTGTGATACATTTTACTGTTCTGATACACTAATATTTGTGTTCAGCGATGTCTCCTGAGTATAACAGTACCCCACATGTAGAGGTTTTATAGTGTTTGTGAAAGTTACAGGGTCAAATATAAGGCTTGATTTTACTTTTTTTTTATTGAAATTTGTCAGATTGGTTAGGTTGCCTTTGAGAGCATATGGTAGCCCAGGAATGAGAATTAGCCCCATGATGGCATACCATTTGCAAAAGAAGACAACCCAAGGTATTGCAAATGGGGCATGTTCAGCCTTTTTTAGTAGCCACTTAGTCACAAACACTTTTTTTGCATTTTTAACACACAAACAAGTATAAATGCTAACTTTGGCCAGTGTTTGTGACTAGGTGTCTACTAAAAAAGACTGGACATACCCCATATTGAATACCCTGGGACCGGTTGTCTACTTTAAAAAAATATGTACATGTGAGGTGTGATTCGG
This sequence comes from Pelobates cultripes, assembly GCA_933207985.1. NCBI lineage: Eukaryota > Metazoa > Chordata > Amphibia > Anura > Pelobatidae > Pelobates > Pelobates cultripes. Next base: position 9,319,885 of record OW240916.1, on the reverse strand, counting down.
GGATTCACAGATAACAGTGTTACAATGTCACTATTGATAAATTTTAAATATATATATATTGAAACAGCAATTTCCTACTTGTATTTATAGGCCTAAAACTTGCAAAAAAAAGCAATAAAGCATGTAAACACTGGGTGTTTTTAAACTCAGGACAATTTTTTTTTATCTATTTAGCAGTTTGTAGATAAGCAAAAGATTTTTCAAGTAAAAGTCCAAAAACATGTTCTTTTTTCAATTTTTCACCATATTTTATTATTTTTTTTTAAATATTATATATGACATGACACAAATAATGGTATGTGAAGAAAGCCCTTCTTGTCCTGAAAAAAACAATATCTAACTTGTATGGGAACCGTAAATGAGAGAGAGGAAAATTACAGCTAAACACAAACACCACAAAAGTGTAAAAACTGCTCTGGTACTTAACGTACAACATCGCAAAAACAGGCCGGTCCTTAAGGGGTTAAAGAATATGTCCTCTTGTTGTGGTAGTTTTTCTTCTTTTAAATATAGTCTCCTCCTTTACTGTGTTGATCCCCTTTATGTATTTAAATGTTTCTATCTTACGGGTATCCACATAAAGAGAAACTTGACATGATATGCAGTTTCAATTACTTTCACATTTTGTTAAGCAATATTGTATAATGAACATAAGCATTATGTGAAAATATATAATATTATATATTATAAGTATATACATTTTCCATACCTACATCCAAGAGGTCAGAGCAAAGTTTCATTTTCACCATGGGCTCACAGGAGACATGGTTGGACTTCAGCAATCCACCCAATAACAGGAGAAGTCCAGTTGCCAGTATCATTATATTATTATCTGATAAAGATTAGAAAATAATTGTAAGGAAAGGTGTGAAATCCAGTGACAAAGGGTATAAGGCCACCCCAGTGTTTTCGACCTATTACAGATGCATTATGTAATAGATTTGTGCATTTCAGGTCTTACAAACGAATCAGGTTGTTCTTAAAGGACCACTATAGTGTCAGGAAAACAAACTTGTGTTCCTGGCACTATAGTGTCCTGATGGTGTCCCCACCCTCAGGGTCCCACTCCCGTGGTGCTGAAGGGGGAGGAAAGGGGTTAATCCCTTACCTTTTTTCCAGCGCCACGCTCCCTCGTCGCTGGGACTCTCCTCCCTCTTCTGATGTCATCAGCTGAATGTGCATGCGCGGCAAGAGCATTCTCAATGCTTTCCTATAGACGCTGGCTGAAAATCACAGTGAGAAGCGCGGAAGCGCCTCTAGCGGCTGTCAATGAGACAGCCACTAGAGGCTGGATTAACCCATAGGTAAACATAGCTGAAGTTGTCTGGGTGCCTATAGTGGTCCTTTAATCTTTGCCAAATAAATCCAACTTTCTGGAATTTACCTGTCGAATCTTAGTTAATTAATAATACTCCACAGGTAAATTCCAAATGGATCTATTATATAATCTTCTCATGATTAATGGTCTTAGATATTTTAGAAATTATCTCTCGTGTCCAGTGGTACACAATGTTTGACACACTGGAACTTCAAACATACCATTTAACAGATGTGTTTAGCCACATACTATAAGGGATTTTCTAAATAGACATTAGTGGTAAGTTATTTGAAAGCTTGCTAATCTAAACACAAAAAGCTGAGTTAGAAAAAAAAAATATTACGAGTAGATGCACACCATTTATGGAAAATATATATTGCAAGTGTGTATGAAAGCCATTACCGTCATGCATATAATCGTATAATCACACGGAATCAAAGAGTATTTTGGATTGTACTGCGGGATATTTTCTGTTACATTTACGGACTGGTACTTTTCCCATACATGTCTGTAGGAGAACTGCTAGTCAGTTACCAAAGTTGGAATAAAATAATATCATGTTGCGTACTACGGTGCTGTCAATGGCAGTTCATCTAATTCTGGAGCAAAATCGCAAAGAATTAATCCGGGATTGCTGTGCCAAAACACACCTGTTTAATATCTGGAGCTATCTCATTGCTCACTAACTAACCGTATTAACAAGAATGAATCAGTTGTTTTAGAATAGCCCATGAAGTAGGTACATAAATTGAATGTTCCATGTAAAAACCTAGCTTCAAATTGTAGTTGCATCTTACTACATCTTGTGGCCATAACTGGTACTACAGGTATGAAATTAGTTTACTTTATAACAAGCATGTTGACTTCCAGTAACGTTTTAGTGAATAACTTTGATTAAGTTTTATTAAGAGATAATTCCACTTTAAGAGCCGCTAGACTTCAATGTTGTGATTGGAAAAAAACTCAATGCAGAATATATTTTTTCCCGTTACTAGCACATTATACAATTATTGCAGCCTTTATTTTTAATATATGATTTTACTTTATAAATAAAATAACAAGAGAATAAAAGACACATAAAACGCATAGGAAAAGTCATAATAATTACACAAAATGATATAAACAAACAATTATGATCACCTGCATAAAGAAATATGTTTATAAATATATTTGCAAACACTCAACTTTATCGAGTGTCGCATAAATAGTGAATTATGATCAGTGAACATTGACCTTGCGAAATCTAGATAAAAACTGCTGAAATGGGAAAAAAAAGTTCAACTTGACTGAGTTAGAAATCTTTTCAAACTCGGAAGAGGTTCATTCAGTATGGTGTGAATTGTTGCATATCGAAATCCAACAATATTTAGTCGTCAATAGTTCAAACTCAGTTATAGTCACAACTTCAATATTTTAACTTTGATTTTGCCATCCGGATTCCCATTTGATGCTATATGACTTGAAATGGAAAAAACATGAAAAATGTCTTTACTAACGTATACATTTTTGGGAATTCAAAGTGAATTAAACGTTTTAAGCCAATATACTAGCAGGAAATAATTGATTTCAAGAATTGTATAATGTGACTTTTTTGACCCAAAATTTTAAAATCACTTTTAATTCACAACAATTTAGTGTGAATCCAGTCACTTTAGCCTAAATTTGGCAAGTTACTTGTCCACTGACCTCCATTCATTGTGTAGTAAATATACCAATGTACTTTGTAATCTAACCGATAGCCAGTTCAATATCAAATACTTACTTTCACCACCACTCACTGTGTTGAGATATACCTCTTTCAGTACAAATAAAATAAAACAAGCAATCATGAACCTTATATAGCAAGGATACAGAAGGGAAAATTGCGGCTTAGTGAAATGATACGGAAATTAACCACAAAGATCTCTGGATAATCCACTCATTGTATTATTTGATGAATAAATGTCATATTTACTTTTTCTAATTGCGTGCAGTGTTCATACTTTACTCTTGAATTACCTGATTTTCAAATAAACCAATGGAAAACAATATGAAATATACTATTCAGGCAGCATGAACTCCAGTGCAGCCTTGGGGAGACATTTTTATAAAAATCTCTGATTAGAAAGAGCTATGAATAGTTTGCGTCTGATTGTAATACAGCACTAGATGACACACACACACACACACACGTTTATCAAAGGACACTTTCAGATTGTATTGAACAACTGACTGGTTTTGACAGATGAATATCAGTGAATTGTGCTGTTTATTTTTTTGGTTTGTTAATTTTTTTTTTAAAGGAACTATATGTATAGTTGTACGTGTCCCCTCTGTACAGTATGTATCCTTGGCCAAGACACCTAATGATATAGATCTGTCTATCTCAAATCCTCATAGATTGTCATCTTGTCTTAGCAGGGTCTTGTTTACATATAAATGCCCCCTTTCTGGACTTTCTGGAGCGCTGTGGAATATAGTGGCGCTAAATCAATAATAACTAGTCATGTATGTATTGATTGTGTGCACACGTACATGCACGCTTGTATGTGTGTGTTCATACACTTACTGTATATTCATGAATCTGAATTCTGTTCTATTCATTTATATTATCAGATTGTTTGGCTTCCCTAAAAAGAAATATGTTAATGTTACTTGCAATCGGCACATAAAGGAGTATCCTGGCTGCGTTTTCCAAGATTGCACTTCTGTCAATGGAAAGTTGCACAGAATTGACATTAGTCAGCCTCTACCTCTGGGCTTTGTTGATGACACCCCAGTGATACCGGAGATGGAGTTACACCTTTGGCAACAGCGTAGTTAATCTCTCTATGTGCCACGTTTCACCATGCAGACTCCAAGCACCATGACTGAAGTGGTCATAGTGTTGGGAGTAACCGTTTACATCTTTTTATAAGTGTTGCAAGTCATTGACATAAATAGGAACAGGGGTTCCATCAGGAGCTATAATAATTGTGTTGGCGGCAAATTGATGTAGACACACCATCCCAGTGAAGTCTGAGCAAGCAGTGAAGGCTGAGGAAGCAGTGATGGCAGTGGAAGCAGTGAAGGCTGAGGAAGCAGTGAAGGCTGAGGAAGCAGTGATAGCAGAGGAAGCAGTGATAGCAGAGGAAGCAGTGAAGGATGAGGAAGCAGTGAAGGCTGAGGAAGCACTGTTGCTAGAGGAAGCAGTGATGGCAGAGGAAGCAGTGAAGGCTGAGGAAGCAGTGATAGCAGAGGAAGCAGTGATAGCAGAGGAAGCAGTGAAGGATGAGGAAGCACTGTTGCTAGAGGAAGCAGTGATAGCAGAGGAAGCAGTGAAGGCTGAGGAAGCAGTGATAGCAGAGGAAGCAATGAAGGCTGAGGAAGCACTGTTGCTAGAGGAAGCAGTGATAGCAGAGGAAGCAGTGAAGGCTGAGGAAGCACTGTTGCTAGAGGAAGCAGTGATAGCAGAGGAAGCAGTGAAGGCTGAGGAAGCACTGTTGCTAGAGGAAGCAGTGATAACAGAGGAAGCAGTGAAGGCTGAGGAAGCACTGTTGCTAGAGGAAGCAGTGATGGCAGTGGAAGAAGAAATACTCAGTGAAACAATATTAGCAACACATGCTAGAATGGAAAGGATTAGATTAATGAATAATGTTAGACATCCAGCATACAGGATTTGAAGTAACCTGCTGCCATTTTTAGGAATGGAGCTTCACTTCTCAAACTGTAATAATACTAATGTATGAGCGGCGTTAAGTACACAGTAAGTACAGTTGCCTTATTGAAATCAGGCATCCATATATCTATATATCAGGCCTCCTGTACAGCGTGAGAGTAAAATACTGCATTTAAAGTCCTTAATGGATGAAGAATCTGACTGGATCTCAAAGTGCTAGGTTTCATTCTGCAATGCAAACCTAAAGTTAGCCAGTGTATAGTCGAAAGAAATATGTAATTAGGTGGAAAAATATAAATTTCTTCTTTCCGTGGATGGTTTTACACGTTTTGTCCTCCCACAAAGTTCTGACCAACAAGGCAAGAGGTAAATACTAAATATTTCAAAATCTGTAATGTATTCAGATTTAATTTCGATGAAAACTACATACATTTTTTATATCTTCAGAGTTTCTAAGAAACAAGAAAAATTCTAAAAACAATAAATAAAATAAGCTTGAAATCGGTTTGTTTAACTGCTTGGAAGGCTGGTAATCCTTACCTTTTTGTGTCACTATACCCCACTCCCTCTAGCATGTAAACTCACTGAGCAGGCCCCCAATCCCTCTGTTACTGTGTCACTATACCCCACTCCCTCTAACATGTAAACTCACTGAGCAGGCCCTCAATCCCTCTGTTACTGTGTCACTATACCCCACTCCCTCTAACATGTAAACTCACTGAGCAGGCCCTCAATCCCTCTGTTACTGTGTCACTATACCCCACTCCCTCTAACATGTAAACTCACTGAGCAGGGCCCTCAATCCCTCTGTTACTGTGTCACAATACCCCACTCCCTCTAACATGTAAACTCACTGAGCAGGCCCTCAATCCCTCTGTTACTGTGTCACTATACCCCACTCCCTCTAACATGTAAACTCACTGAGCAGGCCCTCAATCCCTCTGTTACTGTCACAATACCCCACTCCCTCTAACATGTAAACTCACTGAGCAGGCCCTCAATCCCTCTGTTACTGTGTCACTATACCCCACTTCCTCTAACATGTAAACTCACTGAGCAGGGCCCTCAATCCCTCTGTTACTGTGTCACTATACCCCACTCCCTCTAACATGTAAACTCACTGAGCAGGGCCCTCAATCCCTCTGTTACTGTCACTATACCCCACTCCCTCTAACATGTAAACTCACTGAGCAGGCCCTCAATCCCTCTGTTACTGTGTCACTATACCCCACTCCCTCTAACATGTAAACTCACTGAGCAGGCCCTCAATCCCTCTGTTACTGTGTCACTATACCCCACTCCCTCTAACATGTAAACTCACTGAGCAGGGCCCTCAATCCCTCTGTTACTGTGTCACTATACCCCACTCCCTCTAACATGTAAACTCACTGAGCAGGGCCCTCAATCCCTCTGTTACTGTGTCACTACCCCCCACTCCCTCTAACATGTAAACTCACTGAGCAGGGCCCTCAATCCCTCTGTTACTGTGTCACTATACCCCACTCCCTCTAACATGTAAACTCACTGAGCAGGGCCCTCAATCCCTCTATTACTGTGTCACAATACCCCACCTGAATTAAACAGTAAACTCACTGAGCAGGCCCCTCAATCCCTCTGTTACTGTGTCACTATACCCTACCTCTAACATGTAAACTCACTGAGCAGGCCCCTCAATCCCTCTGTTACTGTCACACACCCCACTCCCTCTAACATGTAAACTCACTGAGTAGCCCCCTCAATCCCTCTGTTACTGTGTCACTATACCCCACCCTCCTGACATGTAAACCCACTGAGCAGGACCCTCAATCCCTCTGTTACTGTGTCACTATACCCCACTCCCTCTAACATGTAAACTCACTGAGCAGGCCCTCAATCCCTCTGTTACTGGGTCACTATACCCCACTCCCTCTAACATGTAAACTCACTGAGCAGGGCCCTCAATCCCTCTGTTACTGTGTCACTATACTCCACTCCCTCTAACATGTAAACTCACTGAGCCGGGCCCTCAATCCCTCTGTTACTGTCACTATACCCCACTTCTTCTAACATGTAAACTCACTGAGCAGGGCCCTCAATCCCTCTGTTACTGTGTCACTATACCCCACTCCCTCTAACATGTAAACTCACTGAGCAGGGCCCTCAATCCCTCTGTTACTGTGTCACTATACCCCACTCCCACCAACATGTAAACTCACTGAGCAGGCCCTCAATCCCTCTGTTACTGTGTCACTATACCCCACCCCTCTAACATGTAAACTCACTGAGCAGGGCCCTCAATCCCTCTGTTACTGTGTCACTATACCCCACTCCCTATAGCATGTAAGCTCATTGATCAGGGCTCTCAATCCCTCTGTTACTGTGTCACTATACCCCACCCCCCTAACATGTAAACTCACTGAGCAGGGCCCTCAATCCCTCTGTTACTGTGTCACTATACCCCACTCCCTCTTAACATGTAACCTCGCTGAGCAGGGCCCTCAATCCCTCTGTTACTGTGTCACTATACCCCACTCCCTCTAACATGTAAACTCACTGAGCAGGGCCCCTCAATCCCTCTGTTACTGTGTCACTATACCCCGCTCCCTCTAGCATGTAAACTCACTGAGCAGGGCCCTCAATCCCTCTGTTACTGTGTCACTATACCCCACTCCTTCTAACATGTAAACTCACTGAGCAGGCCCTCAATCCCTCTGTTACTGTGTCACTATACCCCACTCCCTCTAACATGTAAACTCACTGAGCAGGCCTCAATCCCTCTGTTACTGTGTCACTATACCCCACTCCCTCTAACATGTAAACTCACTGAGCAGGCCCTCAATCCCTCTGTTACTGTGTCACTATACCCCACTCTCTCTAACATGAAAACTCACTGAGCAGGCCCTCAATCCTCTGTTACTGTGTCACTATACCCCACTCCCCCAATAACATGTAAACTCACTGAGCAGGGCCCTCAATCCCTCTGTTACTGTGTCACTATACCCCACTCCCTATAGCATGTAAGCTCATTGATCAGGGCTCTCAATCCCTCTGTTACTGTGTCACTATACCCCACCCCTCTAACATGTAAACTCACTGAGCAGGGCCCTCAATCCCTCTGTTACTGTGTCACTATACCCCACTCCCTCTAGCATGTAACCTCACTGAGCAGGCCTTCAATCCCTCTGTTACTGTGTCACTATACCCCACTCCCTCTAACATGTAAACTCACTGAGCAGGGCCTCAATCCCTCTGTTACTGTGCTACTATATCCCACTCCCTCTAACATGTAAACTCACTGAGCAGGCCCTCAATCCCTCTGTTACTGTGTCACTATACCCCACTCCCTCTAACATGTAAGCTCACTGAGCAGGCCCTCAATCCTACTGTTACTGTGTCACTATACCCCACTCCCTCTAACATGTAAACTCACTGAGCAGGGCCCTCAATCCCTCTGTTACTGTGTCACTATACCACACTCCCTCTAACATGTTAACTCACTGAGCAGGGCCCTCAATCCTCTGTTACTGTGTCACTATACCCCACTCCCTCTAACATGTAAACTCATTGAGCAGGGCCCCTCAATCTCTGTTACTGTGCTTCACATATCCCACTCCCTAACATGTAAACTCACTGAGCAGGCCCTTAATCCCCTCTGTTACTGTGTCACCATAGCCCCACTCCATCTAACATGTAAACTCACTGAGCAGGCCCTCAATCCCTCTGTTACTGTGTCACTATACCCCACTCCCTCTAACATGTAAACTCACTGAGCAGGGCCCTCAATCCCTCTGTTACTGTGTCACTATACCCCACTCCCTCTAACATGTAAACTCACTGAGCAGGCCCTCAATCCCTCTGTTACTGTGTCACTATACCCCACTCCCTCTAACATGTAAACTCACTGAGCAGGCCCTCAATCCCTCTGTTACTGTGTCACTATACCCCACTCCCTCTAACATGTAAACTCACTGAGCAGGGCCTCAATCCCTCTGTTACTGTGTCACTATACCCCACTCCCTCTAACATGTAAACTCACTGAGCAGGCCCTCAATCCCTCTGTTACTGTGTCACTATACCCCACTCCCTCTAACATGTAAACTCACTGAGCAGGCCCTCAATCCCTCTGTTACTGTGTCACTATACCCCACTCCCTCTAACATGTAAACTCACTGAGCAGGGCCTCAATCCCTCTGTTACTGTGTCACTATACCCCACTCCCTCTAACATGTAAACTCACTGAGCAGGCCCTCAATCCCTCTGTTACTGTGTCACTATACCCCACTCCCTCTAACATGTAAACTCACTGAGCAGGCCCTCAATCCCTCTGTTACTGTGTCACTATACCCCACTCCCTCTAACATGTAAACTTACTGAGCAGGGCCCTCAATCCCTCTGTTACTGTGTCACTATACCCCACTCCCTCTAACATGTAAACTCACTGAGCAGGGCCCTCAATCCCTCTGTTACTGTGTCACTATACCCCACTCCCTCTAACATGTAAACTCACTGAGCAGGCCCTCAATCCCTCTGTTACTGTGTCACTATACCCCACTCCCTCTAACATGTAAACTCACTGAGCAGGGCCCTCAATCCCTCTGTTACTGTGTCACTATACCCCACTCCCTCTAACATGTAAACTCACTGAGCAGGCCCTCAATCCCTCTGTTACTGTGTCACTATACCCCACTCCCTCTAACATGTAAACTCACTGAGCAGGGCCCTCAATCCCTCTGTTACTGTCACTATACCCCACTCCCTCTAACATGTAAACTCACTGAGCAGGGCCCTCAATCCCTCTGTTACTGTCACTATACCCCACTCCCTCTTACATGTAAACTCATTGAGCAGGGCCCTCAACCCCTCTGTTCCTCTGTGTGTCCAACTTTTCTGGTTACAACTACATGTCTGTTCGTCCACCCATTGTACAGCGCTGCGGAAGTTGATGGCACTATATAAATAACATAATAATAATAATAATCTCTGAAATGGGCAGTTGAAGGAACTAGCCAACATATTTCAGGAGAATTTAATGCACAATATATCAATAAACTTTACTGTCACTTTAACTCACTTCGTTCATGCACATCATTTAGTACAGAGACCCATTGGTCTATATAAAGGTTTCTTTGTTTGACAAAATATTTACTTAAATAAATGTCATCCATTTAGAGCAGAGATCATAATCACCTTTTTTATGTGACATCTTTAATAAGAGATGGAAACACCCATCACTAATTGTATTACGCAATCCATTGAACACTATCTTAATAAACACAGGACCTATTGAACACATTGTTTGATTTTTGTTATTCTTAATTTCTCTATTTAATCTGATTGTTCCTCTTTCCTGATAGCATTACAGCCGTATCCACCATGGCTACACCCCTACTCACACTCACAATTGACTCTTTGTCCACTTGTAACTTTGGGTGGTATGGGTGCAGCAATGGGTGCAGCAATGACTTTATCTTTCTTTGTGATTTCAGCCTGTATTCACCTTCAGCATACACAGTTCTCTTTCCTGCTTCCTAACAAAATATATATTATATACGCGGTGGGGACATGACTATCACTACCTGCTATAGGTTCGCAGAGTGGTATGTGAGAAGCTCTGCATGTCTGGTGGCATCTTCCTTACCCCATCAGTGTTTAAAACATGAACCGCTAGGAATTCTCCTCTTTTATTTACATTTGTCCATACCAAATTATGTCATTTTCGGTGGCCAATTCTGATGTTACATGTGACGTCGTTCTCAGTATCTGGACTGGGCTACTTAGTCCTCAGTGCTCCATTTTGGCCAGTTTATGGTTCTTGCCTAGTTCTCAGTGCGTGCAATTCTTTCTTTCTGTTCTGATTTACTGTGTTTGACCCAGCTGTTCATCGTTTCTCCCTGTTTGCCGCCTGCCCCTGACCTTGGCTAGTCTGACTAAGTTGCTCTCTAGTATCCTGATTTTGGCTAGAATTCTGGTTTCCTCTGTTAGACTGCTGCTTGCAGTGTATTTCTCTAAGCTCTAAGTGAAGTTAAACCACTCTAAGGTCTGGGAAAAAAACTTTTTTTTTCTATCAGTGGTTACAATTTAGTAGGATATAGAGTTGAGCGAAGGTGGACTGTAAAGGTCGGGCTCGTACCGAACATTAGGTTTTTTGGACCCCGGACCCGAACACGGACATATTACTGTATGTTCGGGTTGGAGTTCGGTGTTCGCAATTTAATGGCACGTTTTGAAAGGCTGCAGGGCAGCCAATCAACAAGCGTTTGACTCATGTGCCATTAGAAGCCATCATAGCCATGCCTACTAATGGCATGGCTGTGATTGGCCAGTGCAGCATGTGACCCAGCCTCTATATATAAGTTGGAGTCGCGTAGCGCCGCACGCACATGAGCTCTTATTAGTGTAGGGAGAGGATGCTGCCGCTGATAGGGACAGCTTAGGAAAGAATTCTGAAAACTAGTGCATTAGTGGGGTGAGGTGCACTTCATATCTGAGAGTCAAATAGAAGCTTCAAATACCGCGGTTACATTGGAGTTTTAAAAGGTCAATTTTTTTTGGTGCTAAATAGGACATTAGTGGGATAGTACATTAGTGGGGTGCACTTCATATCTGATGGTCAAATAGAATCATCAAATACTGCTGTCACATTGCAGTTTTAATACTTAAATTTTTGGGGTGCTAAAAAGTACATTAGTGGGGTGCACTTCATATCTGAGAGTCAAATAGAAGCGTCAAATACTGCTGTCACATTGCAGTTTTAAAACTTAAAATTATTTGAGTGCTAAACTGCTAAATAGTATTTTAGTGGGGTGCACTTCATATCTGAGAGTCAAATAGAAGCATCTAATAGTGTGCTTACAGCGCAGTGGTAAAAATTTAAATTTTCTGGGTGCTAATCTGCAAAATAGTACATTTTGGGGTGTGCACTTCATATCTGATAGTCAAATAGAAGCGTCAAATAGTGCGCTTACTGCCCAGTTGTAAACATTCTAATTGTTTTGCTGCTAATCTGCTGCTTACATTGGAGTTTTAAAAAGTAAAAAAAATGTTGGTGCTAAATAGTATATTTGCGGTGTTCACTTCATATCTGAGAGTCAAATCGAAGCGTCTAATAGTGTGCTTACAGCGCAGTGGTAAAAATTCAAATTTTCTGAGTGCTAATCTGCTAAATAGTACATTTTGGGGCCTGCGGTGCACTTCATATCTGAGCGTCAAATAGAAGCGTCAAATAGTGCGCTTACTGCGCAGTTGTAAACATTCTAATTGTTTTTCTGCTAATCTGCTGCTTACATTGGAGTTTTATAAAGTCAATTATTTTTTTTGGTGCTAAATAATATATTTGGGGTGTTCACTTTATATCTGAGAGTCAAATCGAAGCATCTAATAGTGTGCTCACAGCGCAGTTTAAAAATTTGAATTGTTTTGCTGCTAATCTGCTAAATAGTCCATTTTGGGGCCTGCGGTGCCCTTCATATGTGAGAGTCAAATAGAAGCATCAAATAGTGCGCTTACTGCGCAGTTGTAAACATTCTAATTGTTTTGCTGCTAATCTGCTGCTTACATTGGAGTTTTAAAAAGTAATTTTTTTTTCTTGGTGCTAAATAGCCACCGTCACCGCCTCCTCAACCTATGGGTCAGTCACTTAGTATAAACTATGTACACAATAGCAGAGGCTTGTGAAGGCCTTTTCTCCATGCATCAGGACTGCAAGAAATGCACCGCAGGCCTCAAATGTTTCTTTTTTTTTATATGTCCCAATATTTATGGGGCTACCCCAATAAAAATAAAAAAATAGATATCTATAAAGACAGTGTTGGCTACCACCTCCTCCTCCACCGCTGCTTCCACCTACACCGCCACAGTCACCGCCTCCTCATCCTATGGGTCACTTAGTATAAACTAGGTACACAATAGCAGAGGCTTGTGAAGGCCTTTTCTCCATGCATCAGGAGTTGAGCTGAATTTGAACAATGAAAGAGAATACCCTGCCCTCCAAACCTCTCTCAAATGGATAATTCTGGTGAGCCTTCTGACAGCCATGCTTTAGATTTTGATTTATGTTCTTCCAAAGCTAAAATGAAAGATTCCATCTAGTGCTATTTTATGGCTCAGCTGTATTTTTAATTTTTATGTTATTTTAAATGATTTCCCTATCCACGTATGTCCTACTCTTACCCCTATTTTACTTGCTTTTGCAGCTCTCTAGCTCTTTCCAGGAGTTTTTTAGAGGCATTTTTGTGGCCATACGTTCAGGTCCCCATTGACTTCAATGGGGTTTGGGTTCGGGGTCAAGTTCGAGCCCGAACCCGGACTTTTTTTCAAAGTTCGGCTGAACCCGCTGGACCCGAACATCCAGGCTCAACTCTAGTAGGATACCATTTCTAGAGGTCTTTTTTAAGGACAGAGGGATTAAGATGCAGACATTTAAGGACACATTAATTCCCCAGGCTGCTTCCATTCTGCCCCAGTAATATTATAACCAGGTTTAAGGAGGCAGTTATCAAGTGATAAAAATACATTTTCAACTTAAACAACACTGGTATGCAACAATTATCCCAATATTTTATGTGATTAATTGTACAAGGGTTAGTCCTGGTTGCTTATTTGCATAAAAAACAATAAACATAAATGGATCAAAAGGGAAAAACATTATCAAAATATTTCTCTGCATCTCCTCCCCTTCTGGCTTTGTGTGGAACTACAGATTTAAAAACTAACCAGCATCTTCTATGGTTTTTTACAAAAGTGAAATTTGTCAGGAGTTCAAAGTGAATTTTAAGGTGAATTTCAAGATATAGGTCAAAATAGTCAAATTATAAAACAAAGTTAATTCTGTTGCCAGTTAGGGTACGTTGACATTAAATATAATATTGACTTTGAATTGACTTCGAGTTAATGTCAATTCTCACTTTAGTGCATAATTCTGCTGAACGTTCGCAGATCAGAACTTCTCAGCGGCAAATTCTTTACAAAACCAAACACGTCCAATTGCAAGTTTGATACATATAACTCGGAGCCATTCTACCAGGCCCCCTGAGGGATGCTTTAGGACAGCACAGCCGGTGCAAACAAATGCATTTACACAGATTGTAAAATCTTTTATTGAAATAATTAAAAAATAAATCTTGAAAACATCTTCATTGTTCCACTGTCCTCACTCTGAGTCTGAGTTTCGATATGTCTACGTGATGGATCTATACAGCATTATGTATATTGCTTAGTATTTCTGAAGGACCATTTGCATCATTCCATAGTTCATTGTTGGATTCGTTACCTTTGCAGCGAGACAGGCAGAATAGTACAACATTTATACAGAATACGCTCACTCAGGAGTTCAGAGGAATTCAGTCTATTCATTGAAAAGTTTTTAAAATGGTTTTACATATTCTAAGAGACTAGAGCATTCTGCAAAACATGGAGAGACACAGGGCGGGAGAGGTAAGCAATACATTTATGCTGTAATAAAAATAAGAGACATTTTGGGGAACATCTACGCCTGGACTGACAGCTGCACAGCAATGCTCTGAGTTTTATTTACCAAGTTGGTTTATGAAGAAAGCACCACGAGATCCTAGAAAAGGAAATTTGCCATTAATGTTTATGGAAAAACATTTCTGAGAATGATTAAATGTCTCTGTGTTTCTATCTAACATGTCATTTTAATTATAGTTGAATGTATACCAGATATGTGACACTGTATACAGGATGAATACTAGATTCACCTTAGGATTATAGAAATATGTTGGCACCATAAACACTACAGCGTGATGCAGTGGTTATGGTGCCAGGAGTGCCCTTACAACCCCTCCACAACTTAAGTAATCGCAATAATATAGAACAGGCCCAGTGCGCAGCTTAGTTGATAAGGGCCACTAGTGAAACCCAAATATATTTATTGAATGTATTGAACTCCAAATAACAAACGTTTCAGGACGTCATTGCTTGGTGCTCTTTAGTATATGTTTTGGGGGGATTCCCTAGTAGCCCTTATCAACCAAGCTGTGCATTGGGCTTTCTCTACATTTTTGTGTTTTATTCTCAGTACTAGTGTACATTTTCTCATGTTTTGGGACTGCAAAGATCCCACCCTCCTAATCTGTGATGTCATACAAGGAAGTAGAAAGTCCTTTAATGATCCATTCAAACATTTGCACAACACTGTAAAGCGCTGCTTTAATAATAATAATAACACAGGCACACTCTGCCTATACATACAGTGCACTGTCCCATGGAAGAACTTGTGCTATGTGTGAAGATAGCTGACTTGTATAGATTAAAGCAATGTTCAAACATCTGATGTCTTCGATTAGGGGGTAGAGACTGGGCATAAGGATCACCACCTTAAATGACGTTAAATAGGACATAATTTTACACACCTCAAGACGCTTTGTGTTATAATGATATAGCTATTGTTTTTGGAGATTCGAACATCAATGAGTAAACATAACAACATTAAAGAGACACTCCTATGCCTTTTACAAATCCCAATACAACTCAATGAGATGCCTTTGCAAGACAAGGTGCTCTGGGCAATTGCTGCCTGTTGAGTTTAGTTCCACTGAGCTTACCAAACCAGAAAGTAACAGGACAGGGTGTCTGATTGACAGCCAAGGGGTGTAACAAGATACATTTATAGAAGTTCCAGTTGCTATTGAAATCTGCACTTTTTGTAAAATAAAAAAGACACTTTCTTCACACAGAAAGCATCTCAGCAAACAAAATTGCTTTACGAATCTGGAGTATCTGGAGTGTCCCTTAAACAATAAATAAATACTTACATCAAGGATGTCAATGTTGGCATCATTAAAGTTAATGTTCATCAGTTTTGGAAGAGGAATTCCTTGTCCTACAACAGCTACAAATAAACAAGTTAGACGTGAGAAATTACACCTCCAGAAAAGGCTTGTGAAGATAATTAACATTTCACAATTTGGTTCATCCAATTAATTCATCTCCCCAAATAGTTTTGGGTAATTTGTTGCATTTGGGGGAACTTTATCTATGGTATTGTTTTGGAAAGAGTAATTCGGACTAACCAAAATAGCGTGAAAATGGCCAATCAGTTATTTTGAAGTACACTGATAGGTGCGTTTTTGTGCCATTTGGTTAAGTGCCCGACAGTGGGAAAAAAGTTGGGCAGATAAAAGAATAAATCTGTATTTATATATTATGTATCTAATAAATATATGAGAAAGAAATAAAGATTTTCTTTTGTTACTGATCCTCCTATTTCTTCCTCTATTGTTCACTTCTCACTTTAACTGTGAGTAAAATGAACATTGAGTGACTGTCCCCTAAGCATTAATAATCGTTTTGCTATCAATCATCTTTTTTGTTGGCCCTAATAAAGGAACTTTGAATCATGAAATTAACAAAACTGTCTGTCCAGTGTCCATTTTGTTTTATGAATTATCCACATAGATTGTCAAAGTTTGGGATTTCAGACGAACTGCTGATCGACAAAAATTCTGAAAAATCGTAATATGGGTTAAAACCGAATTCATAAATCTAATTAATACCATATTGATACATTAATCAGCCTCCGTGCATGGGCACAATACTTGTTACCTCTTGTTGGAGGAGAGTGCAAACAATCACATGATTCACTCTTGCTTGGAGCCCCAAGACCACTGCATTCTATAACTTTGTCACATCTGTCTTTTCACCCCAAAATAATTAAACAGGTTAAGCAAATTGTTGTTAATAATAAAATGGAATCCTTACTGTTAATTGCTGGCAGGAAGGCAAAGCTGAATATGTTCCCGACGAGTCCACCTAATACCGAAACCTTAAAAACAAGAGACTCGTCAGCTGATCGTCCCAGGATCTAACTGGCAAAAAACCAAGAAAGTACTACTATAATTATTAAACCTTTTATATTTCTCGGAGCTAAAGAGAGTTGAGGTGATGTATTTATTGGCTGAATAAAACCTTGCAAATACAATCAATCAAATTTTTCAGACATAGTAATTTGTAGAACATGCCTGAAGAAAGTCTAACCTCATATTTACTCAGCGAATAAAAATATCACTTTTACGAGTTTGACCCCTCCGTATATTTGTATTGCTGACATTGTACCATTCTCGATTTTTGCATTTTACAAGTGCCTGCACTGTTAACCCCTTCAGGACCGGACTGTTTTTGCGATGTTTGTGCGTTAAGGACCAGAGCTATTTTAACACTTTTGTGGTGTTTATGTTTAGCTGTAATTTTCCGCTCTCTCATTTACTGTTCCGATACAAGTTATATATTGGTTTTTTTCAGGACAAAAGGGGCTTTCTTTACATACTATTATTTTTATCATGTCATCTAATTTAATTAAAAAAAAAAAAAAATATGGAGAAAAATTAAAAAAAACAAGTTCTTTTGACTTTTACTTAAAAAATCTTTTACTGATCTACAAAATCGAATGAAAAAAACTGCTAAATAGATTCAAAATGTTGTCCTGAGTTTAAAAACACCAAATGTTTATGAGTTTTTTTGCTTTTATTTGCAAGTTATAGAGATATAAGTACAAGTAGGAAATTGCTGTTTCAAAATGTACATTTTTCAAACGTATCAATAGTGACATTGTAACACTGTTATGTCATAAATCTCCAAAAAACACCCACATGTATATATTTTTATTAATCTAGATAACCCAGGGTATTCATCTAAGAATATTTTGATACTTTCTATGCAGCCATTTTACCACAAATCTTTGCCAAACTTTGCATAGGTAGTTTATTTTTTTTATTTGTTTTCACATACATTGCAATTCAGGTATAAATTCACAGATTCTGTTAGGTGTCACTACCAAACAACACCTCAAAATGTGTTCAGCAACATCTCCCGAGTACAGGGATACCCCCCATATGTAGGTGTGTTGGGTTGTTGAGGGGCTAAAAGGCCATATTTGGCAGGTGCCCATATCAGTTTCCCAGCTTGGAAGTTTGACATGTGGTCAACCTGGATGCATGTCTTATTTGGGACATTTTGGAAGCCGGCCAATGTATTTTACCCCCATCAAACCAAGTAGACATCCTAGGGTATTTCACATGGTGGTATTTTAACACTTTCCATGCACTAATTCTACAACCAGGCTTTGTCAAACATTGAGTTAGTAAAAATGTTTCAGTTTTTTTCCACACACATTGTACTTTAGGCATGAATTAACAGATCTTGTTATGTGTCACTGCCAAACAACACCCCAATATGTGTTCAGCAATATCTTCCAAGTACAAGGATACCCCCAATGTATAGGTGTGTTGGGTTGTTTGGGGGCTAAAAGGCCACATTTTGCAGGTGCGCATATCAGTTTCCCAGCTTGGAATTTTGACATGTAGTCAACCTGCATGCATGTCCTATTTGGGACATTTTTTGAAGCCGGCCAATGTATTTTACCCCCATCAAACTATATGTTTTTGAAAAGTAGACACCCTAGGGTATTTCACATGGTGGTATTTTAACACTTTCCATGCACTAATTCTACCACCAGGCTTTGTCAAACATTGAGTTAGTATTTTTTTTTCTGTATTTTCACACACATTGTACTTTAGGCATGAATTAACAGATCCTGTTATGTATCATTGCAACACAACAACCCAATATGTGTTCAGCAAGATCTCCTGAATACAGTGATACCACTCATGCATAGGCTTGTCGGGTTCTTTGGGGGCTAAAAGGCCACGTTTGGAATTTTGACATGTAATCAACCTGCGCCCATGTCCCATTTGAGCCAATGTATTTAACCCCCATCAAACCATATATTTTTGAAAAGTAGACAACCCAGGGTATTTTAAATGGTGGTATTTTAACACTTTTCATGCACTGAATTCTACCACCAGCCTTTGTCAAACTTTTGGGTAGTAATCTTTTTTTGTTTCTTTGTCACACACATTGTACTTTAAGCATGAATTAACAGATCCTGTTATATGTCACTGCCAAACACTGCCCAATATGTTCAGCAACATATCCCGAGTACAGTGATACCCCCCATGTAATAGGGTTGCTGGGTTGTTTGGGGGCCAAAAGGCAACAATCAGAACTTGTACATGTCAGTTTTTCAACTTGATATATAAGTAATACAGAGGGTATTGTCACTGAAATGTAAAAATCTCAGCAGTAACTCATATCTGGCTCTAGGCATGGTTTGGGAGAATACTGGACTAGACATTTTTGGGTTGGTGCTCCAGTATGAGTGAATCAATGGCTTCTTTATAATCCCCATGAGCATTGTAAGAGCCCAGAATGTTTTAAGCTCTGGGACATCTGTGGGATGCCAGTCATGCTCCCTGACTGTATAGCTACCTGGATTGTTATCAATAAATTGGGTAGCATACAAGTTAGTCTGGGAAGCAATCTCCTCCCAGATGGTATCCCCTAAAAATAGTTCTACATACTGCATTGGGGAGAAGCCATCAACATTAACATTAATGCCTGCGTTGGCACTAAAAGAGGGGAACATTGGGCTCGGCTAACTGTGGAGGTACCCAGTCCTCCTCCACATTCGGCGTAGCAGAGGAAGCACACCTTCTTTCTTCAGCCGGCTCGCACACAGATGACATGTCGTCTTGACTAGACGTGTCAGAAAACTGACCTGGGTCAAAATCTGACGCAGTGTCAGTGGCGTCAGAGTCTGACGCCAAGAAGGCATATGCCTCCTGCAAGTTATACATACGCTGCATGTTTTACACACAACTAAAACAAATTACCAACACACAAATTTTTTTTTATACGTTTTTCTTTTTTTTTTTTTACTAAAACAGACTAAACAGCAATCCCTAAACTAACTCCTGTCACAAAAATCTAATGGAGATATGGGGGTAGGAAACTGACTGACTAAGACAGACCAAGGCAGACCAAAACAGACGAAGACACAGATTTTTAAAACAAATTTAACCCTTTAAGGGCAAAAAAAATCTGTCAGGGAAGGGGTTAAAATGGATTTTTTTAATTTACTTTAGATACTGTATAAAGCTCTCGAACACTTCTGCTGCAACAAACTATCACAATCTCTTTCTCTCTCGCCTCACAAAACGCTACAGAGGAGAGAGGGGCAGAGATCACTGTCAAAGTGAGTGTTTGTAACACCCACTTTGACAGCCAATTGTGAGCGATTGCGGATCACTCACATGCAGCAATTGGCTGTTAGTACCTGCCTGGGATGTCTGGCAGATAGTTACAGAGTTATACTGGCGGGAGCGATCTTTGATCGCTTCCCGCAGCCCGTTTTTCGCTATCACGGTTCAGGACCGTCAGTGGTCCAAACGCATGTTTTATCGCTGACGGTTCAGGACCGTCCTGAAGGGGTTAACGATATCATTGCAAAATAATTTTCCATACTAAAACTAGTTTTCTTGTTAAAAAAAAGAAACACTTACATCAAAGCGTCCAACTGACGTAGACAATATGGAAAGTTGAGTGCTGGAAAAAGGGGAATCTCGGTAAGTTTTTAAAGCAAATTAAAATACAGACAGTTTTGAAAAAAGAGACAAAACTGGAAAAGGGTGGATTTACTGTTTACTAGATAAGTATATGGTGCATGCACACAAAACAAGCACAAATCTGAAAGCGAATGCAGCAATTATACACAACCCCAGTTGTTTATGTTCCTCCTTCTCCTGTGACAACTCCTACTAAGGTCAGGAAAGGGCAGGGTGGGCACTACCATTAGGTGAGTAAGGCATTGGCCTGGGGCGCTAGCCTGCTGGGAGCCCCCACCGAGAGGATTCCTGGTGGGCGGCTGCTGTGCCTGGCGTTCGGCTCCTTAGCCACCACCCAGCGCAGCCATTTATCTGCTGGGCTCCTTTCCTCACCTCTCTTCACCTCCCGGGAAGAACACTCTGCTTCCTGCAGGCATAGGGAGCCGGAACAGGACTTAGTATCCATGCTGCCTCCTGCCTGTGAACACCGGAAACACTCTGCAGGGAGCAGGAAGTAGGATGTGCTCAGAGTGCAAGGCTCTCCTGCTCCTCCAGCAGAAACACGAACACTTCCTGCAGGTTGGACCCCTCTCCTCCAGTCACAGCACTTAGGACCATTTGGAGGAAGGGAAAACTGATTATTGTGTAAATGATTGTAAATTGGTGTGTCTCTGTTTACTGAATTGCTGTGTGTGTAAATAAAGTGAGTGGTAGTGTGTGTGTGTGTTAGGGTGTTAGTGTGTATAAGTGACACTGTGTATGTGAGAGAGTGTGTGTTAGTGAATGTGTATGTGAGTGAGAATGTGTTACTGAGAGTGTGTAAATGACACTGTATATGTCAGTGAGAGTGTGTGTTACTGAGTGTGTATGTGAGTGAGAATGTGTTACTGAGAGTGTGTAAATGACACTGTGTATGTCAGTGAGAGTGTGTGTTAGTGAGTGTGTAGATGACACTGTGTATGTGAGTGAGAGTGTGTGTTAGTGAGTGTGTAAGTGAAACGGTGTATGGGAATGAGAGTTTGTGTTACTGAGCGTGTGTAAATGACACTGTGTATGTCAGTGAGCAGAATGTTTGTGTGTGTTAGTGTGTGTGTAAGTGACTGTATGTGAGTGAGAGTGTGTGTGTTAGGGGCACTGTGTATGTGAGTGAGAGTGTGTGTGTGTTAATGAGAGTGTGTAAGTGACACTGTGTATATGACTGAGAGTGTGTGTTAGCGAGAGTGTGTAAGTGACACTGTATGTCAGTGAGAATGTGTTAGTGACACTGTGTGTCAGTGAGAGTGTGTGTGTGTTAGTGAGAGTGTGTAAGTGACACTGTATGTCAGTGAGAATGTGTTAGTGACACTGTGTATGTCAGAGAGAGTGCGTGTGTGTTAATGAGAGTGTGTAAGTGGCACCATGTATGTCAGTGACTGTGTGTTAGTAAGTGTGTAAGTGACATTGTGTTTATACGTCAGTGAGAGTGTGTAAGTGACTGTGTGTGCATGTCAGCAAGATTGTGCTAGTGTGTGTGCTGCCATGTAAACAGATTCTTATATATTAAATTATATTTATAATATATATTAATATAATTCTATATATAAAACGAAAAATCTTTTTGCTTAAAGGACCCCTATAGGAACCCAGACCATTTCAGCTCAATGAAGTGGTCTGGGTACCAGGTCCCTCTAGTTTTAACCCTTCAGAGAAACTGCTATGTTTTACTGAGGGTTAATCCAGCCTCTAGTGGCTGTCTCGCTGACAGCCGCAAGAGGTGCTTCCGCGATTCTCACTGTGAAAATCACGGTGAGAAGACGCTGGACGTCCATAGGAAAACACTGAGTAATGCTTCCCTATTGGGCTGCTTGAATGCGTGCATGCGCGGTTCTTGCCATGCATGCACATTCGGAGCTGACGTCGGCAGGGGGAGGAGAGGCCAAGCAGGAGGGTGTCATGAGGGTAGGGGGGACCTAATGACCCTATAGTGCCAGGAAAACAAGTTTGTTTTCCTGGCACTATAGTGGTCCTTTAAAGTTCACACAAATTGAATCCCACCATTATTATAAATTAAATCCCACTAAATGCATTGATGTATGTTCTAGGCAGTATAAGTGTATGGATATAAATATTAAGTAGTATGTGTGTATGGATAAATGTATTGGGTAGTATGTGAATATTGATGTATCCATTAGGCAGTACGTGTATATGGATGTATGTATTTGGCACTATGAATGTATGTATTAGACAGTGTATGTATGTATGGGGAAGTGTGTGTGTATCTCACTGCAATTCAGAATTTAGTGAATAAACCTCTGAGAGAATGTAGTTGCATTTATGAGGGGGCAGCAAAATGGATTATTGCCTAAGGCGGCAAGAATCCTTGCACCAGCCCTGGGAAAGGGTGAGGCTTGTAACAATGATTGACAGTGAACCAAGATGGAGATGAATATGGTTGCGTTTTTGCACCTGATATTATTTTTAGACTTCTCAATAACATATTTGTTAAATATAGTCATAAGTAAACTTAATATTTTAAATACTGTGAAATGACAGTTCCCTTTTAAGAAAGCCCCTTTAAATCAGACCGATTAGTAAGATAAATACTGTGAGATTAATGGCTGAATATTGTCTCGCACTTAGAGAGTAGAAGAATACTTACCTGTCAACAGACAGCGAGATCATCAGTTTATCTCCACCCACTGAAAACTTTGCGTTTAAGCGTACATCCTGAAAAACAAATATGCCAGTTCATTTATTAATCCACAATGGTAAAAATAAATGTCTGATAATATGATTTACATAAAAAAGGCATATTTAACACACTCTGGCTCACAATATTCTAAATTCTCTACAAGTCTACAAAAAGAATTATGGAAGCCACGTTGAAAATCACCTTCTAATCCTTTTTAAATATACTTACCACTCCAAGGACGCAGATGGGAGTTTTTTTGGAGTTCGGGTTTAAAGCATTGATTTCTGTTTTAACGAATAAAGACACAATTCCACGATTCTTCTGCAACTTGACGGTGGGAGCTGAGGGTACTCTGATCTTGAGAGTCAGAGGTCGTGTTTCTTTGAACATTGAGGAAACCTGTGTAAAAAAGTAACACTCAGCTTAACAGAACATACTACCTTGCTGGTATATATATATACCTAGCATTAATATATTACACAGTAACATAATAATCTAGGTTGAGAAAAGTATCAGTTCAATGAGTTCTACCTTTAAAATACAGATTTTCATACTGGTAAAACATAATAAAACAAAAAAAAAGTCCAAGAAACCTTTTTTAAGCAATTGTAAATAATACAACAAAAAGGGGAAATGAAGTGGTCTGGGTGCCAGGTCCATCTAGGGTTAACCCTGCAGCTGTAAACATAGCAGTTTCAGAGTAATGCTTTCCTATGGATAGATTGAGTGCTCTTGCCGCGCGTTGCGCATTCGTTGGAAGAGGGAGGAGAGTCCCCAGCGTCGAGGGAGCCCGGTGCTGGAGAAAGATAAGCCTTTAACCCCTTCCTCCCCCTAGAGCCCGGCGGGAGGGGGGCCATGAGGGTGGGGGGGGGGACCTATTAACACTATGGTGCCAGGAAAACAAATTTGTTTTCCTGGCACTATAGTGGTCCTTTAAGTAAAAACTCCTTTTCTACAAGTCTCATTGTGTGACTTCTTGTCTGTTGAATATCCTTGCCAATGAACAGGTTACACTGACCCTGTTTACATAATGTTTTCTAGCCTTTCTTCGTAACTAATATTTCCCATTCCCCTTATTAATTTTGTAGCTTGGCTTCTTCTATTACTGCAATATCTTTCCTTAAAACTGGGCCCAAAATTGCCCTTCATGACTTTGCAATTATTTGTACTGAATCTCATCTGCTGGTTCTGTGTAAAAGGTATGCCATGTTTAGAATACACTATCTTACCTCGATTTGCCCTCTATTAATTTTAGGATAAGCTGTCCAAATAATTTAATAGTTCTGGATACACTTTTAAATGATTTAATATTTTGATATCTCTTATATTTTTTGATCTATTAATATATTGATAAAAAATACTTTTAAAAGTTCATCGAAAAAAATTAATCTTTTGTAAAGCTTATATATATATATATATAAAAAAAGAAAGAAATCAAGGCCTTTGTGTCATCTGCAAAAACACATAACTTTCAATGTCTACTTCAAACAAATTAAATAGATGCCGACCCAGGACAGAACCCCGAGGCACTCCACTTACCACTTTCATCCAATTTCAATATTTTCCATTTACAGTGACTCTCTGCACACTATCTTTAGGTCACTCTGTCTTTAGAACAAGATATGCCATCGAAACCAACTAATTTCAGCTTTAATAGTCCATTTATGTATGTAAAAGTATCAAACAGGGTTCCCCCTAAGAGTTTTTCCATCGTTAAAGGTGGTCCGTCACTTCCCAGCATTTTTAACACTATATCTATTTACCCACTATATTAAACAAATATGTGTTTGCGAGGTATGAAAATTAAGGTAAAATGTAGAAATCCACTCTGCTGTACTTAGTTATAACCTGTGATTGAGCGATCCATCTTGGCTTCCTGTCAAATATAATTATAAGCTCCAACCTTTGTACTTCTCAGTCAGAGTCATAAAACACACAGAGAGATGGAGAAAGAGACACAAAGCTTCAGTCCTTCCTTCTTCCAGTGCAATGTGTGCCCTGAGTGTGCCAGGATTGAACTGGATTGTGATGCCAAGTGCTAAATGTTTAATACATAACTAAAGAAAAATAGAATTGTGATGGACCACCTGGCACCCCGACTGGGTACCTCCGCCAATTGCTGCTTCCTAGCTGTTGCCGAGTACCATAACCATAAGCACCGTAGCCCCTTAGCTGCCGCAGTTTAGCAGGGGTCTCGTCGTCCCTTCTCACCCTGGACCAAACTCCTGTATCCAGCTGCCTGTGAGAAGACCTCTCCTCCAAGAGAGTATAGCAGGTATAGCAGTGTAGCTCTTACAAGAGCCAGTGATTACAGCCCAGGGGAGTATCGTGATATAGCAATCCCCAGAGTAGATACAGCTGTTCCCCCCACACATGAGATGAGACTCTATGTTGAGGGTAGGCAGGAACTCATTTTTTGGTAGCCACAACTTGCCTTATTTGACAGTCCCCGTGCAAGGGGCACTATGTCCTGGACCTGAGAGTAAACCACAGTAGAAACAAATACATGATTACATTGACTCTCAGATGCAGGACACTCCCATACATAATGAAACAATCCCTCCCCTGTGCCTGGGAGATAATTGAGTCATGGACTGTACTAACTCCATTATCTCCAGGCAGAAAAACACACATTTCAGCAATATCTTGAAAGTACCCCTAAAACCCATGGAAACCCCATTAAAGTTACATCCCCGTATAGCCCAGATCTGGATGACTAACATATCCACAATTCACCCAGATCGGTTCAGGGGTTCAGGATTTCTATGGAAGTCATATTTTGACCGACCGCACGCATGGTCCCATGGCCAAAACAGTTCCAGAGAATCAGGGCTTGCGATCGATCTAGTTTGGTAATTTCAAAACGAACAAAATACCGAACATAGTCAATATTCATACTGTGGAGCTTGTTCACCTCATTCAGACGAATTATTCCACCGAACAGCGCTCTTCGAGGATGTAAAGTACCGAACGTAGGCTATGATGGAAGTCCAGCGGTGTTCAGGAGTTTCAGTGTCCGAAAATAGTTTGGCGACCAAACACCGCTTCCTGCTTTTGCAGGAACAAGATGGCTGCCACCTCGTGGTCGACCGTGCGAACTGCGGCCATCCACATGAACAATTAGAACGCTGCATTAAGAGGTGATGATAGGGCTTAACATGCTTCCGGGTAGTCCCTGGTTTGTGCGTTTGTTCGGTTCCCGATTAGCATTAATTACTTTATTACAAACAAGTTCTTTTATGAGCTTTTTTGCATGGCCCATAGTCCTGAGGTAGGAGGCTGGCAAACAGGCCCCTCCAAGAAACAGTGTCGAGGTTACTTTCTCCACAAGAATATCACCTTAAAAGAGTTGTTCACAAAACAATAGGTGTTTTTGAATTTGTTATTGAAAAGGGTATTTTCCAGAGAAGTGACGTTTCCAATGTAAAGGATTGTCAAAGCATGTGTCTGTACAATAAAACAGTCAGGCAAGTCTTACACTCCGTACCACTAATGCAAAAGATTCCTACACTCCTCGTATTCTGTAACAGCTCTCTAACAATGTTTATTAAACCAATCATAAGCAGTTACACTGCCCCCGGGATTCTGGCATTAAAGGGTAAAATAGCAAGCTTATTTTTTTGTAATAAGTAATGTTTGTATCTTGCAATTGTACCTTTATCATACATTATCATGTTTAACATGTTCTCTGTCAAAATGCATATATATGTTTTTTTTGTATTTGTTTTTACCTTTGGAATGGCGCCACCAATGACCGCAGTTGTGAGAGGTGGAATTCCAGGAATCTGTAACATAAATGCATATAGACAGTCTGGTGTTATTCTGGTGCGTGTTACATACATGCTTGTATTTATATTTGAATATAGCTGGGTTTCTGGCCGCTAGCAGGAGATCCATGCAAATTGTGAAAAAAAGAATATGGGTGCTATTAGGATTAGCAATAGCTCATGGCCTACTGGAGAACATTTTCAGAGGGTGTTTAGTAGACGAATCTCCTGCTCCCCTCACTAGTCCACCAGCAGAAGATGGAGTCCCTGTGCCAGATCCTGGTTTTATTGCACCCCTTGTAATGTTTACTACTGCTGTTAACAGTGATCGCTGGTGTGATCTCAACAAGCAAAGTGTATTGTAAAATGGAGTGTATCAAGACAATATTCATTCTTTAAAACGAGGAATACTATAGGAACCTGCCAAGCTACATTGTGTTTCTGTCTGTATTTAGTTTGTCAATGTCCTACAGCCCATGTAGGTTTGCATGACAAATTAATTTACAAATAAAGTTTTTGGCAGCAAGGAGCCAGTTCCTATTTTAAATTACTGGAAAAGATTACACAGAACAACACTTTGTTCTAGTCTTAACTTGATAATAACATCTCGAAGTACATTGGGTGAGTCACTTGAATCTTACAAATCATTTTATTTGACCCAGGAGCATGCCATTTGATTAGATAGAATTTTTGGAGAATTATGTATCCGTTCCGTGAAAGATTCATTTACTAAATATCCACTTACGTCTCCATCAGATAATTCTAAATCCATCAGGCCTTCCTTTTGTAGAGCAGTTAGAACACAGCCAAGGAAGTTGGAAGAAAGCCCAAGCTGAGCTTCCGTAGCTTCCATCATTGGTGGCATGGAGATTGGCATCATAGAGTGGCCCAAGGGGTAATCAATGAGTCCACCACCTAATTGACTCACCACTGTCTATAACAAGAATGAACATGGTTAGAAGGACCAAACAATAGTTTTTTAAAATAGATTCCAGTACTGTGCGTATCTTACATTTAAATCCAGCTCAATAAACTGCCCAGTCACTATGGGAAGACTCGATACTGTGTACTGGATACTTCCTAATAGGCCAAGGGGAACCAAAGCTGCGTAAGAAATGAAGTTAAGTTGCACTAAAAATACTGATACAATAAAGACTTATATTAGATTTAAGATTAACACTAAGTACCCTCTTGTCCCATATTTTAACATTTACACTATTTTATTAACAGCATAATTAATAGAAACCCACAATATGTTATATTTTAAAATATTTTTTTCCCCCAAACGTACAATTTGCCGTAAGCAGAAGTCCATTAGTCAAGTCAAGAACGACATTCACCACCGGACACAACTGTTAAAAAAGGATAGAATCGATCAGAGGTCTTCATAAATATTAGTATGCTTTTACAAAGATTTCTAAAGAAATTAATTATTTTCAAGCTCGGTAAATATTTATTGAGGTTGAACAATAAAATTAATTCAAGTATCTTTTTTTTTATTATTCTTTATTTTTGCTGTGCACATATAACATTACAAGCTTGACTTGCCACAACAGCATCAACAAGCATAATATCTTGCCATACTTATATATCTCATATAATATTAATTTAATTATGTTATAAACATTGTGAAGTAGGAAATGGATGGTCTATTTATCCACAAGGAAGGAAGGAGCTAAATGAAGTAATGTGCAAAACAGACCTATGGTGTATAAACAGGTAATCGGTTAATTACGGAGGATGGGCTTAATATTCTTTTTAAAGAAACAGTAAATGCATATATTTTTATTGTTAGCATTGGAGTTGGGACGAAGCTTTTCATTTTACCATCATTAGGTTTTTCATAATTACATTGTTTTTTGCAAGAGCTCAGCCTTAGATTTCTAAAATAACCAGTAGGTAGAACTATAATGAGGGCCATTAACACCTATTTATTGACTGGTTTCCAACCAGGTCAGTGAATCTTACTGACTGCCATGGGTGGTATAGTGTCACTACTGATCTGAAGAGGAGAGGAAATATGAATCCTTAAGTTTGAAACCAGATTTAGGGCTAAAATCCCTTGATGATTTTTTAACTTTACTTTTTATTGGTGTAAATGGGGTTAATCACAGTTTAGTAGAAAGAGGTGGTGTTACTATGTAGCCAAAGCAAAACGATTACTGTTGAAACCCATAGACAGTTGGAAATACAAGTATGTGCATTTCATGCACTTCAGGCTTAGGTTAAGCAAGTTAAAAATCAGATATCACTGCTTACCACGCCAGGAAGTATATTTCGGAGGAGATTACTGACCAGCCCATCCAGAATTCCAGAGAGCAACCTATGGTGAGAGAAAGGAGTAGATGTTATAATACAGTGAGTTTTTTTTTTTTTTTTTAATGTAGAGAGAGGTGACTACAAACAATTTTGTGGCAAAATAACACAATTATTTCTACAGTAAAAAATAAATGATCTGGCACATAGTGGTAATAAATCTCTTTGTAGCATTCAAAATAAATGCCATTGTGTCCTCTAATTAGTTACTGCCTAAAATGGACCAAAATGTGTCCGGCTTCTTACATAGAGCTCATTCCATTCTAGGTATCCTAGTGGGAAGCCCATAGAAAGTGATAGTATACACTGATTCCAAAATGCTTCTAGATTACGCCTTGTATTTATCATAAATGTTTTGATACGCACCCTCTTAGCAATCTCACGTTTATTCCACCAAGTAGTGCCTGGCAGTCTTCAATAACCAGCCTGGGTACACCTGATGCCTCCTGAGTGAGTCTAGTTCGAGCTGTGATGTTAACTTCAACCAAGATGTCAAGGAAGCCTAACAAACTTCAAAGAATTAGAAAATCAATGCAAAACATCAACTACAAAGACCCATAGACCCATTCATAAAAACAAGATATCAATAGAGTACTAGATAGTAAAAACTAGGGTCGAGATACTAAACATATTACATCTATAGACTAAGGGTGTTTTTCAGCCAAAATTGTTTTAAATTAAACAGATAATTTTTTTTCAAAAAAGTTGAGTTAGAAATATTAAACTTTTCTGTTATTTTGGCCGACAATTTTCATTCCCCTTTTCAAGCCTTATAAACGTGTTGGTTTGGTGGAAAGACAAACAAACAACCTATTTAGAATTTATTCAGAAATTGTGACTTTTGTATATCAGTTTCCCGTATGATCTCACTTGAGACCTGTGTTCCTGAAATAGTTTTAGGATATCCCTAATAACGGTCATTGTAACAGTTGAGAATCTATTGCTTTATCCACAAAGCCAAAAAGTTTAGAAGATGAAATATGGTAATTTCCAGTGTATCTAGAGAGGAAGAATTATCCAAATAGTTAAGAAGTCAATCTTTATTAGATATCACAACAAAGTAAAAACATCACTATTGTAACAAAGAGGACAACTTACCCTGCATAGGGAGACTGTGGATTACTATTCAGTTCGGGACATTGGAGGCATTCACCATACGAATGCTTGCTACCGAATAACAGGTCACCTTGATTCCTAATTATAACCCATTTACCTCCTTGCTCTATGGGGATTTTCTTACAAAGAAACGCACGAACGCTATACGAACTGTATGGGTGGCTGCCATTACGGGACTTCCATTACGGGACTTGCCGTCGAGTGTCTGTAACTAAAAAACGGACACTCGAATAGGCGAACACCGCTGAGACCTCCATAACTTTGGAAAATCGTGCTACAACTACCGAACGACAGGGCGTTCGGTAGAAAGACTTAACAGCTTATGGGGATTCCAGCTAACGTGAGATTATATAGGGATGGCCAGCCGTTCGGGACTTTTTACGCATGAACTAAGACCGACTGCAGGGCCAGGATTCATGGAACTGTTTTCGGCTATTTTGCCCGTGCGGTCGGTCAAAACCTTCAAGCCCCATATCTACCGAACGGCTGAACCGAATGGGCTGAATTCTGGACATATTGGTCCCCCAGAACAAATTGCAAGTATTTGGGGTACATCCAAACTTTGGGGAAAAATATGTTAATTTTAATTATGTTATGTGGTTATCTAAGGGGAGGAGATGTATGGAATGTATATTGTGTTTATTGGCTGTACTGTTAATTATGTGGGTGTCTCCCTTGCATGGGCAGAATCAGTGTCTGTCATTAAAGCGTTAGTTCTTCTTGACCCTTCAAAACGTAGCCTTGTCTCATTCTTGAAAGGGGAATTTTGCAGAATAATTAATAAGCTCTTTTCAGAGCTGTACCTGACTTCTACCTTGGATCCAGCAGAGGGGAATAAGCAGCTCCATCACTATACAGTGACTTGCCGGGAAGAAAAGGATGTCCCCAATGGCTGATAACCTCACTATAGCAAACTATGTTTGTAGTGACATGGGAAATAAACATATCACTTGTGTCATATAAAATAGCAACCAAGGAATACTCAAAGCACAGTCGAAATAAGCAGTTAGTAAATATATTTAATTTTTGACCACTAGAGGGAGTGATATTCCACTGACCCAAACATATCTTATCTTTCCTGTATAGCAGGGATAGGCAACCTTCGGCATTCCAGATGTTGTGGACTAGATCCCCCATAATGCTCTTACACCAATAATGCTGGCAAAGCATCATGGGAGGTGTAGTCCAAAACATCTGCAGTGCCGAAGGTTGCCTATGCCTGCTCTATAGCAACCTTAAATAGTATGTTCTTTAGAACTTTGGGCACCTTCAGATTAATAAAAGATCAGTTATAGAACTTATTAGATCTCTAGATTGTAAGGTAGTTTGAGCAGGGTTCTCATTAAAATATTGTTCCTGTAACATTTTGCCATTCTCATTTATTGTTAAATTCCCCCTTCATAATATTGTAAAGCATAGAGGAATATGTTAGTTCTATAAAAATACTACTACTACTAATTAAAATAATAATAATAATAATAATTAGATTCTTAGCACCAAGTGAAATGTGATTATTGATGCCAGTAACAACCATTATTATGTTGTGGCTAAGAATCATTATCATTTGTAGGATCACAGATTTTAAATCTTGATGCTTCATGTATTTTAGAGTTAGTGTGCTTTTAATGCTATTAAGGAGTGGTTATTAATAAACAAATCTTACATGTTGAAACCTAAAGGGGCTGTTACTGTTAAATATTAACTGAGCCTGATTATGTTTCACTGGATGTTACCTTTCATGCCATTTCTTTATCTCTCCAAGTCTGCTAACAGTTTAGTTTATGTACCCATATCATCAATTGCTTGCCAATAACTGACAAAATACACACACAAGCAAATACTGTAGGGTTTCGCCATTAACTGCCAATAAAACTACAAAATGTGTTTTTTACAATTACACCTATATTATCAATAAAAACAGTTTTCACCCTTACCTTTTTCCATTGATAGCCACCTTTGTGTACAAGTTAAGGTGGACACCGATTCCTGGCAGCAGGCGCAAAGATAATTGCGGGAGTGTAAGATCAATAATCCGCAAACTAAGAACAAACAAATGAACACATTGGGGAGATTTATCAAAGAATCTGATGGGAATAGTGCTGCAACTATGTAAAAGGATAGGAATTACCTTCCTGATTCTACTGGTTTTCATTCTGATTTCCCCTTCTTTAATATGTTGTACTATTCTACAGAACACTTTGTTAAATTGTAATTAACGATGAGATTGTTAAAGAAACACTATAGGCGCCCAGACCCCAGACTCCCCCCCCCTCCCCCCCCTTTTTAGCCCTGTACTCGAAATGGAATACAGGACTAACCTCCCTCTAGTGGCTGACAGTATGACAGCGCTAGAGGCTTTTCCATAAAACAGCAGAGTACAGCAAGGCATTTTCCCAAGCATGCGCAGTAGCCTCCCAATCACCAACATTGATGATTTTGATTAAAGAGGCAGAACTTAAGCGGGGAGACCGTAGCTGCGAGTGCTGAAACGTTAGTAAATCACCTTTTTTTAACCCTAGCAGCGCTGACCCAGTCACCTAAATGGTGACTAGGGCCCCATAGCGTTAGGAATACATGTTTGTATTCCAAGTGCTATAGTGCACCTTTAAGCATTAAAATCATATTAATGGCAAAGTACTGGCATTGTTATAATTAGTAATAAACAATCTGATTTGTCATTTATCATTGTTATTACCAAAGCATTTATTTTTTTAAGAAGGAATTTGCATACTTATATTTAACCTAATTTATTGCTACACCCATCTCTTATGCCTGAACATGAAATTAGCATAGATATAGGACACATTTTTACAATTTGTGGGGGGGAGGGGAGGGGGTATGTTTAGGAGAGCAACATCCTGTTACAATTTTGCTCTTTAATCTACCATAGAGAAGAAGAATCTGCTCATTATGCAGCCAGAACCATACATCTGTTAGGTGCTGCACTATACCTACATTATAAATAATACTTGAATAGAATGATTATTATAGCAAATACAGTGCAAATAAAAAACGTGTAAAATTAATTCATACATTGTTTATAATAGAGCTTACCCAGTGAGGCCTTGCACTGTGTTTAATAGGCCACCATTTCCAAGAATTCCAAGAAGACCTCCGCCTCCAAGCAAGCCACCAAGCAATCCGCCACTTCCAAGAAGACCTCCATTGGGTTGAGGACCATTGTTACTATGATCATCCCATTCACCAGAATTACCATGAGCTCCTCCTTGAAGCCCACCAACTCTTCTGCCATCATCACCACCCCCACTACTACCACCTCCACCAAGGATGCCTCCAAGAAGTCCTCCTCCACCACCACCACCTAGAACACCACCAAGAAGGCCACCTCCACCACCTCCACCACCTCCACCACCACCTCCTCCACCTCCAAGTATGCCACCAAGAAGTCCTCCTCCACCCCCACCACCACCTAACACACCCCCTAGAAGACCCCCGCCACCTCCACCACCAAGAAGACCACCAACAAGACCTCCCACAAGGTCACCTCCACCAGCCCCTGCAGGCATTTGCAAGTTGTTCTGGGAGCTGCTTCCACTCATTTTTCCTGAAACAGCTGAAAAAGAACAATATTTTCCAAATTTGGTATAACTTTAAATGCATTTATATACATACAATTTCATATTTTAAAATAACAACCTAACTATCACTTTAAAACCTCATCCATATAAACTGATTAATCTTACGAACATTATATTGAACTAAAACTCTTTTACCATTCCACTATTTAGATTAGCTAAACATCTCAGAAGAGATCAGTGGCCATCACTGAGTTAATATTTGGCACATTATAGTAAATTGATCCCAGGATATCAAAAGACCTAAATTTCACTTGGGCAACCAACACAATCTCAATGTTTACTTCCTAAATTGTATTTGGAAGAGGTTAGGTAGGATATTCAGTATCTCACAAAAGTGAGTACACCCCTCACATTTTTGTAAATATTTTATTTTATCTTTTCATGTGAAGAAATGACACTCTGCTACAATGTAAAGTAGTAAGTGTTCAGCCTGTATAAGAGTGTACATTTGCTGTCCCCTCAAAATAACTCAGCACACAGCCATTAATGTCTAAACTGTTGGCAACAAAAGTGAGTACACCCCTAAGTGGAATTGTCCAAATTGTGCCCAAAGTCTAAACATTTTATTTTCCAGCACTGCCTTAACCCTCATGGGCATGGAGTTCACCAGAGCTTCACAGGTTGCCACTGAAGTCCTCTTCAACTCCTCCATGACGACATCACAGAGCTGGTGTATGTTAGAGACCTTGTGCTCCTCCACCTTCCACTTGAGGATGCCCCACAAATACTCAATAGGGTTTAGGTCTGGAGACATGCTTGGCCAGTCCATCACCTTTACCTTTAGGTTCTTTAGCAAGGCAGTGGTCGTCTTTGAGGTGTGTTTGGGATTATTATCATGTTGGAATACTGTCCTGCGGCCCAGTCTCTAAAGGGAGGGGATCATGCTCTGCTTCAGTATGTCACAGTACATGTTGGCATTCAAGGTGTTTGCGGGCTTTCTTGTGTATCATCTTTAGAAGAGCCTTCCTTCTGGGATGACAGCCATGGAGACCAATTTGATGCAGTGTGAGGCGTATGGTCTAAGCACTGACAGGATGACCCTCTACCCCTTCAATCTCTGCAGCAATGCTGGCAGCACTCATACGTCTATTTCCCAACCTCTGTATATGATGCTGAGCACGTGCACTCAACTTCTTTGGTCGACCATGGCGAGGTCTGTTCTGAGTGTAACCTGTCCTGTGAAACCACTGTATGGTCTTGCCCACCGTGCTTCAGCTCAGTTTCAGGGTCTTGGCAATCTTGTTATAGCCTAGGCCATCTTTATGTAGAGCAACAATTCTTTTTTTTAAGATCCTCAGAGATTTCTTTGCCATGATGTGCCATGTTGAACTTCCAGTGACCAGTATGAGAGAGTGTGAGAGCGATAACACCTGCTCCCCATGCACACCTGAAACCTTGTAACACTAAAGAGTCACATGACACCAGGGAGAGAAAATGGCTAACTGAGCCCAATTTGGACATTTCCACTTAGGAGTGTACTCACTTTTGTTTTCAACGGTTTAGACATTAATGGCTGTGTGTTGAGTTATTTTGAGGGGGCAGCAAATTTACATTGTTATACAGGCTGTACACTTACTACTTTACATTGTAGCAGAGTGTCATTTCTTCAGTGTTGTCACATGAAAAGATATAATAAAATATTTACAAAAATGTCAGGGGTGTACTCACTTTTGTGAGATACTGTATATTTCTCTTGTTACCTTTATTCAGTGCTGTTCTGCTCATCCGCAGTACTGCTCCATTACTTCCAGTTGTTCCAGCAACACCAGAAAAATGAGAATGTATCAGTAAAGTACTCACAAAGCAGACACGCCACAACCTGAACATTTTTGGGCCACGTACCTGCTAAAAAAAATTGTAAGTAAGTACATTTACATCAGACAGGCTCCTCACCTGTCCATCGTCCATCCACAGTACAACATACCCTCCTGGGAACCGAGGAAAAAAATAGTCTTACATTTTCTTTCCATTTTTAATGAAAAGAAAGAGGACGTTCCCAGCATCCCAGCCTGTCACATGATATATTACTGGAAAGCCGAGGATGTCCTCTTTACAATACAGTAGGGATTTATAGAGCAGCTCAAATGAATAAAAAGAGATGCATGTGAACGAAATGTCCAGTACAGAGAACACAAGTTAATGGGCTGGGTCTGGAGGATATTGCAGACTGCCAAGTGTCCAACTGACTTCAGTCCCTGTGGCCAGGAGAGTTTGAATTTTCTATTTCACATGAATTGATGGCGTAAAAGATACCATGTCCTTTTCTTGTCTCTCTGTAATTGATGTCTTTAGAAAAGATATACAGAGATAAAAATATTGAAATACAACCAAGACAGTGTGGACCACTAGTCAGATATACTACACTGCCAAGAGAGTCTCTTACAAAAGATTAACCTGAATAAAATATGTACAAGGTGACAGAATATGTTTTAATTCAAAGAGATGGATTGTGAAATTTTCTTAAAAAAACTAAAGCTAAAAATATTTACCCAACTAAAGTTGTTTTTAATTGAAAAAAAATAAATAAGATTATGCCCTAGGGCTAAGCATTCAGAAGGATTTAAAAGTAACCATTGTTTGGAAAAGAAAAATATTACAGTGAGGTTTCCATAACAAAGATTCACATGATGTTCATGGAATTATTTATTGAAAGTGGTTTAGTCACTGAAAAGCAAATTGTTGTGAAATTGAAAACATAATTGATAAATTTAAGCTTAAATAGTAATACCGTGACCTTATCTAATTTGGATATTTTTTCTAAATCTATTCTAAGTTTTGCAATTCAACTTCCAATTCACTACAATTCGCTGTTTAGTGAATAAATCCCATAAAGGAAACGGGCCAGACCATCTAAATTGCAATTCAAACAGCACGATACGATGGGGTTTTATTGACTAAACACATAATGGCAGTAAAATAAAAACCAAACTGTGAAAGTTAATAAATAAATAAAAGCTGTGACTGTATCTGAGAATTTTATATTTTAATTTTATAATTACATTTTATAAGTTATAATTGAATTGAAGGTTAATTGCTTTTTGCCTAAATTTCAAGTTTTATCTAAAATTTTGCTTTTCATTTGTGCTAAACTGGTGTTTAGTGAGTAAACCTGTTGTTTTCATAGTTTTTGTGTGTTTTCATGGATTTATGATATTGGCTTTATACAATTCATAGGGTTGGAGCCATAGAATCAGATTTCACCTTTTGATTCAAACACCTTTATTGCAGCACTAACACTCTGCTTCTTCTATGAATTAAAGAGAGACTCCACACACATAAAATACTTAAGGCTTTATTTATGATGACTGTGCCCTCTTTCTCTTACATTTTGCAAACTGTTATTTCAATAGAAATTGTCACTGTTATAAATGAACATTGTTACACCCCTCCCCCTCCTTGCCCCCCTCTTTTCCCTGGCTGCTAATCAAACAACCAGTCCTGTTACGTCCTGGTTTGGTTAACTCAGTGGAAATAAACTCTCGAGGCAGCAATTGTTCGGAGCACCTGCCTTGCAAAGACTTCTCATTGAGCTGCATTGGGAAGTCTGTGATTGGACAGCCACAGAAAGTCTGGGTGAGATTAGAAGGGGAGGGCTTGCTAAAACTGCAGACAAGCGACCTATATGTTTACATGCTCTTTTAGATTTTTAACTGCATTTAGAGACGTAACTAGAAACCACAGGGCCCCGGTGTGAAAATTGCCCTCGGGCTCCCCATACATCTACCCCACAGCCGATATGTCCCGGGGCAGTCACTTCCTCCAAGCTCAGTCTGACATCATCACAGGGAGCTGGGCCGCGCTGTTAAAGCGCTGCAGTGCTGACCGGGCCCCCTGGAAATGAATTTCCATCGGGTGGTGCTAACAGCATGGGCCACCCAATGGGCCCCTGAACACCCGGCCCCGGTGATTATACAGCCTGGGACGGGGCCGCAACACATGACGGCAGGCAACCAGTCACAGGGGTCCACAGGGCGGCCTGGGCCCCCAGAGTGACGGGACGGTCGCAGCTTTGACCCTTGCAACCACGGTAGTTTCGCCACTGCCCCAATGAAAAAATGTGTCATTAAATACATGCATGTTTTTAGTGTGAATATATTTACTAACTAGTGATTATTATTTATTTATTTGTATTTGGGCAGTGGGTTGTCTTTTTAAACATTCCTCCAAAAGGGCCCTCTCCCTTAATGGGGCAACAGGTCCGTGAATTTAGAGCTGTGTGAAATTAGTCTGAACATGTAAACACTGCTACCTCTATTCATTTTATAGAAGTTTAGTAATCCAATGTTATGCCATCATCACCCATTTATTTTGCTTTAAAAGGCAACTGTCACCTCAACATTATTTTTTAATATAATAATACTTTAAACAAGGTTTTAAAGGAAATAGATTTTTTTTAATAAAGTATATGTAAAAATTAGAAAATATAGTATATGACAGGATCCTTTAGCCATATACATACAGCTTGGGTCAGACAGTGTTTGAAAAGAGACAATTAATCTTAATAGATTGAATCAAGGAAGACCATTGAGACTAACAGTCGGATTCAAACACTGTCTGACCCAAGGTGTGTGTATATGGCTGAAGGATCCTGTTATATACTAAATAGAGATTAGTTTTTTTCTCTTTTTTTACATCTATTTTATTTAAAAAAAATATATATTTCCTTTCAGAATTTGATGAAATGATTATTATATTAAAAATTGTTTTTTAATAGTTTTGAGGTAACAGAGAACCTTTAACTGGTTCTCAACAATGCCAAATGTTGGTGGAGATTTATAAAGGCAAAGTCAGGTGATATTCTACTCAAAGCCTCAAAGAAGGGACCATTGCTATGAAAAGCAAGAAAATATATTTAAATCTGTAACACTTTGAGTCCAGATTAGCACCTATGTTGCTTTAAAAAGTCTCCAGTCTTACAAATAAAGTATTTTTTTTTTGCACTTTGAAGTGAGTCACCGCACACACACACACACACACACACACACACACAATCTCTTGTTGATCTGTTCCTTACCTTTTGCAGTTAAATTTGGAAATTCAGACGTCTATGCACACATTTTCTTCTCCACAATATATGGCAAATCTCGAAAATCATCCTTTTATAGAGATGCAAAATCTGGATGCTAATCTTACAGATTGTCAATAGAACAATATAGTTCTATTACGGAATTTCTGCATCTCAGAGATAAAAAATTTATATGGGATCAAGGAAGATTATCTACTACGAGGTCAGATGTCAGATCTAACACTTGCATAATTTATGAAAAAATGTCATGTACTCCAATGCGAAGGACTGGGAGACACAAAATTGTTACATTATAAAAGTATAACATATTATATTGTTATCTACTAGAGTTGAGGGAACCCGAACTGCAAAGTTCGGGATCGTACCGAACATTAAATTTTTTGGACCCCGGACCCGAACACAGACATTTCAGTGTATATTCAGGTTGGAGTTCGGTGTTCGGTGATTTAATGGCGCGTTTTGAAAGGCTGCAGGGCAGCCAATCAACAAGCGTTTTACTCGTTTGCCCTTAGAAGCCATCACAGCCATGCCTACTAGTGGCATGGCTGTGATTGGCCAGTGCAGCATGTGACCCAGCCTCTATATATAAGCTGGAGTCACGTAGCGCCGCATGCACATGAGCTATTATTAGTGTAGGGAGAGGATGCTGCAGCTGTGAGGGACAGATTAGGAAAGAATTCTGGTGTTGAATCTGCAAACTACAGCGATTATTCAAACTACAGCAATTATTTTAGTGGATGCTATGCTACATTTTTGTACCCTGCCCTGAGCCCAGTGCCACAGAGAGTGCAGTGCACCTGCAACTGCATGTGTGCCAGGCACATGGCTTTAATCCTGTTCTGGTAGCTCAGTGGGCAACATCTAGGCATTTTTAAATGCTGCAATTTTTTTGGTGCTAAATAGTACATTTGCGTACTGCATTTCCTGCAGTCTAATAAAACCCTTAAATACTACTGTTACATAGTTGGTTTAAATAATCACGCTTGTGCTAAATAGTACATTTGCGTCCTGCTGTGCACTTCATATCTGAGAGCCAAATAGAACCATTAAACACTGTGCTTACTGCGCACTTTTAAAAATTCAAATAGTTTTGGGTGCTAAATAGTACATTTGCGGCCTGCACTTCATATCTGAGAGTCATATAGAACCGTCAAACACTGTGCTTACAGCGCACTTTTAAAAATTCTAATTGTTTTGGGTGCTAATGCTAAATAGTACATTTGCGTCCTGCACTTCATAAAGAGTCATGTATTGTTATTTGTCGTCATTACCTCCCCGCGTCGGAAGTGGGTAATTTGAGTGCCTGCTGCCTTCCTTGGATGTAGTAGCCGTTTCTCAGACTCCCTCTCCGGAATCAAACCCTGGCCATTACCCGTGGTCACCATGGTAGGCGCAGAAAGTGGCATCGAAAGTTGATAGGGCAGACATCCGAATGCAAAGTCGCCGTCACGGGGACGTGCGATTGGCCCGAGGTTCTCTAGAGTCACCAATGTGCAACTATAATGTCGACAGCTAATATAACGCATCTTCACTAATAGGTAGGGGATGGAGAGAGGCCCTGTGCCGTTCCCTTCTCTTCCCCACTCTCTGGCAGACATCTGGCAGTACTGCCTCAGATCCTGAGAGATGCCTGACCAGAAGAAGCTGTGGGTGAGTCAAGACGCTGTCCGGCTCCTGCCCAAATGCCCTGCCAAGGGGATATTGTGAGCTAGCTTCAGCAGCTCTTACCAATACTTCTTGGGTCTGGGGCTGGGGCTGGCGGTCTCTCACCAGCCATGTCGTTGGGGATCCCATTGAAAAAGTGCTCTAGCATGACGAGCTGGGTGATCTCCTCCAGGAACTTGACTTGATGGGAGTTGAGCCAGTTATGGGTGGCCCTTGTGATGCGGCATGTTCCTTCTCCCCTTTCCGGGTCTCCCTAAACTTTCAGCGGTATTCATCGGGGGTGACCGCATACCGGGCCAGGAGGATTTGTGTAATAAAGGGATAGGCTCTGATCTGCTCTTCTGGTACAGCCCGGTAAATATCCGCTGCCTTCCCCACTAGTTTGCTGGACAGGATGGTGACCCAGTCGCTGGGGTTCACGTCTTGGAGTAGGCACTGGTGCTCAAAGTCTTGTAAAAAGTAATCAATGTCTTCTTCTGCTTCCTTGAACTCTTTGAAGGCATTGTATGGTAGCCTGTGGGCCAGGGTGGTTGTGCTTCCCGGCACCCTCTGCTCCCTTCTTCCTTCATCTAGGTTCATGGAGGTCGCCCTCTGTCTATTGGCAAGGATATAGGCTTGCACCTCCAAAAAGGTCCTGCTGACAATTTCCTCTGAGGGTGGCACTCGGTAATATGCCATTCCACCTCCTTGCGCACTTCCTCCTCATCTCCGGTCCCTGGCTGGGGTTCGTTGCCTCACTGCGTGCCTGGTCATCCTCCATG
Source organism: Pelobates cultripes (assembly GCA_933207985.1). Lineage (NCBI taxonomy): Eukaryota > Metazoa > Chordata > Amphibia > Anura > Pelobatidae > Pelobates > Pelobates cultripes. The sequence continues at coordinate 9,278,632 of OW240916.1, read as the reverse complement.
AGCGCAGCAGTCAATTCGTCCTTGTTACGCCCACAAGGCGTTATTTCTCTGGCTCCACACAAGTCCTGCAGTGTAGGTCGCTTCAGAGCACTGTAGTCCATGGGTCTGTTGGCAGGGACATGGGATCCCGCCGCTTGCCACGGGACCTGGGTAATCGATTGTTATCCCCTTTGATTAGAATAGGTCAGACCCATTTAACCAGTAACCAGGTGGGACACAGTTCCAGGATACAACGTTTGACAATCTTTATTTGGGTACACAGCTTTGCCTCCTGTTGCCTCCTACTCCACTTCCTCCTCCTCTACCACCTCCTCATCTGGTCAGTGTAACACCTTCACCACCAACTTCAGCATAGTCAGGGGGAAATGACAGCAGGCTGTTTTAAAACTCATATGTTTGGGGGGAAAACCCCACACCGCGCAGGAGCTGTGGACAGTCATGGAACAGCAGACCGATGAGTGGTTGTTGCACCTGAGCCTCAAGCCCGGCCTGGTGGTGTGCGATAATGGGCGAAATCTCGTAGCAGCTCTGGGCCTAGCCGGTTTGACGCACATACCTTGCCTGGCGCATGTGCTGAATTTGGTGGTGCAGAAATTCCTGAAAAACTACCCATATATATCAGAGCTGCTGCAGAAAGTGCGTGCCATCTGTGCGCGCTTTTGGCATTCTCACCCTGCTGCTGCTTGCCTGTCTGTGCTGCAGCGTAACTTCGGCGTTCCCGCTCACCGCCTCATATGCGACGTGCCAACCTTGCACATGCTGGAGAGACTGTGCGAGCAGCAGCAGGCGATAGTGGAGTTTCAGCTGCAGCACGCACGGGTCAGTCGCTCTGCGGAACAGCACCACTTCACCACCAATGAGTGGACCTCCATTCGAGACCTGTGTGCCATGTTGTGCTGTTTCAAGTACTCCACCAACATGGCCAGTGCCGATGACACCATTCTCAGCCTTTATGTCTCTTTGAAAAAACGCTTCAGCCGATGATGGAAGAGGATGTGGCACAGGAGGAATAGGCGGAGGAAGAGGGGTCATTTCCACGGTTATCAGGCCAGTCATTCACAAGTGGCTCGGAGGGTGGGTTCCTGCACCAGCATAGGCCAGGTACACAATTGTCCAGCATCTCCACACTCTTCCATGGAAGAGTTCAGCTGTCCATCTCCCAAACACTGGAGAGAAAGAGGAAGTACCCCCCTAGCCACCCGCGATCCCAGGCCCTGAATGTCAGCATTTTAAAATTTGTGGCCTTTGAAATGCTGTCATTCCGTCTGGTGGAGACGGACAGTTTTAAAAACATGATGGCGTTATTGGACTGCAAGAAATGCACCACAGGCCGTACATTTTTTATATGTTCCAATATTTTGGGGGCTACCCCAATTTAAAAAAAAATATATAAAAAAATAAAAAACTGTGTTGGCTACCTCCTCCTCCTCCACCGCCGCTTCCACCTACACCGCCACCGCCTCCTCAACCTATGGGTCACTTAGTATAAACTATGTACACAATAGCGGAGGCTTGTGAAGGCCTTTTCTCCATGCATCAGGAGTTGAGTTCAGTTTAAACAATGAAAGAGAATACCCTGCACTCCAACCTTCTCTCAAATGGATAATTCTGGTGATCCTCCTGACAGCCATGCTTTATATTTTGATTTATGTTCTTCCAAAGCTAAAATCAAAGATTCCATCTAGTGCTATTTTATGGCTCAGCTGTATTTTTAATTTGTATGTATTTTATGTTATGCTTTTGCAGCCCTCTAGCCCTTTCCAGGACTTTTTTAGATCAATTTTTGTGCCAAAAAGTTCAGGTCCCCATTGACTTCAATGGGGTTCGGGTTTGGGGTCAAATTCATAGTCAAGTTCGAGCCCGAACCAGGGCTTTTTTTCGAAGTTCGGCCAATCCCGCCGGACCCAAAAATCCAGGTGTCCGCTCAACTATTATCTATGTGTTGCTTCGTATCAGGTATGCTTTGATAATTCTGGCAAGGAATCAGGAGAATTCTAGTTCTGTCAGAATATAATCTGTGTTCTGAAACTGATAACAATGGTCTCGATTTAATTGGAGCCGATAAGCTTTAGCGACAGTTTATTGACTCCTGTTAAGAATTTTCAGAAACTAGCAACTGTTAAGCCATTACTGAATACTTATTAATAAAATACAGGCGTCCCTCATGCCCCCACCCATGGACATCAGGTGGAAATGAAATTGAAATAAAGGGGTGTTAACAAACCACTGTCTAACTCCTCAACCTCACCCATGGCCAGCCATTTGGCGCTGTAGTTAAATAATATCCATCAAGCCCCCACCCATGTGTCATGGTTGGGGTCTATTTATATAATATCCCAGGCCACCAAACTCATTAGTGGTGGGTGGGGGCTATTAGGATTATTCACTAAGATCTGAATTTTGACTGTAAATTTCCGAATTTGTTGGAATTCATCAAAAATCCAAATATTGTCAGACACTAAACAGGCCTGAAAACAGGCCTGAGCAAATCCAGGTTCAGAGAATTCAACTCTGGACCCTGATTAAACCCTGATTAAAAAAAGCTGAATGATTTGCCTGCTGTCAGGGCTAGCACCTGGGGGCAAATGGTGAAATGTGAGGGGCCACACAGGTTAATTAGGTGATGACCAGTGATTGCTAGACAGTCGCCACATTATAAAGGTAAAATAAGTTAGTAAGACCCCATATTACTACCGTCTTTCCCTGAAAATAAGACCGGGTTTTATATTAAGTCCCTCCCCACCCCCCCTGAAAAACGCACTAGGGCTTATTTTCAGGGGAGGTCTTATTTTGGGAAAAATGTGTGCCACAAAGCAGGTCTATGTTTGGGGGAATTTCCCCTAACATAGACCAGTTCACTAGGGCAATGGAATCCTGCAAATCTATGTTTGGGGAAACTAATAACTAATTTTCCATACAAATGATAGACCAAACTGACTGATTAGACTGATTGACGAATCCTAACTGCATTTGACTTTAATGAATATGCAAATTGCCAATGCAGGCTTAATTTGCCCATTTTTGTTGGATATTTTTCATTTGGACAAAATCCGGTGTTAATTGAAAAACCCTTCAAAAAGACTTACAGGGCTATTCAAACAGGGTTACTCACTAACGTCCGAATGGAACTGAACCAAATGGGCCAAAACCATCCTGCTGCACATGAGGCCCTTTGTTCTGCCAAATCTAGACATTGGTGATAGAATTTATCAATGTCCATGTTTTGTAATTTAGGTCCCAAACAGGCCTTAAATTGGTCTGGATTTCGGCCAGTCGGAACTCCGCCAGAAAGCTGAAATCTGGGCCAAATGCAGCAAATAGAAGCTGAAAGAATTCAACTCCAAGCCCGGATAAAAAAAAGCTGAACGATAGTGAAAAACTCTTGGTGGAACATGGGTTAATTATGTGGTGACTGGCAAGTGCTTTCTAGCCAGCCACCACATTAAAACAGTTAAATAAATAAGAATCCTTTGGAGGTCTGTAATGCTATAATGGAATTATTGTATTTACATATGCCTCCACCTGCCATCCTGCAGATAAGGGCATATCTACCAAACAGTCTTTGCTGACCAGTTAGTAGAAAAGGCCCGATCCTATAGATATAGGGCCTGTAGAATAACAGGGGGGGGGGGACTAAACCATGCCCCACCTGTAGGCATTGGATTAGGAACACTTTACATTTTAAGGGTAGACCCCTCCCGTGGGCCCTCCCCATGCTGGCAGGTGGTGCCCTAATCAGTATAAAAAGGAGGGGAGGGCCTGGCGTCCCCTCCTTGGGGACCTATAATTTATTAAAGAGGACCTAGTGTACCCTTTCATGGCCCCCACCTGTGCTGTCTCATTTGCCCCTTCTCCAGCCCATCTGTATCTCTTTGTGTACCCCTAGCACCTCTGGGTGTCTTTCTCCCTAGCCTCGGTCTGTCTCTTTTGCCTCTTTCACAGCCCCTCTGTGACTCTTTGTGTCTCCCCAGCCCCTCTGTTTGTTTCCCCCCCAAGCCCCTGTCTGTCTCCTTTGCCCCTCTCCAGCCCCTCTGTGGCTCTTTGCCTCCCCCCCCCTCTTATACCTATTTGTGCCTCTTTCTCTCCATAGCCTTAATGGTGTGCCTCTTCCCACAGCACCTTGTCTCTTTCTCCCCTACCTTTGTGTTTCCCCAGCTCCTCCATGCATCTCATCTCCCCCACGTGTCTCATTCCCTCCATGTGTCTCAATTCCTCCCCCAGCCCCATCCATGTGTCTTAATCCCCCCAAGCCTATCCATGTGCTCATTTCATCACCCCCAGTCCCTCCATGTGTCTCATTCTTCCAGCCCTACTATGTGTCTCATTCTCCAAACACCCGTGTGTCTCAATCCCCCAGCCTTCCATGTGTCTCAATTAATCTGCTCCCTTCCCCATGTGTCTTAATCACCAGTGTTAATCTTGGCAGCTCATTTTACTTTAGTGTTAGTCATACTCATTTGACTAAAAATACATTTTACTTTTAGTGGTATTTTAGTCATCTGAATTGTTTTAGTTTCAATCTAGTTTTAGTTGACTAATTTTTAAAAATTTTAATACACTAAAATCTGACTAAAATTGTTAGTCGACAGAATGAGCACTGCTTTCAATTCACTAGGAAGAAAACTTATTTAGATCACTTTAGAACAGTCTAATAAAAAAATGACAGAATTTAACTGTCACTTTCTGAACATTCCATTGTGTGAGTCAGAGTAAAGTTGTTATAAGTTATTCATCGCTTAAATTTGTCACTGTTTTAGACAGCAAGCTGTAGGCACAAATCCCAACCTTTTAGTGACTGGCACCTTTGTTAAATTGAGTTGTGCAACAGATAACGTGGATGAGAGTGTTCAGGATTTTTGCTCCTTGTTAGATCCTTTTGCTGATCATTTTATCTTTTTTTAGTAATCCTTTTATAAAACATTATTGTTGTACCACGTATTAAGACATGTCCTACAAATGCCAAGATTAGCTGCCCTAAAATTGCCCTCAGAGAGATTTGGACTCAACTAATACATTCCGGCAAGCTGTGTGATTGCATCCTGAACAATAGGTGTCCAGTTACAAGATAACGAATGGTAGAGAAATTCAGAACCTGTGTATCGCATGGAAATATAATGCTCTTTCTTAATGGTTTTGTGTTGTGCAAAAAAAACCCACAAGGAAGTCACCACAGATTCTCCTAATCACTCTGATCTTTTTATCTATTAAGTACATTTTCCAATATATGTTGAACAATCTGTGCCTGGCTTTGCTTTTCATTGCTGTAAACAGGGCACCTAACCCCTGGGTTAAACACAAAAATGTAAATTTTATCAAATAAAAAATATTCCAAAGTAAGTTGGGCAAACATTAGGGAACCGATGACAATTTTAGCCATGTGAGAATGAAAAAGTCTTTATTGTAAAGAAACTCGTACTCAGTTTCACATCAATCAGTTTATTAATTTTATAATTAAAACACATAGGGCTGAAACTAATAAGGAACAATTATTTAATGCATAACTCTTTTTAAAAAGAAATCCCAAGATTGAGGTTAAAGTGTTCTAAACAAGAAGGAAACAAATTGAATTAAGTTGGATGCCTTCTTCCAGTGTGGCTTTTCTAAAGTATATTTTGTCAAAAGTAATTGCACTGAATTATATACACGAATGCGTATTGGAGGGGCGGACCTGGAAGTTGATCACGTGATCGGTATGAACGGAACTAGGAAGTGCTCTCGTTCCTTTGCTTTTGTAAATGCTTTTATGTGGGTAGCTTTGCAAGCAAAACCCACCACTTACCAAGTAAGTATTTTTAACCTTTTATTACACAATAAACATATTTGATATTATTCAATTGGAGGTCCTGCCTCTCTATATTCCTTATCTTGCACAGTTATATCAAGCTTTCTGTGGATACATTGATTGGCGTCATCTTTACGTGGGAACATTCCCTCTCCAGGGGAGCTTTGAATACCCAGAGCCAGGGGTGATTGGGTTTTGGTACATGTGAGTTCTCTCCCTCATACCCTTATTATGTGTTGGCACTTATTCGGATAGTCTGCACTATTTGTGTTTCTCTCTATTTACAGACCATTTAGCGCTCTTGTTTTTGGTAATTATTTAAGGTTAGCAAATAATTCAATTAAAAACATCAATTAAAAATGTGTTAATCATGTTAACGTTATTTATTGATGTTTTAGTTGAATTATTTGCTAACCTTGTTCACACTGTTTGTGATATATACACTTATCTTGTTTTGTGGTGTTAGCTTGACAAAGACCTCCTGTTAGGTTGAAACGTTGCTGTCCTTTCTGTTTCATTAAACCTGCCTACGGCTTTAACATAAAGGTTGTAGTCATAGGATTTCCCAGGTATGCCTAGAATTGGTTGTAAAAGTGGCACATTCGCAAACAGGTTTATGAGACATATATCATTAAAAAGACCCATTTACACAATGTATAAACTACATTTTTTTAATTTATAATATATTTAATTTTTAATATTTTAGCAAATATGTCTGTATTATAATTTATTTATTTTTTGAAGGAGGGGTTTCAGTTTTCCTATAATCCATTTTTCACCTTGGTATATCTGTATCCCCTGTGTTTTATATAACATATACAGTATGGACAGGGCCGGACTGGGGATTCCAAAGCAGCCCTGGAAAAAAAATCTATGCCAGCCCCATAAGTAATTGCGCCATATATTGTCGCATGTAATATGTAAGGCTATGTCTTGCCACCCTAGATGATTGAGATATATATATATATAGCTTTTTCCAATATAAAATATTGGTCCTTTCAGAGTAAGATTTTTAATTATACAGTAAGCATACTCACATGCAGACACAGACAATCTCACTGACACAAGCTGATTGATACACAGCCTCATAGACAAACAATCTCACTGATATACATAAGGTCATTGACATAAAAATACAAGCCCACTCACTAGCAGGCGAGCACACACACACACAGCTTAATGTAGTGGCTCTGGTGTCTCTAGCCTGTCCCTGCAGGCTTTTCAATGTAAACACTGACTTTTTAGAGAAAAGGCAGTGTTTACATTGCTTCCTAGTGACAGACACTCAGACGGTCACTAGAGGTGCTTCCTGTGTCAGTGCGGATTGGCTGAGATCATCAAGCTTGATGATCTGAGCTGTAGAGGCAGGGCCAGTCGAGGGGAGACCAGCACAACGTGGGGGAAAAAAAAGGTGAGTAAAAACATACATACACACACACATACCATGACAGACACACACCATGACACAGACAGACCGTGACACAGACAGACCGTGACACAGACACACACACCGTGACACAGACAGAAACACACACACCGTGACACAGACAGAAACAGACACACCATGACAGACAGACACACCATGATATAGACAGACACACACACACCATGACAGAGACACACACATACCATGCAAGACACACACACCATGACAGACACACACCTTAAAAAAGACACACACACACCTTGACATACACACACCATAACACAGACAGACCGTGACACAGACACACACCATGATACACAGACACACACACACCACGACACAGAGAGATCGTGGCACAGACAGACACACATTACATGACACAGACAGACACATGCACACCATGACATACAGACACACACACACACCATAACAAACACACACACACCATGACAAACACACACACCATGACACAGACAGACCGTGACACAGACAGACACACATTACATGACACACACAGTCCATGACACAGACACACATTGCATGACACAGACAGACCGTTACACAGACAGACACACATTACATGACACAGACACACATTGCATGACACAGACAGACGCACCCCCCATGACACAGACAGACACACACACACCATGACAGAGACACACATACCATGACACAGAGACACACACACCATGACACAGACACACACACACACCATGACACAGACAGAGACACACAGACACACACACATACACTCACACTGACACACAATTTCTACCTGTGGGGAAGCTCCTTTGGCGGCCGCAGGGGGAGCTGGCTGTTCTGGCGGTCGCAAGGGGAGCTGGCTGTTCTTGCTCTGCTCCTCCTCCCCAGCGCGCCGCTTAATGAAACCGGGGCCGGAATATGACATCATATTCCGGCCCCAGTCTGTTTGTAGTGCGCTGGGGAGGAGGAGCAGAGCCAGAACAGCCAGCTCCCCCTGCGGCCGCCTAAAGAGCTCCCTCTGCGGCCGCAGGTGAGCCAGCTGCCTGCCCGGCCCCAGGTGCCGACGGCCCACGGGGAAATTTCCCGGTATCCCGGTGGGCCAGTCTGGCCCTGAGTATGGATACAGTTGTAAATTGGTAAAGGAATCAGCAACATATAGTGTGATATTGTTACACAAACAAATGTGATTACGCTTTAAATATTGTAAGGGGAAGGGATGGAAGCAGGGTATATTTTAGTTTATAACTAAAAACACAGTGGGTCAGTGCTAAATAACAAGAGTAAAATAAGGCAGCAACCCTAAGAGTGGGATCCCTCTCAACCCTTCAAAATGACATAAAAAACAAGGAAAACAGATAGAGAAGGGCTGCGCCACAGAAGAAAGATCTTAAGATCTTGTCACAGTAGTGCAAGATATCTTTACATGTAAAATGTCTCTTTAAAAATAAATACAGCTGTGGCTTCTGGGTTCCTTGTGCTTGGGGGATGTGGAAGGTCTGGGTCTCTTCAATCTCAGTATGTGGAAAGAGAAAAGACAGAGCGACCTAATAGTGCAATATGTCTGGGATTGACTGACAACACATAAGAAGTATAAATATTGCACTCACATGAAACAGAGCTATGACCTGCTCTAGTATATGTCGCATATAGTGGTATAATCTTATGGGATATGGTGGTGGTGGTCTTTCACAGCAGATGTGTAATACTACTTTATTTGGAACTCAACTGCAGAAATTTTAATTCCAGTAACTGTTAGTTTTACCTCTTTTTGTTACTGATGTGGAGGAGAGGATACTGTAGCTTTAAACCTTCAAGCAGGATGTTAATTGCAAGGAAAAAATAAGCCACTGATGATTTGCACAAAGCCAAACAGTCCCAATTTAAGAATAGTGCAGAGAATGTATGCAGAGTTAGGTTAGGTTAATTGTGATAGAATAACTGCAAGCCAAATTATCAATGAGGCAAGACAGAATTGCAACTAGGAATAAATTGATTGTTGGAAGTAGAATTAAGCTTTATAAGCAGTTCCTTATTTATAACAGAGAGTAACTTGATTGAATGACACAGTATTGAGCCTTAGAAACAGTCTCTTATTAGTAACAGAGAGTAGCTTGATTGTAGGAACTAATACTTAGCTTAAGAGGCAGTTCTGGAACTGAAGAGCTTAATTAAATCCAATAGTTGTGTTGAGGAATAGAAGTCCGTTTAGCAAGCCGAGGTCAAGGAGTGGACAAGGAGGGTAGTCGTCCCAGAGCGGTATTCGGTACACGGTAAGTTCAAAATAGAGCAGCTGGTAAGTTTTACAGACACCTGTGCAATAATCCAGCCCTTTGAATCTGGCGCGGTCTTCCTATGTAGCGTGGAAGGACCGCGTCAGAAAAAAGGGGCGGGGCAAAGCTCAGTGAACCCGGAAGTGGGTTATTTCGGCAAAAAGCACGGCAGGTATAACCTGACAAGATGGTTATCTAGGTACTCGGAGAAGAAGACATAGCCACAGATAGTGCTCTCAGTAATATAGTACAAGTAAATTAAAATAAGCAGAATATTACTCACAAGCGTGGAGCAGACTCACTGCTCTATGGTGACAGCATTGGTGGTATGATCCCCACCTAGGATGTTCTTGAGAGTAGAGATGGTAACAGTCTTTGGATAAAAATAGATAAAATACCAGGAAAAAAATCTGTTTTTGAAATAAGGAGGTAGTAGGTTGTAATAAAACCAAAATCCTTTATTCAATATAAATATTTGTTAAAAAGTAATGTCCATAACGAGTTTCACCGTGTAGGCTTTCTCAAATGGATCAATAACAGACAACCTTGCAGATAAGGCTTATATAGGAGAGAGGGTAGTTAAAAGTGGTGCCAAAATTGCATCATTGGCTGTCCACCAATGAGAAAACATAAAAATTAAGAGCAATACAAATTCAATAAATAATAGTGCGAATCAATAGTGGGGGGTTTGGGGACCATTGTCAGCATATTTAATTTTAAAAACTAGCATTTTTCAGCTAGTTACGCCTGTTTAAAGCCGAAGCACGTGACTAGTGTCACGTGTGCGGCTGTGTTTTACAGCCACTAGGTCTGATGGGGGATGTAGTTTAGAAGGTGGTTATTTGCATTTTCGTCGAAATGCCGAGCTGAAATGAGGGTAGGGATGGGGAACATGAGATAAAGGAGTGTGTTTATACATGGGTGGGAGATATGGGAAGAAGGTGTGTTAGGCTGTACTATAAAATGAATTAATTAGATTTACTTGTGAAATAGGGCGGCCATCTTAGTTGGCGAAAGATATTAAAAGCAGTTGGTAGAGAGTGGTGGGTCTCGGTGGCAATATTTAAAGGGGAACGTCATGATAGCAATGCAGAGCATAATATAATCATATTTAAAGGAGAATATCTTAATGGTATTAGCTACACAAAATATACAACATAATGGTTGATTTAAATTAAAAAGAAATGGCAAAATAAATAAAATGGTTAAATGAGAAATGAGAACATTTAAAGGGGACAATTAGGGACACTAAAGACATGAAAGAAGTGGTTGGAAGTGGTTATGTGTCATGTATTCATCTGCTTATAGAAATGTGTTTAATGACATTTACTGTCCACACAGCAAAAGTTGTGCCGAGCAGCAACCTAATCCACAGAAGGGTTAATGCTGAGCAGCAATTATGCAAATGAAACCTGGTAACTGACTTTGGGGTCAAAGGCCGGTTACAGCCTATCAGAACTAAAGGAGGGGTATTTAGGCCCAGTTCTCAGCCTGCTCAGTGCCCTGTCGTGGTTTCCCTTGTGGTTGTCTGAGAGCGCGTTCCTGTTTATAGTTTTCTACCTGGTTTTTGACTTTGGCTTTGTTTATTGACTTCTCTATATTCTGGTATCCTGACTCCTGGCTTTCCTCATCGCTGCATCCCTTTCTGTGTTCCCTGACCTCAGCTAGCATTTTTTGACTATTATATGTACGTTAAATCCGGCCATTCTAAGGACCGGTAATACGTTACTTATTTGGCATCCGTGCTATACAGTTCTACATGCTGGTGCTGGATCAAACAGTAATCCTGACATTATGGTAGGGGTGTATATCACCACACTGCCATATAAACAACCCCATTAGTGGTAATAATATAGTTATACAAGTTTAAGGGCATCAGTTTATAAAACGAAGCATAAATAATAAAAATATAAAATATACAGTGGAACAAAATTTATAAATAATATACATAGTGAACATATTAAGGGGCTAATACTAACCATAATGCCATAATTAAAACAACTATGCCTAGGGTAGTCCCTAATCCGTCTCTATAGGTGATATCACTTGCATATAGGTTCATTGCATTAAATCATAGAATGAAATGATTGACCAAAAAATAATTTGGGATGGGGTGCAGGGCCGGGCCACCGAGCCGCATGGCAGCAAACTACCAGAGGTCAGAGCCCGAGCCGCAAAGAATGACATTAAACTCGCATGGCCTTAAAGCACGACATTAGCACACATTTAAAATGAGAATCATCTCAGCTTACGATTTGATACCGCTGAAACTGACACACCCGGCCTATCAACCTCCACAAGCAACAACATTATACAAGTAAAATCCGGCAACTGAGGATTACACGAAAAGACGCACTTGCCGGAGACACCTACTTTCATGGAGGGCAACGCTGGCTTGGGCCCGGCCTCATTTCCCCCCCCCCCAGGCCGGCAGGGGTAAACCCGGCCACGTGGGGACCGCACACACCAGGGCGGGAGCTCCCGACCTGAGCTTGCGGCAGAGGCTTTTTAAATGGGACCCGCCAGCAGTAAGAAGCGGGAGACGGCTAACCCATGCATGAGGGGACACCCCGGTGCTCACCTTTTGACCCGTGGTGATCGGGGCCGCGGACGGACTGCCCGGATGGCCCAAGAGCCAACATCATGGCTACTCGACCTCCGGATGAGGAGGGCACCCAGAAGGACTTGTCCCCACCGCTGTGAGCCCGACGGAGCTGGGCGATGCACGCCCCCTGGGGGACCGTTGGCTGCGTGGCCATGCAGCCCCTGCCCTGTAGAAGCGGCCGGCGATGGGAGAGACATACAGAGCGGACTATGGACCTACCGGGGCACTGGAGGTACGGGGAGGTGCAGGAGACGCTGGGTGTGCGGACTCTTTGGGTGGGGGGACCGCAAGAGCTCATGTTGCCCCCGAGTGCCCACCGGGCCGCGGTGCATACGGGTGGTGGCCTGGGTCAAACTGAGGAGCCGGCCGGGACCTGGCGCCCGGAGAGACGGAGAAAAGCTGGTTGCTACCTGACCTGTGTGGGCGACCCGAACACTCCACAAGCTCCCAAGGGCCATACTTGACATTAATCCCACACAGCCAGACAGATTACATAATTTTCTGACCTGCGTGAAAAGCTCAGATGGAATGCGTAAGCCTCTGACACCAGAACCGGAACTTTTATACTGTGCTTTATTTATGGACACTCCCCAGACACTATCCTCAAGGTGACACTGAGTAACCGCATTATTTAAAATGGTCCATAAGCATTACTTCTATTGGCTTTGGCATAAAGCATTACTGATAACAATTTTATAGACCATGCAGTTATGATTTAAATTCATGTTTGATGTAGACCATTTTCTTTTTATTTTATATAGATTCCTGTTACGCTGCTTAGTTACCGGCAGACATTGCATATATTATTTTTCTTACTTAATAGCCTGATTGCTGCATTATATAAAGGATAAATGCATGTCGGCGCCTCGGCCTGGAAAAGTATGCGCCTTTTATGCCCAGCACATTCTACATTAATTCACTGACACTCTGAGAAGACTGAGAAGAGCCTATTCATATTTATGCATACCATAACTTATGGGCTCTAATTTGATTTAAACTTAGCAAGGCATTGCGGATGGATAAGCATGTGACATTGCAGCATGGTCTTAAAAAACGTAGCCATCGTTGATATTACAGGCCTTACAAACCCGCACATTACCATATAGCCTCGCCACATAGCCATAAGCGGGTCAGGCAACCTATGAGCTAAGCAGACGACTAGCGTATACTGACAGAATACAGCCCAGTCTACATGACTCATAAGCAGATACTGTGCAGTTTTATGGTAGCACATAATGCAGTTTAATTAGCGCTGACCGTTTCCCCCTTTTTTTTTACGTTAACGTTTTAAGAATATACAGTTTAGCAGTACAGTTCTGTGTTCGTAAAATGCTGTTAATTAAACTTAAACCAATAGCTCAGCACAGTAAAATATGCTGACACTGGCTAAATGTAACTGATTTAATGATGCCTAGATCTTTAACCTTAATTACCTGTGCGCAGGCCACCATACGCTTTGAGTGTTTAACATCTGACCCAGTGGCGGACCCAGAGCCTGATCTCGGGAGGGGCACTTGTAGATTATTTAAAGAAATAATCCAGACACAATAACCACTACAGCTCAGTGTAGTGGTTATGGTGTCAATAGTGCCGGGACCCCCTCCCACAGTAAGTAGTCAAACCGTTTAAGAACAGTTTGACAACTTACCTGAGATCTGCTGGGAAATGGGGCTGTAGTAGGGCATAGGAGCAGTGGTGTGTGTGAGTGGTGCAATGTGTAAGGGGTGCAGTGTGTGTGTGAAGGTTGTAGTGTGTGAGTGAGGGCGGCAGTGTATGTCAGGGATGCAGTGTATGTGTGGGACAGTATGTGTGTGTAACAGTTGCAGTGTGTGTGTAACAGTTGCAGTGTGTGTGTATGGGGGGCAGTATGTGTGTATGGAGGGGCAGTATGTGTGTATGGGGGGAGCAGTTTGTGTGTATGGGGGGCAGTATGTGTGTATGGGGGAAGTGTGTTTGTATGGAGCGTAAGGTTTGTGTGTGTATGGGGGGGCAGCCTAGGTGTGTATAGGGCAGGTGTGTGTGTATGGGGGCAGTGTGTGTGTGTGTATATGGGGCAGTGTGTGTGTATGTAAAGGTGCGTGTATGTGGGGCAGTATGTGTGTGGGCTGTGGGGCAGTATGTAAAAGGGGGGCAAGGTGTGTGTGTGTGTAAGGGAGGGGCAGTTTGTGTGTATGTAGGTGGCTGTGTGTATGTAAGGGTGTGTGTATGTGGGGGGGCAGGTGGTGCATGTGGGGGCAGTGTAAGGCTGTGGGCAGTATGTGTGTATGGGGAAGAGGTGTGTATGGGGGGGGTAGTGTGTGTGTGTTGGGGGGGTGTGTATGTATGGGGGGGCAGTGTGTGTATGGGGGGGAAATGTGTGTGTATGGGGGCTGTATGTGCATAAGTGTATGTGTGGGGCAGTGTGTGTGTATGAGGGGCAGTGTGTGTGTATGGGGCAGTATATGTGTGTGTATGAGGGGAAGTGTGTGTGTGTATGAGGCAGTGTGTGTGTATGGGCAGTATGTGTATGGGGCAGTTTGTGGTCAGGGCAGTTTGTGTGTATTGGGGGCAAAGTTTGTGTGTATGGGGCAGTTTGTGTGTATAGGGCAGTTTTATAGGGAATGAAGTAGTTTGTGTGTATAGAGGCAGTTTGCGTGAATAGGGGGCAGTTTGTGTGAATGGGGGGGCAGTATTGGGGGCAATGTATGTGTGTGTGGCTTTTTTTTATAATATATATTTTTTTATTTAATTAAAATAAATATCCTATGTGCCCCCTCCCTTCTTACCTTTACTGGGGGAGGGGGGACATATTTCGATCCCTGGTGGTCCGGTGGGGGATTCATTGGTGGTCCCAGTGGGGAGAGTGAACTCTAGCCCGCGCTCCCGGTTTGGAGTTCACTCTCGCGAGATTTGGAGCGTTGCCGTGGTAACCGCGGCAACGCTCCAAATCTCGCGAGAGGAGGACCAGGAGGAGCTGCAGGCTGAGCTCCGGGTCCTCCCTCTCCCTCCCCCGCCGGCCGCCAGCACAGTGCCTGCGGACCGGGAGGGAGATCTCTGATCTCCCCCCGGTCCGCAGGCACATTGCAGAGCTAGCGCCTGCATGTGCTGGCAGGGGAGGGAGAGGGAGACCGGCGGATTTCTCGGGGGGGCAATTGCCCCGTTGCCCCCCCCTGGATCCGTCACTGATCTGACCTAATATGCCTCTGTGAAGGTGACCATACGCATTGTGTGACTATCATCTGACCGAATATGCCTCTGCGAAGGCAATGATGCACTAATCTCTCAATTGGGATTTAAGCCTGTTAGTATTTTACACTAGGACCTACTAAACGCAACAAACCCATGACGAGGTTCAAAAACATACACAAATGTATACCACAACCTCCGAATAAAATGAATGCATACATCCAGATATATACAAACCACAATAAATGTCAGATGTTTATAAAGCTCATGATATGCCAAACCCGCCTCTGCGCAGGCAACACACTGCTTGTAACAATGTACCGAGAACCACGCCTCTGCATAGGCGATTACACGCTACACCAAAGAATGTTTGTAAACCAAGCTTATGACATGACAACAATAAAAATATTAAAAAATAATAATAAAATAAATATTTTGGGATGGTTTTTATATGTTAAAATAAAGATAATACCTATTTTACTAACTGGGTAATAAAAATGAACAGGAATATGTGTGTACACAAATTAAAGGGTTAAATAAAATTAAATAAGTCAAAATCTATGTTTAAACAATTTGGGGCAAGTGTCTGTAGGTTAAATACCCATTCCATTTCAGATTTGCAGAGGATATTTTTTATGTTTCCTCCTCGCCATGGAATGTTACATTTTTTTTATGCCAATGCATTTTAGTAATTTGGGATCATTATTGTGTATTATAAAATGTTTAGACACTGAATGGTTGGGGTAGCCTTTAGCAATATTCCTACAGTGTTCGCTCAATCTTACTTTTAAACTCCTTGTGGTCATCCCTACGTATTGGAGGCCACATGGGCACTCCAACAGATAAATGAAATTTTTTGTGCTGCAGCTGATAAAATCCTTAATATTGTACATTTGTTTTTGTTCTGTTAGATGTAACGTTTATGGTTTTAGATGGTACCGATTTGTCAGTGCTTTTACATACTATGCAGCGTTTACATTTAAAAAAACCTTTTGTTTCAAAAAAGGAGAGTTTTGGTTTCTTCGCTTTAGGTTCCCTTGTAAAAGTGGTAGTTAGAATGAATTTAAAATTTGGTGCTCCTCTAAAAATAATATTTGGCTTTTCAGGTAAAATATTCTTGAGCGTTTCGTCCTGTTTTAGTTGGTGCCAATGTTTATTCACAATTCTTTTGATAGGGCCACTTTTATCATTAAAATTAAACATAATGGGAATGGATGGGGGGTCTCTGGTATTTTTGTCTTTGTATACCAAAAGATTGTCTCTCTCTTGTTCTTTAACTCTATTGATAGTGTTGTTTAGACTGCTTGGTGAGTATTTTTTTTTCCCGATAAATTTGCTCTTTAAGAGGTTGGCCTGGTTGTTAAAATCATCTATTAGGGAACAGTTTCTGCCAAGTCATAGGAACTGGCTTTTGGAAGCACTCTCAAGCCAGGGTTTATAATGACAAATTGATCGATCTATGGCTGTATTAGTGCAGACTTTTTTAAAAATTGTAAAAAATTTGTAAGTCTAAATTGTTAATAGAGTCCCTACTATATTCAAATGTTAAAATAGTTCCTCTATTGTTAGCATTGAGATGATTGATAAAAGAGTTTAGGGAATCTTCTGAACCTTCCCAAATAAAAAACAGGTCACTTATATATCTAAAATAGGAGACCAGGTTCGTCCGCCAAGCATGTTCACCCCCAAATGGCCGTGGAGTCCCAATCGGCCATGAAGAGGTTTGCATAGCTGGGGGCGAACCTGGTCCCCATAGAATTGCCTCTCATTTGGAGATAAAAAGAGTCTAAAATCCAGAAGTAGTTGTTTTTAAGTATAATATTGATGCCTTCGAGGATAAAATCAATTTGCTTGTCAGGGATACGTGCTTCAGTTATAAGTGTATTTTTGACAGCTTCGCAACCTATATCATGGGGAATTATTGTATACAATGATTGTACGTCACATGTAACTAAAATAAGGTTTGGATTCCAGCTAAAATTACATAAAAATCTTTTTTAAAAGTGACATAGAATCTATTAGATAGGATTTCATTATTCTTACTAATGGTTGTAGAAGGATATCAATGTATTGGGATAAGTTACACAAGAGAGAGCCAATCCCTGAGACAATTGGTCTTCCTGGGGGTTTTGTTTCGTCTTTGTGAATTTTGAGTAAAAAGTAAATGACAGGGATTTTTGGATATTTGATGTTTAGGTAATTAAACTCCTGTTTGTTTAAAATTTGTGACCTTTATTTAAAAATGTAGTTAAGATTTGTTGAATGATAAATGTGGGATCAGATTGCAATTTTTCGTATACATGGCAGTCGGTCAATTGTCGAAGGGCCTCTTCTATATAAGCTTCACTGGATAGTATAACCAGCCCTCCGCCTTTGTCTGCTGGTTTAATAACTACACTGTTGTCATCCTGTAATTGTTTCAGTGCAATCCTTTCTTTTTGTGTTAAGTTATGTGGAGTATATTTATTGTTCATTTTTTCAAAATCTTTATAAAACGGATTTTTCAAACATTATTAGTGGGGCCGTTTTATAGTGAGAGGGATAAAATTTAGACTTTTCTTTTAGGTTTGTGCTAATAATTTTAGTTATGTTTTGGGGTGTGTTTAAAAATGAGGTAGATGGATCGGTAGGGCCATTTATGTCATTTTGAGGTATGTTTGCGAGTGAGGTAGATGGTTTGGTAGAGTCATTTTTTTCAGCAAAGAATCTTTTCAGGGTGGCCTTACGTACAAATTTGTTAATGTCCAGAAATGCCTCAAATGGTTTAAAAGAGTTAGTGGGAACAAATTTAAGACTTTAAAATTTGTGACAAGTTAAAATTCCACATTCTTTTTCATTGGGTACAGTTATAGTCTTTCTGATCTTTCTTTCTTGTGTTCTTCTGCCACTTTGTTTTCCTCTATGCTTAAATTTAAGATTCTTTTTATGGCTCTTGGTGAGTATGGTGTTTGTGCAAATGTGTTGAAATGGGTTCGGATTTCTAAAAAATGTTAGTCATTCTCAATCTCAGAGTCTAATGATAATAACTGATATCGATTTTGGTGATTGAATGTGACAGGTGATTTAGGGTGATTTGAGTATTCTTTGTGGTTTGGGTGAGTAGTGTTTCCTGTTTGGACTTGGTCCATTGTAGTAGCTGGGTGATGATATGTGTTTGTTTGGTACTCGATATGATGTTTTACGGTATCTATATTGTAATGAGTGGTATTGGTATTTGTGTTTTGTGAAATCTTGGTTTGGATAGGGAGTGATGAGAAGGTTTTCTTATCGGTTTCGTTCAATAGTTAAAAGTGTTTTGGGACTCATATCTGTTTGTACCACCTTCTAAACTACATCCCCCATTAGACCTAGCGGCTGGAAAACACAGCCGCGAGTCATGTGCTTCGACTTTAAACAGCCTTAACTAGCTGAAAAATGCTGAAAAATGCTTGTTTTTAAAATTAAATATGCGGACAAACCCCCCACTATTGATTTGCACTATTATTTATTGAATTTGTATTGCTCTTAATCTGGATGTTTTCTGATTGGTGGACAGCCAGTGATGTAATTGTGGCGCCACTTTTAACTACCCTCTCTTCTATATAAGCCCTATCTGCCAGGTTGTCTGTTATTGATCCATTTGAGAAAGCCTACACGGTGAAACGTGTTATGGACATTACTTTTTAACAAATATTTATATTGAATAAAGGATTTTGGTTTTATTACAACCTACTACCTCCTTATTTCAAAAACAGATTTTTTTCCTGGTATTTTATCTATTTTTATCCAAAGACTGTTACCATCTCTACTCTCAAGCACATCCTAGGTGAGAATAATAACACTAACGCTGTCGCCATAGAGCAGTGAGTCTGCTCCATGCTTGTGAGTCTGTTCCAAAGACTGTTACCATCTCTACTCTCAAGCACATCCTAGGTGGGGATCATACCACTAACGCTCTTGCGATACCACTAACGCTATATTACTGAGAGCACTATCTGTGGCTATTTCTTCTTCTTCTCCGAGTACCTAGATAACCATCTGCTGTAAAAGACCACCACCACCATATCCCATAAGTGGGGATTATACCACTATATGCAATATATACCAGAGCTGGTCATAGCTCTGTTTCATATGAGTGCAATATTGATACTTCTTATGTGTTGTCCGTCAATCCCAGACATATTGCACTATTAGGCCGCTCTGTCTTTTCTCTTTCCACATACAGAGATTAAAGAGACTCAGACCTTCCACATCCCCCAAGCACAAAGAACCCAGAAGTCACAGCTGCATTTATTTTTAAAGAGACATTTTACATGTAAATATATCTTGCACTACTGTGACAAGATCTTAAGTACTTTCTTCTGTGGCGCAGCCCTTCTCTGTTTTCTTTGTTTTATATTTTAGTTTATGGAGATTTTGGTATCTAAAGAATTCTTGTTAATGTAAAAAAGTGTTAGATCATCATTTTAGATTTCATACCTATTTTTTTTTTATTAAATCAACTTACCTGGAGTCCTGATAAATCTGACACAACCCACTGACATCATGGGAAGAGGAGGATCTAGCCCCTCATTTACATCGGGGGGAAGCACCCTGATGCTCTTATTTTTTTTTCAACCATTCCTGTGAATGCAATATTTATAGCACCTTTGTTTCTGTAACAATATCACACTATATGTCGATCATTCCATGTAGACTTACAGCTGTATCCCTAGTCTAAATATTATATATTGCCTGTTTGGAAGGGGTTACCATCTGGGTAGTTGTTTAATTAAGATGAGCTATCAATATTTTGTACATAGTTACATAGTCACATAGTTACATAGTTACATAGCTGAAAAGAGACTTGCGTCCATCAAGTTCAGCCTTCCTCACATTTGTTTTTTGCTGTTGATGCAAAAGAAGGCAAAAAAAACCCAGTTTGAAGCACAATTTTGCAACAAGCTAGGAAAAAAATTCCTTCTTGACCCCAGAATGGCAGTCAGATTTATCCTTGGATCAAGCAGTTATTACCCTACATTGAAAGATTATATCCTTGAATATTCTGTTTTTGCAAGTATGCATCTAGTAGCCGTTTGAACATCTGGATGGACTCTGAAAAAACCACTTCTTCAGGCTGAGAATTCCACATTCTGATTGTTCTTACAGTAAAAAAAACCTTTCCTTTGCCTTAGACAAAATCTTCTTTCTTCCAGTCTAAACGCATGGCCTCGTGTTCTATGTAAAGTCCGGTTTGTGAATAGATTTCCACACAATGGTTTGTATTGGCCCACTATATAACACTATTTGGTGGAGGTGTGGTATATGCATAATCCCCCGTGTTTTACCTGTGCCTATTTTTGTTGGCTGATGATGTCCGTTTTTAATTTGAAGAGTGACTGAGTTGTATTTTATTTGTAAACTTCACACTAGCATTAGGTTAGTGTAGCAGGAGAATATTTATCGTTGATTTTGATGACCATATGATATCATACTGATGCTTAAGCAAATAATTGCAATGAAACATCTTTGGCAGAAAAAAATATTTTTGACATATAAAAGAGAAAACAATACACCGACTACACTTAAACTAGTTTTTGGCTTCTAACACTTTTGACATTCTCCTTTAAGTGGTACCATCGGTGACAAATGGGAGATAAACTGTGCCCCAATGTGTTTTTTCCGGTTGTTTAAAAAAAAAAAAATATGAAATGCATTAAATTGCATGCAGCTTATGTTTTATTTATTTATTTATCTACAAAATACAGATAACAATCAATGAATATGCACATTAATTGTCCAGAGAAATTTTGTGGGGTACAGGAATGCACCTAGATTTAGATATCCTGTCACCTTGAATATTACACTACCAGTTTCTAAACATGGCAAATCACAAGATCATTATTTAGAAGCTGTCTTTTCATAGTCACATCTTTCTTTTCATTATGATTAGTGATGCACCGAACGGTTCGCTGGCGAATAGTTCCTGGCGAACATAGCATGTTCGCGTTCGCCACGGCGGGCGAACATATGCGCGGTTCGATCCGCCCCCTATTCATCATCATTGAGTAAACTTTGACCCTGTACCTCACAGTCAGCAGACACATTCCAGCCAATTAGCAGCACACCCTCCCTAGCAGACCCTCCCACCTACTGGAAGGCATCCATTTTGCATTCATTCTCAAGCTGCATGCTTAGTGAGAGGAGGGAAAGTGTAGCTGCTGTTGATTAGATAGGGAAATGCATAGCTAGGTTAGGGTATAGAGTGTCCACTACAGTCCTGAAGGACTCATCTGATCTCTGCTGTAAGGACAGCACCCCAAAAAGCCCTTTTTAGGGCTAGAACATCAGTCTGTTTTGTTTTTTTTCTGTGTAATGTAATTGCAGTTGCCTGCCTGCCAGCTTCTGTGTCAGGCTCACAGTGGATACTGTGCCCAGTGCCACCACTCACTCACTGGTGTCACAATAGCGTGCATTTAAAAACCCCAAAACTTTTTTCACTGTTATAGATTGAATAGCAGTTAGTTGTCTGCCAGCGTCTGTGTCAGGCTCACAGTGGATACTGTGCCCAGTGCCACCACTCACTCACTGGTGTCACAATAGAGTGCATTTAAAAACCAAAAAACTTTTTTCACTGTTATAGATTGAATAGCAGTTAGTTGTCTCAAAGCGGGTGTGTCAGGTTCACAGTGGATACAGTGCCCAGTGCCACCACTCACTCACTGGTGTCACAATAGCGTGCATTTAAAAGCCAAAAAACTTTTTTCACTGTTATAGATTGAATAGCAGTTAGTTGTCTCAAAGCGGGTGTGTCAGGCTCACAGTGGATACTGTGCACAGTGCCACCACTCACTCACTGGTGTCACAATAGCTTGCATTTAAAACCAAAAAACTTTTTTCACTGTTATAGATTGAATAGCAGTTAGTTGTCTCAAAGCGGGTGTGTCAGGCTCACGGTGGATACTGTGCCAGTTCACAGTGCCACTCATATCTGGTGTCATAATAGCTTGCATTTAAAAACAAAAAACTTTTTTCACTGTTATAGATTGAATAGCAGTTAGTTGTCTCAAAGCGGGTGTGTCAGTCCTACAGCGTGTACTCTGCCAGTTCACAGTGCCACTCATATCTGGTGTCATAATAGCTTGCATTTAAAAACAAAAAACTTTTTTCACTGTTATAGATTGAATAGCAGTTAGTTGTCTCAAAGCGGGTGTGTCAGGCTCACAGTGGATACTGTGCCAGTTCACAATGCCACTCCTATCTGGTGGCACATTAGATTGCACGCGCAGTGCCCCAAATTTGAAGAAGGAGGACCGACCAAGCATCTTTTTCCATCTCCCGGTTCCTAAAATCGATGCCATATACACGTCCCCTGATAGGGGACGTAACAGGGATTAAACTGATAGGAATAGTACTACTTAAAACACCACTCCTATCTGGTGGCACATTATATTGCATGCGCAGTGCCCCAAATTTGAAGAAGGAGGACCGACCAAGCATCTTTTTCCATCTCCCGGTTCCTAAAATCGATGCCATATACACGTCCCCTGATAGGGGACGTAACAGGGATTAAAATGATAAGAATAGTACTACTTAACACACCACTCCTATCTGGTGGCACATTAGATTGCACGCGCAGTGCCCGCAAATTTGTTGTGATCTGTGAGTAAGGTAAACGGTTGTCCATACAAGTAAGGTTGCAGCTTTTTGAGGGCCCACACCACCGCCAGGCACTCCTTTTCAATGGCAGTGTATCTACTTCCCTGGGCAAAAGTTTCCGGCTTAGATAAGCCCAGGTTGCTCGCCGCCATCTGCTCCGACTTGGCTCAGTACTGCTCCCAATCCAAACATAGAAGCGTCTGTATGGACGAGAAAGCGTTTAGTTGGATCAGGAGCAGAAAGTACAGGTGATTTAACGAGCGCCGTCTTGAGCTGTTGGAAGGCCTGTTCACACTCTGGGGCCCATACTACTATCATGGGGAGGTTTTTACGCGTTCCTATATGGCACTTGCTGGGCTTTAGGGTCAGTCCGGCCTCCCTAATCCGGTCTAGTACGGCTCCTATGTGGGTCAGGTGTTCAGGCCAGGAGCAGCTAAAATGGCTATATCGCAGGCATACTCCTGAAACCCATCCAGTAGCCGATCTACCATCCTCTGAAAGTTAGCCGGGGCATTCTTCATCCCGAATGGCATGACCTTAAACTGATACAGGCCAAACGAGGTGACAAATTCCGACTTGTGGATGGCGTCCTCGGCTAATGGAATTTGCCAGTACCCCTTGCACAGATCTATTGTGGTGAGGTATTGGCCTCTGGCCATTTTGTCTAGGAGCTCGTCTATCCGGGGCATAGGGTAGGCGTCTGAGGTTGTTTTATCGTTTAGCCTCCGGTAGTCTACAGAGAAACGGGTCGTGCCGTCCCGTTTCGGTACTAGTACTACCGGGGAGGCCCAGGGGCTGTCAGAGTGTTCTATCACCCCTAACTGCATCATTCCCTCAATTTCTTTCCGCATATTTTCTTTAACTGCTTCGGGTATGCGATAGGCGGTTTGGTGAAGGGAGGTCTGGTCTAGGGTTTCAACTTTGTGAGTGGTTAACGGACTGTACCCAGGTAGGTTGGAAAACATAGCCCCCTTGTCCTGGATTAGTCTTTGGACCTGGGTTCGCTCCTGGGGGTCTAACCGTTCTCCTAACTGTACTTCTCCCAGGTCTCCGCTCTGGCCCACTTGGTCTTCAGTGGCAGGTGCACAGATCGCGGTTACCTCTTCCGTGCGCTCGTGGTATGGCTTGAGCATGTTCACATGGAGCATGCGCTTGCCACCCGTGCCTGTGACCGCACCGATCACAAAGGTGGTATCACAAACCTGCTCTACCCCCTTGAATGGGCCTGCTAGGAAGCATGCAGCTTGTCCTTGTGGACAGTGTCAATCATATCTGAAGTCTATGTTGGTTCGCCCGGTTCGCCAGTTCGCGAACATTTGCGGAAGTTCGCGTTCGCCATTCGCGAACCGAAAATTTCGGGTTCGCGACATCACTAATTATGATGACTATTTTAATTTAAAAGGGTAGTTTAAAATGTTTAGAATCTTGATGTGAGTCTCTATTCTGCTCTGTGTCAGTGTGTATCATGATCTCTGAGGATAGGTGTCAATCCATATCTGCCAAGTGACCCTATGTAGGAGGAACAGTCTCTATTCTGCTCTGTGTCAGTGTGTATCAGGGGCTCTGAGGACAGGTGTCAATCCATATCTGCCAAGTGACCCTATGTGGGAGGAACAGTCCCTATTCTGCTCTGTGTCAGTGTGTATCAGGGATCCTTAGGACAGGTGTCAATCCATATCTGCCAAGTGACCCTATGTAGGGGAACAGTCTCTATTCTGCTCTGTGTCAGTGTGTATCATGATCTCTGAGGACAGGTGTCAATCCATATCTGCCAAGTGACCCTATGTAGGAGGAACAGTCTCTATTCTGCTCTGTGTCATTGTGTATCAGTAGGACAGGTGTCAATCCATATCTGCCAAGTGACCCTATGTAGGGGGAACAGTCTATATTCTGCTCTGTGTCAGTGTGTATCATGGTCCTGAGGACAGGTGTCAATCCATATCTGCCAAGTGACCCTATGTAGGAGGAACAGTCTCTATTCTGCTCTGTGTCAGTGTGTATCATGGTCCTGAGGACAGGTGTCAATCCATATCTGCCAAGTGACCCTATGTAGGGGGAACAGTCTCTATTCTGCTCTGTGTCAGTGTGTATCAGGGTCTCTGAGGACAGGTGTCAATCCATATCTGCCAAGTGACCCTATGTAGGAGGAACAGTCTCTATTCTGCTCTGTGTCAGTGTGTATCGTGGTCTCTGAGGACAGGTGTCAATCCATATCTGCCAAGTGACCCTATGTAGGAGGAACAGTCTCTATTCTGCTCTGTGTCAGTGTGTATCAGGGGCTCTGAGGACGGGTGTCAATCCATATCTGCCAAGTGACCCTATGTAGGGGGAACAGTCTCTATTCTGCTCTCTGTCAGTGTGTATCATGGTCTCTGAGGACAGGTGTCAATCCATATCTGCCAAGTGACCCTATGTAGGGGGAACAGTCTCTATTCTGCTCTGTGTCAGTGTGTATCATTTTCTCTGAGGACAGGTTTCAATCCATATCTGCCAAGTGACCCTATGTAGTGGGAACAGTCTCTATTCTGCTCTGTGTCAGTGTGTATCATGGTCTCTGAGGACAGGTGTCAATCCATATCTGCCAAGTGACCCTATGTAGGAGGAACAGTCTCTATTCTGCTCTGTGTCAGTGTGTATCAGGGGCTCTGAGGACAGGTGTCAATCCATCTGCCAAGTGACCCTATGTAGGAGGAACAGTCTCTATTCTGCTCTGTGTCAGTGTGTATCATGGTCTCTGAGGACAGGTGTCAATCCATATCTGCCAAGTGACCCTATGTAGGAGGAACAGTCTCTATTCTGCTCTGTGTCAGTGTGTATCATGGTCTCTGAGGACAGGTGTCAATCCTTATCTGCCAAGTGACCCTATGTAGGAGGAACAGTCTCTATTCTGCTCTGTGTCAGTGTGTATCATGGTCTCTGAGGACAGGTGTCAATCCATATCTGCCAAGTGACCCTATGTAGGAGAACAGTCTCTATTCTGCTCTGTGTCAGTGTGTATCATGGTCTCCGAGGACAGGTGTCAATCCATATCTGCCAAGTGACCCTATGTAGGGGGAACAGTCTCTATTCTGCTCTGTGTCAGTGTGTATTATGGTCTCTGAGGACAGGTGTCAATCCATATCTGCCAAGTGACCCTATGTAGGAGGAACAGTCCCTATTCTGCTCTGTGTCAATGTGTATCAGGGATCCCTAGGACAGGTGTCAATCCATATCTGCCAAGTGACCCTATGTAGGAGAACAGTCTCTATTCTGCTCTGTGTCGGTGTGTATCATGGTCTCTGAGGACAGGTGTCAATCCATATCTGCCAAGTGACCCTATGTAGGGGAAACAGTCTCTATTCTGCTCTGTGTCGGTGTGTATCATGGTCTCTGAGGACAGGTGTCAATCCATATCTGCCAAGTGACCCTATGTAGGGGGAACAGTCTCTATTCTGCTCTGTGTCAGTGTGTATCATGGTCTCTGAGGACAGGTGTCAATCCATATCTGCCAAGTGACCCTATGTAGGGGGAACAGTCTCTATTCTGCTCTGTGTCAGTGTGTATCATTTCTCTGAGGACAGGTGTCAATCCATATCTGCCAAGTGACCCTATGTAGGGGGAACAGTCTCTATTCTGCTCTGTGTCAGTGTGTATCATGGTCTCTGAGGACAGGTGTCAATCCATATTTGCCAAGTGACCCTATGTAGGGGGACCAGTCCCTATTCTGCTCTGTGTCAGTGTGTATCATGGTCTCTGAGGACAGGTGTCAATCCATATCTGCCAAGTGACCCGATGTAGGGGGACAGTCCCTATTCTGCTCTGTGTCAGTGTGTATCAGGGATCCTTAGGACAGGTGTCAATCCATATCTGCCAAGTGACCCTATGTAGGAGAAACAGTCCCTATTCTGCTCTGTGTCAGTGTGTATCAGGGGCTCTGAGGACAGGTGTCAATCCATATCTGCCAAGTGACCTATGTAGGAGGAACAGTCCCTATTCTGCTCTGTGTCAGTGTGTATCATGGTCTCTGAGGACAGGTGTCAATCCATATCTGCCAAGTGACCCTATGTAGGGGAACAGTCCCTATTCTGCTCTGTGTCAGTGTGTATCAGGGTCTCTTAGGACAGGTGTCAATCCATATCTGCCAAGTGACCCTATGTAGGGGGAACAGTCTCTATTCTGCTCTGTGTCAGTGTGTATCATGGTCTCTGAGGACAGGTGTCAATCCATATCTGCCAAGTGACCCTACGTAGGGGGAACAGTCTCTATTCTGCTCTGTGTCAGTGTGTTTCATGGTCTCTGAGGACAGGTGTCAATCCATATCTGCCAAGTGACCCTATGTAGGGGGACCAGTCTCTATTCTGCTCTGTGTCAGTGTGTATCAGGGATCCTGAAGATAGGTGTCAATCCATATCTGCCAAGTGACCCTATGTAGTGGGAACAGTCCCTGTTCTGCTCTGTGTCAGTGTGTATCAGGGTCTCTGAGGACAGGTGTCAATCCATATGTCAAGGTGTCAATATGTCATATGTCAGGTGTCAATCCATATCCATTGTGATTTAGGAATGTTAGGTGATTTCTGCCCTTTATGGATTAAGACCAGACTCTGCATCAACTGTGTAATTTTCCATGGGAGTTTTGCCATGGATCCCCCTCCGGCATGCCACAGTCCAGGTGTTAGTCCCCTTGAAACAACTTTTCCATCACTATTGTGGCCAGAAGGAGTCCCTGTGTGTTTTAAAATTCGCCTGCCCATTGAAGTCTATAGCGGTTCGCCTGGTTCGCGAACATTTGCGGAAGTTCGCGTTCGCTGTTCGCGAACCGAAAATTTAGGGTTCGCGACATCACTAATTATGATGACTATTTTAATTTAAAAGGGTAGTTTAAAATGTTTAGAATCTTGATCTGAGTTATGTAGAAGGGTAAGAACGAATATTTAAAATTAAAGATCAACATTAGTACAATATGTTTTAATTCTCAGGCAAAATAAAAGGATTTAAAGTGCAGGGCAGAAACAAATTTTATTTCAGCATTAATTAAACACCATTTAATTACAACTCAATTTATAACAAAATGGTTTCAAATTTGCAAATAATAAGTGGATGAAAAGATCATTTGAATCACACTGGTGCCAAGATGTTTTTTTTTTCAAAGAAATATAGGATTTTTACAACTGTGGTACAAGATTGGTAAATAAAAGTAAAAATATTTACCTGAAGCTAATGGACAAAACCTATTCTTTAAAATTTCCAGTCATTTTTTTTAAATTTTCCACCAAAACGGTCTGCATTTTGCATCCCAAACTCACCCATTTGGAACATCCCATTACCATCTAGTGACATGCCCCCTTCCATGAAGCCATCCATGTCCATTTTTCCCAAACTGCTCCCCATATTACCAGAAGACCACTGTTGTCCAAAATCACTAACTGTATTGCCAAAACTCCACTTTCCACCATCTGAAAAGCCACCTCCAGTAAAACCAGGTGTTCCTTGTGTGCCTAATTCACTTCCTGAGAAGCCCCCCTTACCCATGTTGCCTGAAGTCCATTGCTTTTCAAAATCAACATTAAAGTCACCTCCTGAGACAATACCACCCATATTTCCAAAATCCATTACTGGTATTCCTCCTTCTATATTACCAGAATAAACTTGGAAGTTTCCTGAATCTACATTGAAATCTCCTCCTGATGCTCCTCCTTCCATATTGCCAGAAGTCCACTCTTGTCCAAAATCACCACCAAACATTCCCCCTTCCATGTTGCCAGAAGTCCACGACTGTTCAAAATCAACATTAAAGTCCCCTCCTGAGATAACACCTTCAATATTTCCAAAATCTATTACTGGTATTCCTCCTTCTATATTACCGGAAAAAACTGGGAAGTTTCCAGGATCTACATAGAGATCTCCTCCTGATGCTCCTCCTTCCATATTGCCAGAAGTCCACTCTTGTCCAATATCTACTTTGTAGTCACCCCCAAAATCTACATTATAATCACCACCAAACATTCCCCCTTCCACATTGCCAGAAGTCCACGACTGTTCAAAATCAACATTAAAGTCCCTCCCTGAGATAACACCTTCAATATTTCCAAAATCTATTACTGGTATTCCTCCTTCTATATTACCGGAAAAAAATGGGAAGTTTCCAGGATCTACATAGAGATCTCCTCCTGATGCTCCTCCTTCCATATTGCCAGAAGTCCACTCTTGTCCAAAATCTACTTTGTAGTCACCCCCAAAATCTACATTAAAATCACCACCAAACATGCCTCCTTCCATATTACCAGAAGTCCACTGTTGTCCAAAATCTACGTTATAGTCACCTCCAACACCCTCAAAATCTTCATTGAAGTCACCTCCCGAGATGCCTCCTTCCATATTCTCAGAAGTCCATTGTTGCACAAAATCAAGTTTGTAGTCACCCCCCATGCTTCCCTGATCTACATTGAAACCGCCTATTGAGAAATCCCCACCTAATAAACCCTGTGAAGGTTCAACATCTTTATTAAATTCAGTGATACCAATGGAACTAGATAAGCCTTCGGATATCTCATCAAGTGCTTTAAGATCAGAATCTGGTATGTCTGTTTGGACAAATCCAGGCAAAAAGTCCTTAGTACTTGGTATTTCAGCATTTGACCAATCAAAATCAATGTCATTACTTGCCAAGTCTGTTTGCGGTATATAACCATCAAATGTTGATAAATCTATTTGTTTCGAACTGATATCATTGTCATACCCTGAGAAATCTATTTCTGGTATACGTAGATCAAAATCTGAAATGTCTGCTTTTGGCAAATCATAATCAATATAATTTTTTGGTAAGTCTATTTGCAGTTTATCTATATCAAATATTGGCGTGTCTATTTGGGGAAAATCTATATTGGTAACACTTTCTGAAAAGTCTATTTGTGGAAAATTTAAATCAAAGCCACTTGCTGATAAGTCTAGTTCTGGAAAAGCAAAATCAGCCCCAAAGAAATCTATTTGTGGCATATTCAGATCATAATCAAATCCTGGTACGCCTGGTTGTAGTATATCTAGACCAAAATCGAAATCTATTAAGTCTGTTTGTGGAAAACCGTAATCACTGCCAAATCCTGGATATTCTTCTTGTGGAAAACCAAAATCATTGCCATATCCTATGTCTGAAATCTGATCTTCGTAACCTTCTGGGCTTGCATCACCTCCTCCTCCAAGCAGACCTCCCCCGAGCATGTCAAGGGGAATAAGACCTGTATTCAAAGGCAAAGAACATTTAGCTATTTCCTGTTTCAAAATCTTCAGGGATACTAATTAAATACATTGATCAGCCACAATATTAAACCACTGACAAGTGAAGTGAGTACAATTGATTATATCTTTACAGTGGCACCTGTCAAGGAAGCAGGAAAAATGGGCAAGCAAAAAGATCTGAGTAACTTTGAAAAGGACAAAATAGTGATGGATAGATGACTGTGTCAAAGCATCTCCACAATAGCAAGCCTTGTGGGGTGTTCCCAGTATGTAGTAGTTCGTACCTAAAAGGAAAGACAACCAATGAACCGGTGTCAGGGTCATGGGCACCCAAGGTTCACTAATGCGTGTAAGGAGCGAAGTATAACCTGTCTGGGTGATCACACAGAAGAGTTACTGTAGATTAAACTGCTGAAAAGCTGAATGCTGGCCTTGATAGAAAGGTGTCACAGTGCATCACCATTTGCGGTGTATGGGGCCTACATAGCCGCAGATCAGTCAGAGTGTCCATGATATCCCCTGTCCACTCATAAAAGTGCGTTTAAATGGGGGACAAAACTATCAAAACTGGACCATGGAGCAATGAAAGAAGGTTGCTTGGCCTGATGAAGAGCATTTTCTTTTAGATAAGGTGGATGGACAGGTGCATGTACCATGGGGATGTACTATGAGAAGAAGGTAGGCCGGTTAAGGCAGTGTTATGCTCTTGGCAATGTTCTGCTTTGAAACCTTGGATCCTGGCATTTATGTGGATGCTACTTTGACATGAACCAACTACCTAGAGATTGTTGCAGACCAGACCACATATACCCCTTCATGGCAATGGTGTTCCATAATGCCATTTTCAGCAGTATAATGTATCTAGCCAAAATGCAAAAAATATCCAGTAATGGTTTCGAGAAACATGACAAAGAGTTCAAAGTGTTGCCTTGGCCTACAAATTTCCCAAATCTCAATATGATTGGGTATTTGTGGGATGTGCTGGAACAACAAATCCGAACCATGGAGTCCCCACAGCGCAACTGGGAGGACCTAAAAGATCTGCTGCTAATGTCTTGATGCCAGATACCATAAGATGCTTTTTCAGAGGTCTTGTTGAGTCCAATCCATAATGCATCAGAAATTTATGATATTAAGCAGGTGGTTTTAATGTTGTGGCTAATCAGTGTATGTACCTAAGAATTCTAATTGTTTGGATTGTTTGAAGTGATATTTTTTAGTATTGTAAAAAATACAGAGATAACTTTTTTGTTGTAGCACGATAAGAACACAAAGCAAAAACTTACTAGTAGCCAAGCCAACAGCAGTGTCAAGTAGGCCAAGAGCAATGTCAAACACAGGACACACCTATTAAAGCAATCACAAAACAAAGTTATAGATATTTATATTCTTTAGTACCAAGATTCTGAAATTACCAAATACAGAAATATTTGTTGATCAATTCTGATAAAAATCTAATTATCAGAGAGGATCTCTTTTATTAGTGAAAAAAGAAGACAAATGTAATGTTATAAAGATCTTTTTGCAAGTGGGGACTGTTTTCACACAGACATTTAAATATATACATATATATATATAAACACACACACATATACATTCATACACACACAAACACACACGTGGCGGTTTTC
The DNA here is from genome assembly GCA_933207985.1 of Pelobates cultripes. Taxonomy (NCBI): domain Eukaryota; kingdom Metazoa; phylum Chordata; class Amphibia; order Anura; family Pelobatidae; genus Pelobates; species Pelobates cultripes. The sequence goes on along the minus strand of OW240916.1, from coordinate 9,246,939 downwards.
TTAGTTAAGTACTGGTACATACAAGCGTCAGCTTAGAAGAATTAGATTTTTAGAAATTAATCAAATTTAACTAAACTGGACAAAAATATATTGAATTCTGCAGAGTTGAATAAAGTGAGAATTCAGTGAATTCCAAATTTAAGGTCAAAATAGCCAAAACAGAAACATTCTCTGTCAACTATGGCTACTTTGTCCTTAAATTTGGAATTCACTCAAAATTCACCTTGAATTAATCATGTTTGTCCAGCTTTGCTTGGGTCTACAATTTGAAAACCTATTATCATCGCAACATAACCCATGCTGGAACCCATCCTGTCTATCCTATGCAGGATGATGTGGACTATATCTATATTTTAAAAAGCATATGAGTATTTCAGTACTTCTTATTAAGAGCTTAGAGCGGTGGTTCTTGACCTTTTTCACTGGGTTCCAAAATATGTACATGGCACTAGCTTAGCAAAAGATTCTTAAATTGCAATATAGTCTATAGCAAAACAAACTGAACAAGAAAAGGTAGTCGTCCAATGGTTTGTCTATGGCCAGACTAGCACAGCATAAAATGTGAATACATACTAGTCCAGGTGCAACCCCTTGAAGAATTCCCTCGGCTATATCGAGCACCCTGGGGAGATGAAGATTATGTTTTGATTAATGGATGGAATGGAAGGGTCAAAATAGAAATTTCAGTTTAATAATAACATAAAACTATTGATTTGTCTGTGTAATTGTATCTGTGCTGATTTTCTTTGTATAAAAACTTGATTCTTAAATGAAATGTTAGCATTTATGGTTTAAATCACATGACATTTTGCACCCAATGAAACAGTAATAACAAATGCCTGCATTTTGTCTCATTTGATTTTTTTATAAAAGTACTGAAAGAATGTGCGTGATTTATTATTTATTAGCACTCCAGCAGTTCCTGCTAAAAACTTTTGTTCTCAAGCACTCTAGAACATTTCTTACACTAGAACTCTAAAAGTCTTCTAACCCTAGCACCCAGAACATGTTTTACTATAGCACTCATGAACATGTTTTAGCCTAGAACCCTACATCATGTTTCGCCAAAACTCTCTAGAAAATGTTTACCCTAGCACCCTAGGACATATCTTATGCAGCACCCTGGAACATTTCTAGAACATTTGTTATCCTAGCACCCAAAGACATTTTTTATCTGGCACTCTAGAAAAGGTCATCCTAGAAGTAAAACATTTCTTACAACAGTGCCCATGCACATTTCTGACCCTAGCAAACAAGACTATTGCATACCCTAAAACCAAAGACTATTTCTCATTCTAGCAACCTAGACTATTTCCAGAATATTTCTTACCCCAGCTTAGTTTTCAGTACTCAAGAATATTTTTTATTCTAGAATATTAGAAGGTTCCTTATGCTATCACCATAGAACATTCCTTATCCTAGCATCCTAAAACATTTCTTTTTCTGTCACCTAGGAATGTGTCTCCTTCTAGCAACCTAGAAGGTTTATCTTCATTAAAAGTAATCCATGTATACTTACATTAAACCTTTAATGCTGATGCCAGTAAAAACATTATTGCATGAGTCCACTACTAAAGATGGTACTCCGTTGACTTCTTCAATCTTGATTATTATGGTCACATTAACTTCCAAACAAGCACCCAGGAGGCCGCTTACAAGGCTAAATAAGAAATATAATTATTTAATAAATATAAAAATAGCAATGGTGATTAATATGTTGCACAACGATGTATAGGTTTGTTTTACCGAAGGACTACACATTTAAACATTTAAACAACATCATATGGAGGTTAATAAACAGGACAATATAGAGGTAAATGCAAGTCAAAATAACTTTACATTTTATTAAACATTAGATTATAGTTTATATGTCACAAGATATGACTAAAACATTGTTAAAAGGACGCATGACTGTGTCTGGACAATGAAACTCTAGAACTATGGATGTCCTGTTAAGTTGGGAATATTCTGAAATGCATTTGCTGGCTGATCTGATATATGTGTGCATAGAGACCTTAATTTAATTAGCTTGAATCAAAAATAATTCCAGAAAAAAAAAAAAAAAATTTCAAATGATTTATCTAGAGAGGTTGTCATTAAAGGAACACTATTTTTAATTGCCTTACGGACATTGGATGTGCTCACAGTTTGCATGAGGACATCCAGTATTAGCTAATTTTTTTTCATATGGGGATATCCTAACAAGCGCATTAGGTCCCTGACATCAGCCTAGATGAGCTGAAACAGAGCCTGACCAACAAACCAAGTGGCATCAGCCCTGGATGTTTTTTAACCTCTTGCTTTCTTCTAAAGAAGTCTACTCTCTCTTCCAGCTCTGTCACACTCCCACCTTGCATGACTGCTATCCCCCTGTCCCACTGTGTTTTATACCTCACCTCCTCTAGACTCTAAGCTCGTTTGAACAGGGTTCTCCTCACCCTATTGTTTCTGTAGGTTTTTGTAATTGTCTCACTTAATGTTAAATCTCCCCCTCCTATAATATTGTAAAGCGCTACGGAATTTGTTAGTGCTATGTAAATACCAATAATAATAACCCTTTCTGCGTAGTTTGAGGGGGGCACTCTAGTGCTAGGAATGCAACTTTGTATTCCAAGCACCCTAGCTTCCCTTTAAGGTATATGGAATTTATGTAGATAAATCACTTGGAAAAGCTTTTTTTCAAACAGACTGGAATAATTTCTGATTTAGACAAATTGAATCAAGGCCTTAATGTGAATTCAATAAAAGAACGTGGATCAAATATTATTTTTTTGGAAGAACTCCTTCGATTTTAGTTATCATGCTCTACTCTACCAGGGTTCGGAATGCCATTCCTGAACTGGAATAAATGTTCCACTTTTACAAGTTGTCAAAGAGCAGTAGCAGTATCATACTTGCATATTGTGAGTACTGTTATCTAAAGGGATACTGTAAGTACTACAACCAGTTCATTTAATCTAATTGAATGCTTGTGCTTGCCACTGTGCCTCTATTCCATGTTAAACCAAACCAATTCATAGCTTCAGCGGGCACCATGATAGGTAAAAAGTGATCAGCAGATAATCTCAGCCAATCACAGTAGCCCATTGCTGCTTTGGCTAATACTTGCTCTTTAGCACAAACAGCGCAGTGGGGATGGGTTGCTGGGGACTCTTGTATAATAAAAATAATAATAATAATAATAATAATAAAAAATGCAAAGTGCTGAATTGAAGGCTGGTACTAAAGAACTCCAGACACTATAACCCTTTTAATGAGATGAAGCATTTACAGTGCCAATAGGGTCCCTTTAATCAGTGACTGCCATTATGTATTAACATAACGGCACACATACTGGTAACTGGCAAGCTGCCTACCTGAATCCCTCTGAAAAGGTGAAAATTAGAACTCAAGCAATATTAAAGGAAGGGGCCACACTAGCTCAGAGTTAAAAGAAACTGATCGAAAAAATTGTATCACATTTGGACATATTTTATGTTTACTACTTGTAAATGGCAGGTGGGAACTGTACTGTAGTATTAAAACAGAATAAAAGATTCATATTACTGAAAAACTGAAAAAAAACAATATTACCCGCCATCACCACTCAGGCCTATCTTGCAATATAGGTCAACCTGAAAACCGAGACCTTCGTCTAATGGAGTTATTGAAATTGCAGGTAACATTAAATCAATTTTTCCAAACCTAAAAAAAAATAAAAAAAAAAGCAAACAAACATATAATCAAATGTAAAAAAAATATTGTTTTACTAAATTCCTAGAGTAGGCATAGGCAACCTTCGGCACTACAGATGTTTTTGACCACACCTCCCTTAATGCTTTGCCATCATTCTGAGTGTAAGAGCATTATGGGGGATGTAGTCCACAACATCTGGAGTGCCGAAGGTTGCCTATCCCTGTACCTAGAGATGTTGAACATGTTAGTTATATCTGTCAATACATGCACAATGACATATTGTATTAAAAACGGTCAATGCATTGAGTTAAAATATTTCACAGCTATCCTTGGACATGTTGGGGACTTGACACCGTCTGAGAGTTCAACCATTTCCGAACTCCAGAACAGCTTGAAGCTAGGTGCTATCTAGAGCAAATTTTAATAGGCAGCAACTAGGATCTGTGCACAATCCAAGTCACAGTAAATCAAGTATGTTACATACACACTAACTGCTAACTAGCACTCTTATACAGCTAGAAACTAGCATTTATCTTTCCATCATGATCTATCTATTATTTTTTTCTTTTCATGTAATTTGCTTTGCATTTTTTTTGTAGTGGGTTAAAGAGACCTCTAGTGGGTGTTCTTGAGTATGCACCCTACCTAGTGTGAGTAAAGTACTAAAGCTTCATTTATACATGTGTTTTCAATTACCTGGATTTAAACACGTTACTAAATGTTAGTATTATGCAGAATATTATTAAATGTCTACTTCTTTTCTTGGAGATACAGTGGTACCCAAGGATGTGTCCAGTCTGGGATGACTATAGATTGAAAGGAACTCTTTATGAGGAAAGAAAACTATTTAGTAGATACTCCACCAATGAAAACATGCATGCATTTAATGATGCATTTTTGTTTCTTCGGAGGTATAGCTAAAACTGTTTGCAAAAGCTGCAAACCTCCTGTCTGCAGCCTTTGCAAGCCTATGCCAGGATAGCTGTTTAGTAGATTAAGCCCTCAGTTGCAGAGGAGCCCTGATAGTAGATGGACCAGGTTTGCAGTACAAAAGGAGTAAAATGGAAAGCATAGTTGAGGATGCAAAAACGTCAGGACAGGCAACACAGGTTCAGAAATTATGATTCAAGCAAGGGTCAAAAGCGGGATAGGGCAAGTAGTCAGTGAAGGTCTTTACACAATCAGGAGCACAGTACAACTGAGCGAGGCGTCAAGGGTTTGTGGGGTTTAAATAGTGGGTAGTCTGCCTTCTGTAGCTCCTTCCTGGTCTCCACCTTCTGTACCTTTAAGAGACCCTGTTTCATGCCATATGATTTTGCAGAAGCTCTGTGTGTCACCGTGTGTGGGAAATGACTACTAGGACCAGGATGAGAAGGGTGTCGGAGATTAAACCTTCAAAGTAGGCAGGGAACATTGATGTTAACCACAGGTTCCCAGGACCTCTCATCTGCACCATATCCCTTCCAATGCATAAGATATTTGAAGTTTCCTCTTCGAATGCAGGAGTCAAGAATGTCTTGTACTTCATACTCAGGTTCCCCAGCAACAATCACGGGAGCCGGAGGAGGAATAATACGACCATGGAAGGTATTTTCTTTAAAAGGTTTGAGAAGTGATACATGGAAGGATGGATGAAATTGGTAGTGAGTAAGTGGTAGTTACTTGAACCACGACGGGAGAAATTACCTTCTTGATAAGAAATGGACCAATGCATTTAGTTTAATTTCTTGGAAGGACAAGGTAACTTTAGATATCTGGTAGACAACCAGATAAGTTAATCAACTTGGTATGAAGGTGAGGTTCTTCTGTAACGATCTGCATACAATTTATAGAGACATTGACTATCCTGTAGTGTTTTATGAGCACTGAGAAATCCTTGTGTTAGTTGTTTGACGTGAGTGTAGGTATCTGGGACCATGGATGAAATGGACAGTCCTGAAAGAGATGTAGATTGGAATCCGTAATTAAGAATAAAAGAAGAAGCATGTGTGGAGTTGTGTACATGCGTATTGAATGCACATTCTGCAGTAGTGAGATGTTCTTTCCAGTTGGATTGCAGATGTATTGTGTAACACCGAAGATACGTTTCCAATGTTTGATATGTTCGTTTGGTTTGTCCATTAGTATGAGGATGGAAGGGTGAAAGGTCCAGAGAGATATTGAGGGACTGACAGAAGGCTTTCCAGAAGTAGGATGTGAACTGGGTCCCCGTGTCAGAGAGGCTAGAGTCAGGGATCCCATGTAACCTAAAAATATAATCATGAAAAAGAGTGAATCATCATCTGTCTTTTTGGCAGTGGGGAGGCCCTCTACTGGAATAAAACATGAGCCATCATGTTCAAATGATCGACGGTAACCATTATGGTATCGTATCCATGGGGTTCAGGAAGATCAACGATGAAGTCGATGGTGATATGACTCCAAGGTCTGGAGATTGGTAGAGGTTGTAATAGATATGCCGTTTTCATGGTTAGTGCTTTTGCTCTGGCATAGGTAGTACAGGTACTCACATAGTTTATTACATCCTGTTTAAGAGTAGGCCACCAGAAATATTGTTGGATGGCAAGTATGGTCTTTTGTTGTCCATTATGACCAGATACTGGAAGTGTTGCAGTACACGGAGATGAAAGGGTTCATTAACATAGATCCTCTCATGAGACATTGGAAACCCTTCTGGATACAGATTAGTATTTGCCGCAGTAGTTTTGATGTCCTTTATAATAGTAGACATGATGCCTAGGAAGTGTTTGTCTCATCTGGGATGAACATTCTTGACAGGGCATCAGCTTTTAGGGCCTGTCGTGGATTGAGTCATTTTGCCGAGCGCAGGTACTCTAGGTTCTTATGATCTATGTAAACTGTGATGGGATAACTTGTACCATCTAATAGATGTCTCCATTCCTAAAAAAAATGCTCTCTTAATAGCCAGTAATTCCTAGTCAGCGACGTCATAATTAGCCTCGGCTTTGATCAGTCTCTTTGAATAAAAGGTGACAGGATGAAGAGCATCTGTTTTTCCATATCTCTAAGACTGCCCTGGTGGCAGTATCAGAGGCATCGACCTCAAGAAAGAAGGGTTTATATTGTTCTGGTATACGTAATACAGGGGCTGTGATGAAGAATAATTTATCGAAGGTGATTTGTGAGATCTGTTGTCTAGATAGATTACCACATACTGATCAAGGAGGTCTCTAAAAAGGTATCATTGAGGAAGTGTTGAAATGAAGTGGGGGCATTGCAGAGGCCATATGGCATCACTGTATGTTCATAGTGTCCGAATCGGAACCGAAAGGCGGTTTTCCATTCGTCTCCTTCTCTGACACAAAGGAAATTATAGGCACCCCTTTAATCCAATTTGGTGTACACAGAGGCTGCTTGTAATCGCTCAATTAATCAAGGGATGAAAGGGAGTGGGAATTTATTTTTGACTGTAATCTTGTTCAGCTCTCTGTATTCCACACAGGGACATAGACTACCATCCTTCGTTCCCACAAAGAAGATCCCGTCTCCTGCTGGAGAAGTGGAAGTGTGGATAAAATCTTTTGTCAAATTTACATTTATATGTTCTTTGAGAATAACAAGCTCTTTCTCTGCCAATGGATATATTCTACCAAATGGTATGGGACCCCCAGGTAACAGGTCTATGGGGCAATCGTATTCCCTCCATGGTGGCAAAGTATCAACCCCTTTCTTGTCAAAAACGTTTGAATATTTATGATATACTTGGAGGAGTAGAACCTTTTGACTTTTCTTATATCGGCAGCCAGTATGGAATGTATATAACCTGTGGTGAGGTTGTTTTGGAGGCATTGAGTGGTCCAGAGAGTGGAGAAGAAAGATAAGTTTCCTGAAGTCCATTTGATAACCGTATCGTGCTTGCGTAACCAGGGAATACCGAGAATTACTGGAAACAGAGGTGAGGGGACAAGATCAAATACAATGTATTCTTTATGTTTCCCTAAAGAGACAAGAATAGGCTTAGTTTGTTTCAGTAATTAACCTGATTTCAGGAAAGACCCATCTACCACTAGTTTGTTTAATTGAGTGTTTTTATTGATTAGTGGGATTTGTAAGGTAGCAGCCAAAGAATCAAGGAAGCAACCACTATGCACTGGGGACAGTCGATTAACACCTGGCATTCATGATTAGATGTTTTCCACTGCAAGGAGAGAGAGCCTGTTAAGGGAGCAGTTGTAGTGAAGGGTAGGAGTGTTACACAGATTTGCTTACACCTTGTAGCTCTTGGCTTTCGGGGCAGGTCCTTACGGTATGTTGTGGATGTCCACAGTAAAGGCATAGGTTCTCTCTCCTTCTTTGTTGTAATTCAGCAGGTGGTAGATGACCTTGAGCCAGTCCAATTTGCATTGGTTCCCCAGTCAGATGTGAGGAAGGGAGTTACTAGAACCTGGGAGGTGGAGCAAGTGTCCAGAGAGAGAAAGGTTGCTTTCTCATGACGCCTCTCGCGTAATCATCTATCTAGCTGGATATCCTTTTGCATAAAGTTTTCCAACAAATCCAGAACACTAAAGTGAGCAAAATCATCTTTGAGAGGTTCTGAGAGGCCCAGGCAAAACTGATTGATAAGGCCGATTTCATTCCATGAAGCATAACGTTCTAAATCGGTTATGTATTCCTCCACTAGTCTGCACCCTTGCCGCAAGGCTCTGATGGCTGTTTGAGAAGAATCTTGCCTCCATAAGTGCTACAAAGGAGTCCCAGCTTTGTACAGCAATTCATGTGACTATTCTTGTCGAGGGCCAGAAAGGAGGGATATCATAGTAACCATCTACTTTGATGGAATCAGAGTGGTATGTGCATGGTTGTAAATCGAACATCAACTCACAGGACATAATAAAAGACTGGTACTTAAAAACGATCACCTGTAAACTTTTCAGACATGGTGATCTGTGGTTCAGGTGCCATAGAAGTATCTTCCGGAAGGGGTAGCAGATTGTCAGCTACCGATGGAACACAGCAGGCATAGGTGTCCTTGCTTGCATTTGCAATTCTTGGACAGCTTGAGTCAGGTTGGTCACTAGTGTCATTAGGGTATCGAGCAACGTCAGTAAGCTCCATTTTAAATTGTTCTGTTAGATGAAGCCCCCAATGCAGAGGAGCGCTGAAAGTAGATGGACCAAAATTGCAGTACAAAAGGGGTCAAATGGAGAGAGTAGTCAAGGATACAAAAAAGGTCAGGACAGGTGGCACAGGTTGTGAACACAAGAGATGTTGTGAACACAAGAGATGTTGTGAGGAAAGTCTTATTATACCTCATATATTGCATCAAAATATGACTTATTTACTCTTGGAATCATGCCTGAATCTAGCTTACAAAACAGTTGACTTTAAAAAAGGAAGCATATGGTTAATAAAATATTTCACTTACCCAAGTGTGTCTGTTAGAGCTCCCATTACTCCACCCAGCAAATCACCATCACCAAGTATTCCAAAAAGATCACCTCCAAGAACTCCACTGAACAAGTCACCACCAATAAGTCCTCCCAGTATGCCACCCTCACCAAGCACTACACTAAGCAGGTCATCCACAGGAAGTCCTCCAAGAACTTCACCAAGCAAATCACTACTAAGAAATTCTCCCAGTATGCCACCCTCACCAAGCACTACACTAAGCAGGTCATCCACAGGAAGTCCTCCAAGAACTTCACCGAGCAAATCACTACTAAGAAATTCTCCCAGTATGCCACCCTCACCAAGCACTACACTAAGCAGGTCATCCACAGGAAGTCCTCCAAGAACTTCACCAAGCAAATCACTACTAAGAAATTCTCCCAGTATGCCACCCTCACCAAGCACTACACTAAGCAGGTCATCCACAGGAAGTCCTCCAAGAACTTCACCGAGCAAATCACTACTAAGAAATTCTCCCAGTATGCCACCCTCACCAAGCACTACACTAAGCAGGTCATCCACAGGAAGTCCTCCAAGAACTTCACCAAGCAAATCACTACTAAGAAATTCTCCCAGTATGCCACCCTCACCAAGCACTCCACTTAGCAGGTCATCCTCAAGAAGAACTCCAAGAAGATCCTCACCAAGCAGGTCACCCACAGGAAGATAACCTCCAAGAACTCTGAGCAAATCTTCATCAATAATTCCTCCTACTAGACCATCACCAAGGTCTCCTACAAGACCGCCACCAAGGTCTCCTACAAGACCACCAAATCCTCCACCGAGACCACCACCAAGTTCTCCTACAAGACCACCACCAAGTCCTCCACCGAGACCACCACCAAGTTCTCCTACAAGACCACCACCAAGTTCTCCTACAAGAACACCACCAAATCCTCCACCGAGACCACCACCAAGTTCTCCTACAAGACCACCTCCAAGTTCTCCTACGAGACCACCACCAAGTTCTCCTACAAGACCACCACCAAGTTCTCCTACAAGAACACCACCAAATCCTCCACCGAGACCCCCACCAAGTTCTCCTACAAGACCACCTCCAAGTTCTCCTACGAGACCACCACCAAGTCCTCCACCAAGACCACCACCAAGTTCTCCTACAAGACCACCACCAAGTTCTCCTACAAGACCACCACCAAGTTCTCCTACAAGACCACCACCAAATCCTTCACCAAGACCACCACCAAGTTCTCCTACAAGACCACCACCAAGTTCTCCTACAAGACCACCACCAAATCCTCCACCGAGACCACCACCAAGTTCTCCTACAAGACCACCACCAAGGTCTCCTACAAGACCACCAAATTCTCCACCAAGACCACCACCAAGTTCTCCTACAAGACCACCACCAAGTTCTCCTACAAGACCACCACCAAGTTCTCCGACGAGACCACCACCAAGTCCTCCACCAAGACCACCACCAAGTTCTCCTACAAGACCACCACCAAGTTCTCCTACAAGACCACCACCAATTTCTCCTACAAGACCACCACCAAGTTCTCCTACAAGACCACCACCAAGTCCTCCACCAAGACCACCACCAAGTCCTCCACCAAGACCACCACCAAGTCCTCCACCAAGACCACCACCAAGTTCTCCTACAAGACCACCACCAAGTTCTCCTACAAGACCACCACCAAGTTCTCCTACAAGACCACCACCAAATCCTCCAACAAGACCACCACCAAGTTCTCCTACAAGACCACCACCAAGTTCTCCTACAAGACCACCACCAAGTTCTCCTACAAGACCACCACCAAGTTCTCCTGCAAGACCACCACCAATTTCTCCTACAAGACCACCACCAAGTTCTCCTACAAGACCACCACCAAGTCCTCCACGAGACCACCATCAAGTCCTCCACCAAGACCACCTGGGATTCTCCTACAAGGCCACCACCAAGTTCTCCTCTAGGAGGCCACCACCCACAAGTTCTCCTACTGGGAGCCACCACCAAGTTCTCTGCAGACCACCACCAAGTTCTCCCTACAAGACCACTGCAAGTCCTCCACGAGACCACCACCAAGTCCTCCCACCAAGACCACCACCAAGTTCTCCTACAGAGACCACCCACCAAGTCCACCACCAAGTCCACCACCAAGTTCTCCTACAAGACCACCACCAGAGTTCTCCTACAAGACCACCCGCGATCCTCCACCAACACCGCAAGTCCTCCACCGAGACCACCACCAAGTCCTCCACCGAGACCACCACCAAGTCCTCCACCAAGACCACCACCAAGTTCTCCTACAAGACCACCACCAAGTCCTCCACCGAGACCACCACCAAGTTCTCCACCGAGACCACCAAGTCCTCCACCGAGACCACCACCAAGTTCTCCTACAAGACCACCACCAAGTTCTCCTACAAGACCACCACCAATTCCTCCACTGAGACCACCACCAAGTCCTCCACCGAGACCATCACCAAGTTCTCCTACAAGATCACCACCAAGTCCTCCCGCAAGTCCTCCCACAAGACCACCACCAAGTTCTCCTACAAGATCACCACCAAGTCCTCCTGCAAGTCCTCCTGCAAGACCACCACCACCTCCCACAAGACCACCACCAATTCCTCCACCAAGACCACCACCAATTCCTCCACCGAGACCACCACCAAGTCCTTCCACATAATCATTTCCAACAAGTCCTCCCACAAGACCACCATCAAGTCCTCCCACAAAACCACTACCAAGTCCTCCCACAAGATCACCACCACCAAGTCCTCCAACAAGACCAGTACTACCTAGGATACCCTTACTTCCTCCACCAATACCTCTGAGCAATCCACCTTTTTTATTTCCTTCCCCTTTTTTACCACTGCTTTCTACCTCTGATTTCTGTTTCTTATTTCCACCCAAGATATTTCCTAGACCACCTTTTTTGTCTTTCCCCTGTAGGCCCTTACTGTTGTCAGCAGCATTAACACCACCTTTCATATTAAAATTATCATCTTTGCTATAATCAAATGAGTCCCAATTGAAACCTGTTCCACTTCCGGTCACCATTTCCCCCCCTTCATACATATCCCAGTTTGAATTGGAACTCCTTTTTCCATTCTGATCTCCATATGTAATCCAGCTAGAACTAGGTTCCCCATTCATGCCATTAAAATAATCTCTTCCTGAGCTATACATTTCCCAACTACTAGTGGAAGGTTGACTGCCAGAAAATGCACCATCAAACATCTCCGCATCTCCTTCAGTCACAGTCCATGAGTATTGTGTTTCAACAGGGCTCATTGTTTCAGAACTATATGATGTCCATGTAAAACCAGGCTGGTCTTTCATGCTGTCTGCAATGTTCCTTGAAGAACTACTCCCAGATTTCATCAAACCAGATTTAGATGATCCTCCAAATGTTTTGCTGAATTTGTCCGGTTCTGATTCATAAATGGTTGCCAAAAAAGAAAAAAAAGAAAAAAAAATCACAAAGAATGTTTCCAATATTTATATGGTACAATGTTATCTATGAAATTTCACTTTACATGTTACACGACCAGGGGATGCAAGGTCAGAGTCACAGGAGCCAAGGCCACGGGATACAAGACCAAAAGGATGCAGGATCAGAGTTACAGGAAACAAGGCCACAGGATAAAAGACCAGAGGATGCAGGGTCAGAGTCACAGGATATAAGACCGGTGGACACAGGAACAAGGAAACAGGATAAAAGACCAAAGGATGCAGGGTCAGAGTCACAGGATACAGGAAACAATGATCTGACACTGAGGGAAGGGTTAGACCAAACTATAAAGGTGCCTAAAAAGGGTCAGCTGAAGTGTTAAATGATACAAAATATAATGAATAGCACCAAACAGAGAGAGTGGTGATAATAGGTACTGCACAAAGGAATATCAATTAAGGAGTGATTTGTGACACTCACTGCTGAATTTTCTGTTATTGAAGAGTTAAAGAGAAGCTATAGACACCCATACCACTTCATGTCGTTAAAGTGGACTGGGTGCAGTGTCCTGGCTCTCTTAAACTTACAATGTAAAACAATGCAGTTTTTCAGAAAGTGAAATGTTTCTATTAAAGGGCTAAGACTGCCTCTACTGACTGTCTACCAGACAGCCACTAGAGGCATTTCCTGGAAGTTCACAGACTTTGACTCCATGAAACGACGCTGGACGTCCTTATGCTTTGCAAGAGCACATCCGGTGACTTCAAAACGTTGAGGCGATGCTTTCCTATGGGGAAGGTCACACATGTGCATTAAGTTCATTCAATGGCTGACATCAGCAGAGGAGAAAGGTGCCCAGGGGTGTGTGAGCTGTATGACCGCACAGGGCACCATGCAGCCAACACAGCTCGCACATGGCCTGGTGAGTGCAGGGGGAGCTAAAGGAAGTCCCCGGGTGGAGGATTCATTATTTCTCACCGGGGATTATGCAAGTAAAGGGGTGGGGCTTACAGCATGAAGGAGGTGGGGCTCAAAGGCAGCCTGGGCAGAGCTTGCAGCTCACTGAAGCTCCAGGTACTTGCTACACAGAAAAGAATCCCTGATTCCACTCCTCCCTTCCTGCTGTGGGGCCGCACAGGGCATAATGGCAACAGGGGCGACGAATGGCCGACAGAGCTCGCAGTCGGTCACTCACAAACAGGCCTGAATTGGATTGCAGGAGGAGAGTGGAGGAGGAAGATGGGGGCGCAATGTCGGAAGGATCAGCTCAGTGGGTGGCAGTGCAGCAGGTGCTCTTCAGTTGGCGAGTAGGTGGAGTGGGAAAAATGGACAGCTGGGTCCAGGGAGCAGCAACCTTTAATGTAGGTGCTTGTCCTTATTGCTTTTTTTGGTTTTGTTTATATATAACAATTGTGTTTTATTGAAGGGGGCAGGGGGCTGGTGATAAAGAGGGGCAGGGGACTGGATATAAAGGGGGCAGGCGACTGATGAAGGGGGTTTTGTTGAAGGGGGTGCAGGCAACAGATTGTGAATGTGCCTGAAATTGTCTAGAGGGAGTCAAACAGAGATGGCGAGGGGGGAGCCACAAGATTGGCTCGCACAGGGCGCCTGAACACCTAAGGCCAGCCCTGAATGTGACCCAGCTTCAAGGTGAATTAGCACTGGAATTGGGTATGTTCAAAAATAGTTTTCTTATCCTTAATTTGCCACTGGATGGGAGTGGAGCCGGTGAGAGCCAGATGGACCAGAAAGACCCATTGTGTTAGGAATACAGTTTTGTATTTCTAACACTATCATTTTCCTTTAAATCAAGTTTGCTTCTGCTTATGCAGCCCTAATCACACCTCCCCTGGCTGTGACTCACAGAGCCTATATGAAAAAATTGTTTAATTTTCAATCAAATCTTTCAGCACAGTGTGTTTACTTTAGAAGGTAGTGTCTCCTGCTCTGTTAATTGAACTTTGATCACACACAGCAGAAATTATAAATTAAACACAATGGGCAATAATGGAAGACAGATGTCTCTTCACATGAAATGTGTAATGAAACTGTGCGGTTCACATGCAGGGGAGATTCGACTAGGGTTGCATAAACAAAGTGATTGGGTAGTTAAAGTGCATGGGACACAAACGATGCATCACAACCAATACATTAAAGGACCACTATAGGCACCCAGACCACTTCAGCTTAATGAAGTGGTCTGGGTGCCAGGTCCATCTAGGATTAACCCTTTCTGCTGTAAACATAATAGTTTCAGAGAAACTGCTATGTTTACAAATGGGTTAATCCAGCCTCTAGTGGCTGTCTCATTGACAGCTGCTAGAGCTGTCTCATTGACAGCTGCTAGAGGCGATTTTCACAGTGAGAAAACGCCAGCATCCATAGGAAAGCATTGAGAATGCTTTCCTATGAGACTGGCTGAATGCGCGTGCAGCTCGCGCCGCGCATGTGCATTCAGCTGATGACGGGAAAGGAGGAGGAGAGTGCCCAGCGCCAAGGGAGCCCTGCACTGGAAAAAAGGTAAGGGATTAACCCTTTCCTCCACCTAGAGCCCGGCGGAAGAGGGACCCAGAGGGTGAGGGGGACCCAAGGACGAGTATGTTTTCCTGGCACTATAGTGGTCCTTTAAGCAAAAGTTGTTTTGGTACTTATAGAGTCGCTTTAAGTGATGTTTAGACTTTTATTTTAATCATGACATTCATGGCTTTATACCTAAGGATTACCTAATATACTGTATAAATGTCATCAATATATTTACTTTAAGGGACCAAGGAATGAACCACTGACTTATAAATTAGTAGAAGCAACACATAGGATGTATTCCCTAAACTGTGAATTTTCAAAACTGTGGCCAATACGTAAGATTTTAAAATACATTTTTGCCATATTCCAAGTTGATTATTGTACTCTAAATTTCCAAAATATTTTCAGCTAACCACAGTTAACAGTTTAATGGATGGCCTAGCATTCAAATTTCTTGTATTCATCATCTAAGAAAACTCCAGTTATGGGGACACTATACACTGATAATAATCCCAGTTAGCTCTGGGGGCACTATACACTGATAATACTCCAAGTTAGCTCTGGGGACACAATAAACTTGTAATAACCGAAGTTAGTTATGGGGACACTATACACTGATAATACTCCAAGTTAGCTCTGGGGACACTATACATTTGTAATACCCCAAGTTAGCTCTGGGGGCACTATACACTGATAATACTCCAAGTTAGCTCTGGGGACACTATACATTTGTAATACCCCAAGTTAGCTCTGGGGGCACTATACACTGATAATACTCCAAGTTAGCTCTGTGGACACTATACACTTGTAATAACCGAAGTTAGTTATGGGGACACTATACACTGATAATACTCCAAGTTAGCTCTGGGGACACTATACACTTGTAATACCCCAAGTTAGCTCTGGGGGCACTATACACTGATAATACTCCAAGTTAGCTCTGGGGACACTATACACTTGTAATAACCGAAGTTAGTTATGGGGACACTATACACTGATAATACTCCAAGTTAGTTCTGGGGACACTATACACTTTTAATACCCCAAGTTAGCTCTGGGCACACTATACACTTGTAATACCCCAAGTTAGCTCTGGGGACACTATATACTTTTAATACTCCAAGTTCATTATAGGGACACTATACCTTTTTAATACTCCAAGTTAGTTATGGGGACACTCTACACTTTTAATACTCCAAGTTAGCTATGGGGACACTATACACTTATAATACTCCAAGTGGGGACACTATACACTTATAATACTCCAAGTTAGCTATGGGGACACTATACACTTATAATACGCAAAGTTTGCTATGAATACAATATACACTTATAATACTTCAAGTAAGCTATAGGTACACTATACGCATATAATACTCCAAGTTAGTTAAGGGGAAACTATACGTGTATAATACCCCAAGTTAGCTATGGGGACACTATACACTTCTAATACCCCAAGTTAGTTATGGGGACACTATATATTTATAATGCTACACGTTAGCTATGGAGACACTATACACTTATAATACTACAAGTTAGCTATGTGGACACTGTACACTTATAATACCCCATGTTAGTTAAGGGGACACTATACACTGATAATAGTCCAAGTTAGCTAAGGAGACACTATACACTTATAATATTCCAAGTTAACTCTGGGGACACTATACACTTATAATTTCCCAAGTTAGTTATTGGGACACTATACTCTTTTAATACTCCAAGTTAGTTATTGGGACACTATACATTTGTAATACCCCAAGTTAGCTATGGGGACACTATACACTTATAATACGCAAAGTTTGCTATGAATACAATATACACTTATAATACTTCAAGTAAGCTATAGGTACACTATATGCATATAATACTCCAAGTTAGTTAAGGGGACACTATACGTGTATAATACCCCAAGTTAGCTATGGGGACACTATACACTTGTAATACCCCAAGTTAGTTATGGGGACACTATATACTTATAATACTCAAAATTAGCTATGGAGACAATATACACTTATAATACTTCAAGTTAGTTATGGGGACACTATATACTTATAATACTACAAGTTAGCTATTGGGACACTATACACTTATAATACTCCAAGTTAACTATAGGGACACTATACGCTTATAAAACCCCAAGTTAGCTCTGGGGACAATATACACTTATAATACCCCAAGTTTGCTATTGGGACACTATACTCTTATAATACTCCAAGTTAGTTATAGGGATACCATAAGTGTACAATTCTCCAAGTTAACTATAGGGACACTATACACTTGTAATACCCCAAGTTTGTTATGGGGACACAATATACTTTTAAAACTACAAGTTAGTTATGGGGACACTATACATTTGTAATACTCAAAGTTTGCTATGGAGACACTATATACTTATAATGCCCCAAGTTAACTCTGGGGACACTATACCCTTTTAATAGCCCAAGTTAACTCTGGGGACAATATACACTTATAATACTCCAAGTTAGCTATGGGGACACTATACACTCATAATACTTCAAGATAACTATAGGGACATTATACGCATATAATACCCCAAGTCAGCTATGGGGACACTATACCCTTATAAGACACCAAGTCAGCTATGGGGACACTATCCCCTTATAAAACTCCAAGTTAGTTATGGGAATACCATATGCGTATAATTCTCCAAGTTAGCTATGGGGACACTATACACTTGTAATACCCCAATTAAGTTATCGGGACACAATATACTTATAATACTAAAAGTTAGCTATGGAGACACTATACACTTATAATACCCCAAGTTTGCTATAGGTACAAAATACACGTATAATACTCCAAGTTAGCTATGGGGCACTAAACGCATATAATACTTCAAGTTAGCTATGGGGACACTATACACTTGTAATACCCCAAGTTAGTTATGGGGACACTATACCCTTATAATACTCCAAGTTAGCTCTGGGGACACTATACACTGATAATACTCCAAGTTAGCTATGGGGACATCATACACTTAGAAAACTCCAAGTTAGTTATTGGGACACTATAACCTTATAATACCCCAGGTTAGTTATTGGGACAATATACCCTTTTAATGCTCCAAGTTAGTTATGGGGACACTATACATGTATAATACCCCAAGTTAGCTATTGGGACACTATACACTTGTAATACCCCAAGTTAGCCACGGGAACACTATACACTTAAAATACTCCAAGTTAGCTATGGAGACACTAAACACTTATAATGCTCCAAGTTAGCTATTGGGACACTATACGTGTTTAATACTCCAAATTAGTTATGGGGACACTGTACGCTTACAATACACCAAGTTAGCTATTGGGACACTATAGGCTTATAATACTTCAAGTTAGCTATAGGGACACTATACACTTATAATACTCCAAGTTAGCTATGGGGACACTATACACTTGTAATATCCTAGATTAGTTATGGGGACACTATACCCTTATAATACCCCAAGTTAACTCTGGGGACACTATACACTTATAATACTCCATGTTAGCTTTGGGGACACTATACACTCATAATACTCCAAGATAACTATAGGGACACTATACACTTATAATACCCCAATTCAGCTATGGGGACACAATACCCTTGTAAGTCAACAAGTCAGCTATGGGGACACTATACCCTTATAATACTCCAAGTTAGTCATGGAGATACCATACGCGTATCATATTCCAAGTTAGCTACGGGGACACTATACACTTGTACTACCCCAAGTAAGTTATAGGGAAACAATATACTTATAATACTAAAAGTTAGCTATGGACACACTATACACTTGTAATACTCCAAGTTAGCTACGTGGACACTATACGCTTACAATACACCAAGTTAGCTATTGGGACACTATATGCTTTTAATACTTCTAGTTAGCTATGAGGACACTATATGCTTATAAAACTCAAAGTTAGCTATGGGGACACTATATACTTATTATTCCCCAAGTTAGCTATGGGGACACTATATACTTATTATTCCCCAAGTTAGCTATGGTTGTATTATACACTTATAATACGCCAAGTTAGCTATTGGGACACTATTCCCTTATAATACCCCAAGTTAGCTATGGGGACACTATACACTTATAATACCCCAAGCTAGCTATGGTACAGTATTCCCTTATAATACACCAAGTTAGCTATGGGGACACTATTCCCTTATAATACCCCAAGTTAGTTATGGGGACACTATATGCTTATAATACTCCAAGTTAGCTATGGGGACACTATACAGTTATAATACTCCAAGATAGCTATGGGGACACTATACTCTTATAATACCCCAAGCTAGCTATGGGACACTATTCCCTTATAATACACCAAGTTAGCTATGGGGACACTATACCCTTATAATACTCCAAGTTAGCTATGGGGACACTATACTCTTATAATACTCCAAGTTAGCTATGGGGACACTATACTCTTATAATACTCCAAGTTAGCTATGGGGACACTATACTCTTATAATACTCCAAGTTAGCTATGGGGACACTATACTCTTATAATACTCCAAGTTAGCTATGGGGACACTATACTCCTATAATATCATAAACAAATATGAATACCGCACTCAAAACGATTACAGTAAAATCTAATCCTGTAATTAATTGCAAAAATATTTATTGTAATAATTATTCGATAAGTTCATAAAGTTAATCATAGTGACACTCATTTCATCCTATAGACATAGATTATTTACATATATACACACGAAATCCTCCCTGTGCTGAATTTCATGAGCTATGTATCTATTTACAATGGGTAATGATCCAAAAAATGGAAAAAAATCCAGAAAAAATGCAAAAAATGAAAAAATGAAAAAATAGAAAAATATAAGAAAAAGAAAAGAAAAAAGAAGAAAAATAAAAAATATATATAATACAGTCCTGATGACTAATAGTCCAAAATATAGTGCACTATATAGTGCAAAATATAGAGACAATCAATCATCCATTCTCTGCAGAATCTGGTCAATATGGCAGGTCACTCAATGATCCTTAAAAGTGGGCAATCCTTAAAAGTGGGCAATCCTTGAAGCCCGTTTCAAGGATTGCCCACTTTTAAGGATCATTGAGTGACCTGCCATATTGACCAGATTCTGCAGAGAATGTATGATTGATTGTCTCTTCACCAAACAACAATCATTTTCACCCTCATCTATTATACACCATTTACAGACTTCAGCATCCTCCTATTGTGCATACTCTAAAGTCAACTTCTACATCGGTGAGATCCATCCATATACTAATGAATTATATAGTGCACTATATTTTGGACTATTAGTCATCAGGACTGTATTATATATATTTTTTCTTTTTCTTCTTTTTTCTTTTCTTTTTCTTATATTTTTCTATTTTTTCATTTTTTCATTTTTTTATTTTTTGCATTTTGTCTGGATTTTTTTTCCATTTTTTGGATCATTACCCATTGTAAATAGATACATAGCTCATGGAATTCAGCACAGGGAGGATTTCGTGTGTATATATGTAAATAATCTATGTATATAGGATGAAATGAGTGTCACTATGATTAACTTTATGAACTTATCGAATAATTATTACAATAAATATTTTTGCAATTAAATACAGGATTGGATTTTACTGTAATCGTTTTGAGTGCGGTATTCATATTTGTTTATGATTTAGATTAGGAGGTTGTTGTGGGGTTAAACCTCGAATACCTGCACCTTGCATAATTGAGTGCCAGCACATATTGTGTTTTTGTATACTCCTATAATACCCCAAGTTAGCTATGGGGACACTATACTCTTATAATAGCTTTTTTGGCATATCAGACCTATGAGACTGGTGTAGCTTCTTGCTGGCTTCTATTAACCTATGGAAGTGCAGGTGCTTTACAAACATTAAAGATGAGAATCAGGTAAGCTTACACTTTAATGGCCGTTTCAGAATTACTAATCAAAACTTTGTTATTTAAATATTCATATGGATTTGGAAGAGTACAAAGGTAACTTTATTGGTTGTGTTCTGTGCATTTGGGCTGATAAATACTATAGCTAAAGCTGCCGGCCAAGATAAGTAGGAGTTTGCGTACAGAGCATTTTTCTGTGTATTTATTTGTTGATTTATTTATTATATGATTGATTTTAATAAATATATTTATAATGTATTAAAAATTGGTCACTTCGAGTCTCGGGTTTCTCTTTAAAGGGTTGATCAAAAAATCCTTCACTTTGTTTGTGTTCATCATGAAACACTTCCAAATCTGATATATTTAAACATTTTTCTTGGGGTATTACTTTGGATTCAGCTCTTGTCAGACTGGTAGATCTGGACTGCCCATGTTATTTTTCTCATATTTCTCCTCTGGTATCTGCATGCACTTTGTGCATCTTGTGCTAAGCTCTCTCCACTCCCAAAAGAGCCAAGCTACAGATCGTGCATACACTCAACAAGGTTCTAAGAAGACTTTAATATAGCTTGGTTTACTAACTAACAGGAAACTGGGCTGTGTATAACTAATACCAGAAATGGTGTGACTTATAGCAGTTTATAACAGCAGTTTTGGTTATCCAAAGTGTTGAATGGAACCACTTTTGTAGATAAACTAGTAATTTCATTAAACCACTCACTGTGCAAATGTTTGTGGAATAATAACTAGTTTCGTCTGTCTGCAGCTGCAAATATATCTACTAAAAGGGCCACTGTAAGCACCATAACCACTTCATATTAATGGAAAGGCCTATGTTCTCTATATGCATGCTTTTGTGTTCTGTATCTTTATTACAGTTTTTATATTAGAGTTTGGGCTAAGGATAGGCTGTATGCTCTTTAATCATTGGGCAGCTGTTGGCAGTACTTTCTCGATGTTGACCAAAATTGGTGGGATTTACACTCCCAGGTTGTATCTGTGATTTATATTTTCTGCACTTAATCCATGATCTCTTCTGATACTGATATGTTGACAGAAGCTGGGAGGACAGAGACAATACTGTTTGCTCCTCTTCTTTCCATCTTTTTTCTTAACCCATAACAGTAATGGAAGGGTTGAATTAAATGGTGTAGTACTCACCATTCTTGGGCAGATCATGGTATGGATGTCTCCTAAAGACATTCATTCTACTCGTTATAGCTTGTATTATACAGAGTGAGATCACTCACTGCTTAATACAGGACTTGAAAACATGACTTGTTTATTATATGTATATACGGCTTGAGTGACATTTAATCACTGCTTTTAGAAGCCCAATGGCTATATAGAAACATAGAAACATAGAATGTGACAGCAGATAAGAACCATTCAGCCCATCTAGTCTGCCCAAATATTGTAGCAATTACCCAAAACATTATCTTACCTGCATCCCATTGTGTAACTTCAATTGGATAGACTTTCGCTGCCGGTCGAGACAGCACAAAATGCTGGGGCAAAATTGCAATGCTGCAGAGAAGCAGCATTTTCCAAAGCAGCGTCATCATTAGTTCCTGAAATTATATTTTAAAACAAACAAATATACATTTAGATCATCTTTTGAAACTTTTAAGTAGCAAGTATATTTTATTAGTGAGATGTGAGATGCCACTTGTTTGCAATTCACCATTCATGATAAGCCGCGTTTACACTACAAATAGCTATTTATTATTATTATTATTATTATTTATATAGCGCCAACAAATTCCACAGCGCTTTACAGTGGGTGGATGAACAAACATGTAGTTGTAACCAGACAAGTTGAACACACAGGAACAGAGGGGTTGAGGGCCTTGCTCAATAAGCTTACATGCTAGAGGGAGTGGGGTAAAGTGACACAAAAGGTTAGGATAGTATTAGACGAATGACAGTTGCAAGAGAGGAATCAATTGGGAGCTATTAACAGTTTAATTGATATGCTTTTATGAAGAAGTGGGTTTTTAATGATTTTTTGAAGGAGTGGAGACTGGGTGAGCATCTAACGGAGTAGCTAAGTGAGTTCCACAGGAATGGTGCAGCCCTCAAGAAGTCTTGAAGGCGAGCATCAGAGGTGGGAGTACAGAGAGAATATAGACTAAAGTCTTCAGCAGAGCGTAAGGGCCTAGACGAGACATACTTGTGTAGTAGGGAGGATAGATAGGTGGGAGCAGCTTTATGTAGAGATTTGAAAGCAAGAAACAGTATTTTAAATTGAGCCCTATATCTTACAGGAAGCCAATGTAAGGAGTGACAGAAGGGTGAGGCGTGGGAGGTGCGGGCGGACAGGAAAAAGAGCCTCAGTGCCACATTCATTATGGACTGTAACAGTGCAAGTTGGGAGTACGTAAGACCACTGAGAAGCAGATTACAGTAGTCAAGGCGAGAAAGGACAGTGGAATGGACCAACACCTTAGTCGCATCTGGCGTTAAGTAGGGAATTTAACCCCTTAAGGACACATGACATGTGTGACATGTGTGACATGTCATGATTCCCTTTTATTCCAGAAGTCTGGTCCTTAAGGGGTTAAATACACACACATCTAGACAAAGGAATCTGTCAGAGTTATTTATTAAAATCTTGGAACTCAAAGTAAGATCAATCAGAGTTTCAGATTTTAGGTCACACTGGACATTTGGCTAATGCAGACTAAAATGTTTCCAAATTGGCAATTGTCGCCTAAAATGTCAAATTCAATTTACATTTTAGTGAGTTATGACCGATAGTTCTCCTGCACTAATGATTCTCAACACTTTGAGCTGCCAACTCAAATAAATATATTTTATGACTATTTTGACTTGTCACTGCCCTTGACGTTTTGACAATGTTTTCAGTTATTCTGTTTTTGTGTTTGGCCTTCTTAAATTATTTTCTAAGTAGAGACTAATTCTAAAACTGAGGTCCACCATAATGCCTTGTGGGGTAAATAAATGTAAATCTAACAGATAGCTGGTCTTCAGACATCATGGCCGAAATCCAGATGACCATGAACAGGAATTAAGCAATGTATCTCCACTGGGGAAATGCCCCTTTAAAAGACATCCTCCTGGTACAATGGCAGCTTTCTAACTATAGGACCCAAGATTTCCAATGTTCCAAGCTACCAGAACACAGGATTTGTCAGAGGATGCTAGATGTTTTTTGATACAGTTAAATTATAGCTTCGCCTAGCTTTATTGATGATCTATCTACATTATTCATGTTCTATCAATGTCTTTGTCCATCATTCAAAATATTTAACTGTATTATGTTGTATGTTAGGATATGTGGAGATCATGCAAATCTGGCACCTATCACACCAGGTACACATGGCAAGATACCCTAAATTATTTTTGGTATATATATCTCATATGTAAATATATAAAAGTTCATGTGCAATTTTTCAAAATATTCTTTTGTTCATCTAAGTACTTTTAAATTCTTGTAACTCCCCTACTCTATCACTTTCACTGAAAGATTACTCAAATTACTTTCTGTTTATAATCAATGCCTAACCAACTTCAGTTAGTTACATTTTCTCTAACAAATTAATACTCTCACTCGTACTCACACACAAACAGGCATGTATCTAGTCTTTCCTGGTATAATTAAAGAGTACCTGGCCTTAGATAACAAAGGAAATGGCTCACTTACCTTGTTCAGTTTGGGAGTTCGAGTTAGGGTGGTAGTGAGAGGTATAACACTTTCTGTCCTCCTCTTCACTGAAGGTGAATGGTTGCTGATACTCCTTATATACCAATGGATTTCTGGGTAAACAGACTAGCTGTGAAAGTGTTGACAGCTGGGATTAGTGTATGGATGGGCAAGGCTTGTTGATTTTGGCCCAATATAAATAGTTATTTCTAAAGTCCATATTAATAATGTGGAGAGATGCAAAACAAATTAAATCTACTCTAAGACCTTCCTTCATGAAAGTGGTATAGGACATAACTCCTGACCTGCATTAAACCCCCGCACACCCAGTCACTATTGAGTAATTCACTAAAGTCTAAATGGTCCAGAACTGAATGGGGCATAACCATTCGCTGTTGTACCAAGCCATTCAGACTACAAAATCTGGAAATTGTTAAGGGAATTCATCAATATCCCAATTTTGTAAATCTGAAACTGAACATGCCTGAATCTAGTCTGGATCTTATCTGATTATTGTCGTGGCATGGCTTAAATCCAGACCAAATTAAATCAATTCCAGCGAGTCGGAGGCTTCAACTCTGGGCCCTGGATGAAAAACTGAATCTGAACAATTTGCGCACTGGGAGTGCTAGCATTCAGAGGAGTAATAGTTAACTAATGGGTTGATTATGTGGCATATGGACAGCGCTTGCTAGCCAGCTGCCACATGAAAAAAAAGTAAAGAAATAAACAATTAAAATAATACGTGGGTCAATTAGACCTCCATATTGCTAAAATGGAGTTTGTAAACCTCCATATGCACCCACCTGTAATCCAGCAGATGGGGGCATGTCTACTGAACATGTCTATCCATTCCCTATGAAATGACCGAGGGGACATAGTCCCCCCCAATGCACTCTCTCATGGGCTTTCGGTGAGGACTACTTTAAACAGTCACAGGGGGAAATTATACTTATCGTCAAAAGTACATTTTCTTGTAATTTTTCTTTTCTTCAGCCCTAAAAAAGGCAAAATAAAATCCATAATAACAGACGCCACTAATTAAAACAAAAAAAAAAAGGGCAAGATTGCAAAAATAAAAAAACACCAGAAAAAAATCAAAACAATCCATTTTCGCCTTTGGAGGGATCGCTGTATAATTAGCTTCGATAGTAGGAAAAGCCATTATATGGGATGGCAGGCTATAGTAAATCTGCAAATCGCGAACGAAATGGACGAAATCCGGGGAAAAAGACTGATTTCTGATCCCATTGGCAATTTAACAGATTTACTAAAGCCAAATACAGTCGGCCGATTCTGTAACATTCGTTCGGGTGCGTATGGAAAATCTCTAATATCCCATCCAGTAATCTAAGAGGCCCCATCGCCATGAATTTAAATGTCTATGAGGTATGCCCCTCACTTGCTGAACAGCAGATGGGGGAATATGGAGGCTTAGAATATCCATTATAGCAATATGGGAGTCTTATTGACCCCATAGGATATGTATTTTATTTATTTTTTTATGTGACCGCCATGCGGTCATTGATTAATGTCGACTTACTTTGCTTTATATTGGTTCATGGATAATAGTGATTTTCAAAATGCTTCCGAACAAATGATGAAGAAATGGTTGGACTGACCAAATCCTGACCGCGTTTGGTATATATGCAAATTGCCAATGCAATTGGATTGAGTCATTTTCATAGGATTTTTTTATCCAGACAAAATCTGTTTAGTTAATAATCCTGCATGCTTATTCAAAAAGACTTACCAAATTACTAACTAAAGTTAGAATTCAAAATCAGTTCAAAGTGAATTTCAAATTTAAGATAAATTAAGAAAACATACATACATGGAATACACAACTAAGGCCTCTAAGCCGAAATGTTGTATATTTTTTTTGTCCTTTTTGATCTCCAATAAAATATTTTTTGCCTTCACCCTACATTGTGATGCCTGTGGAACTCTACTGCTTGATGTTACTGGTGGGCTGCAGACCCCCTCTCCACAGAGTTCCTATGTAAACTTACTTGTGTGCAGCACTCCTTTGACGTTAGACAAAATGAGTTAATAATCCTCCATGCTTATTCAAAAAGACTTACAAGATTACTCAGTAAAGGTAGAATTCAAAATCAATTCAAAGTGAATTTCAAATGTAAGATACATTTAAAAAAAAGAACTGAAAAATAGTCAGCCATGCTTTCAATTTAGCTACACTGGTCTTAAATTAAAATTTCGCTTTCAATTCACTTTCAATTCTCACTTCAGTAAATAAAACTGTATATGAAATCTATGAAAAACATGTAACCATCGCTCGAAGCATTAATTGTTATAAGACAGAATATCTAAAAATTGAGAGCAGTTGTAAAATAAAATGTCAAAAACACCAAAATCAAAAATATTCGAAAAAACAAAACAAAATATTGGCAAAGAACACTTTCTTTAAAGGGACATTATGAGAAATATGAATCACTGTTTAGTAGATATACCCCAATAAAAACATACATGTATTTAATGATGTGTTTTTCCATTGAAGGTATATCTAAAAACAGGGTCCCAAAGCTGCAGATCTCTTGTCTGCAGTCTTTGCAAGCCTTTCCCTCTTAACCCCGCCCAGACTTTCTGAAGCTGTCCAATCATAGGCTTCCCAATGCAGCTAAATGAGAAGGCTATGCAAGGCAGGTGCTCTGAGCAATTGCCGCCTCTTGTGTTTATCTGCACTGAGCTAAACAAACCAGGAAGTCACCTAGATTAATTGCCTGCTTGAAAGCCAGGAGAGTGTAACCAGGTTCATTAATAAAAGCGTCAATGTCTATTGAAATCTGCACTTTTTTTACTAAATTAATTTATAAAAAAAAGGACACACTCGTCATAAAGCTTTTCAGCAACCAAAGTTCTTTAGGGGCTTGGAGTGTCCTTTTAAGTAGACTGCCACATTTAGAACAAAGTAGAAATAACTTTGGAGTCCTAGCACCTATATGCTCTGTAGTGAGAGCCTCCAGAAAGAACACTCAATTTGTGTAAATGGAACTCACCAAACTCGATCGAAGGCTGATTCTTATTCTTCAGTGGTTCCTAAATTAATTTTGATATCGGGCCGCTCTGGTGCTGTGTACTTTGGACTTACACATACATCCCAAGTGTCCCTATTAAGGAGGGACAGTCTCTATTTTGGGCACAAATCTTCCTGTCTCTAGTTACCATCCTAATGTCCCTCTTTTCTAGGAGCTCCATATTTTTGCTGTGTCTGAGTGTGTAACAGAGCTCCACATCAATAATACTCTCAGTGATGTGTCTAAAAAATACTATAATTGTGCTTAAAAATCTGTCTTTGTAAATAAGATACATTGTTCTTGCTCAAAATTACATATTAGTTGCGTAAGTAAGTTGTTACTTGTTATTAGTAAGTCAATTTTTCTGAACTTTTGGTCACACCCCCACTCATACCCCTAAAATTAAAATGCCCCTCTTTGTCCATTTGAAGTATTGGAAGATATATTTACGTGTCCCTGTTATGTCCACCTATGGCATATGGGCAAATATCACCCTGTGTTAATGTGATGGGCTGCAAATAGCAATTTAAAACGTTGTCCGAACAAGTGTTTTAATATTTTCCCTCTTAGAGTGTTTTTTTTAATGTATATTGCAATAGGGGCATCATATGGGGGCTCACCATGATAACAACACCATTGAGTGCCAGCAATATAGGTTTATGACTTGAGTTTATCTCTTCTGAGCTAAACAACCAGGAAATAACAAGACCAGTGGTCTGATTGACAGCTAGATGGGTTTAACAAGGCTACTTAATTTTATTACTATATTTATATTAAAATCTGCAATTAAAAAAAAAAAAAAAAAAAGACCCTTTACACATGAAGCAATTAAACACGCTAAAATGTTTTAGGTGTTTGAAGTGCCCCCTTAAAATGTCATCTAGACAAAACACACAAACCACTGCTTATATTGTGATGGAAATATATTGCTTAGATTATATTGCTTGTTCCTGCTGGTAAATAGACTGTTTGGTTGTCCGGTTTATTTTACTTCCTTTTTTTTGTTGGTTACTTATACGGACAAAGGGCAAATTATTATTTCAGACATTTCCCTCACAAGCAGATGGCTAACAGAATTTCTAAATGCATCTGTGAAAGTGTCCGTATGGATGTCACCTAGTCAATATTCAATGTTTGATAAATGTTGGGGTACTTTACTTTTTTATAATATTTTGATTTGAACCATGTCTTTTGACAGATGTCAAAGTCCTCTGAAGTGAATGATCCGTCTTGTGGGACTTCTGGGTTAGACCTCTCAATTCACTTTAATGAAAATGAAACATTTTCATAAAATTTGTGAAATTTGTCATTTGTAAACCAATTCAGAGCTTAGTGAATAATTGAGTTTTTCTTTAATACCATATTTTTGGAGAATAGTTTGTCCAACATTCGATGGGTAAACCTAATTGAAATTATCTTTATTTGAAGGTTAGTATGACGTTATAACATTATTCAACTACTTGTAACTGTAACAGTGCCATAATAGTAAACAACTTCCACATCTCCTTATAGTTGCTCAGAAAGCATTACAATTACTGTTGCCAAAAGTTAAGCACATTTAGTGAAGATTAGATATAAATTTGTAAATAGCACCCTGTCAGGTCCCATGTTGAATTAATCCATGCTGACTCTTTACACAGTGTAAGAAATGAATTCTCTGATCTTTCCTTAGCAAATGTCATGCGTTTAGGTTACAGAGGTAAACAGTGGGCAGATCACACACCAGGGTATTCCAGCTTTAAACCATTCAGGGGTCATCTGGTATAGATGGTGGGGGGAGGTGATATCATACTGTTTCAAGAATGAGAGACGGGAGGATTTGGGGTTTTGTGCACCAGTATCCCATACAGTCAGTGGGGGTGTAGAAAGATTAATATGTTAATTTTTAAAGCATGTATTAAAGCCTCTTCTATGAGTTTTCTAGTGTTCTATGTTTGTTGGGTAGTCAGACTATGTGGGATCGAGTAAGTGTGTGTGTGCATGTGTGAGTGTCTGTGTGTGCATGTATGTGTGCTTATAAGAACCTGCAGGTTTGCTAAGAGCATCACCTAATATGGTTGAACTGTATAAAATGTGCACTTATAAATCCATCTATAAACTGTATCAATACTCAGTCACCAAGGCTGGACTGGGAAAAAAATATGTCCCAGGCATTGTGTATGTTAAGACACTCCCGGCATAAAGGAGTGAAACCGCCGCTTAGTTGAGCTTCCCCTTTTCAGCAATGCAGATTAAATTCTTTTACACCTCAAACTCACGAACTGGCACAAGGGGAATGCGCCAATCTCCCGAACCGCATATGTGCTAATCCTCCAAACTCCCGAACAGTAAGCCCACGAATCGCTACTAACAGATGAACTGATATAATATCCAAGCGGCTTACGTTCCCAGCAATCAGTCTCTAACCACGTATAGTAAATCCCCCCAATGACGAGACTAAGCTCCGTATTGGGGGTAAAACAAGAACTGGCTTTAATGAGGGCTACCTGCCTGTATTTATGCAGGTCTCCCACTTGGTGGACACTCCCCTAGGGGACCAAATGGGAGACTGTGACAAAGGACAGACAGGTATCAATTTAGGACATACAGTCACAATATATTCCCACAATGCATCCTGGCTTCCTCCCCTCTGCCCTGGAGATAATTGAGAAGTAATTCAATTATCTCCCAGGACAAAGGCAATCGCCATTATGCACGTGGGGATACCAGAATAGGAATTACTGTTAAAATACACAATGTTGTAAAGGTTACAATAAATATATACATTTAACATATCCCCAGATAGCTCAGGTCTTAGCGCACGTTATTAGGTGAATGGCGCTCAGACCACACGAATACAGTTTAATCGCCATGGAGCCAAAGTCTTTAATTCCATGAACAGGCTCCATGGCAGTCTATCTGGGTACTTTCACGTCGAATATACTATAACACTCAAAGTCCCGAATGCTCCGCTGTTCGGTTCCCGGATGGGGCTGCAGACCCGTAGGCTGGTAACTCAGCGGTGCTTGGAAGAAAAAGTGTCCGCTTTTGGTGTCCTGACGCTGGGCAGAACAAGCGCTGACTACACGGGGAGCTTACATAACACCGCCATCGTCAATTGACTGCACACGCCAGCTTCCCAGTGGTCGCGTAATCGGTAGCCGTTCGGGAAACAACATGGGGAAACAAGAGGGCTGTATGGGCAAAGAAATAACAGAACAAACAGACGAATGGAGGAAGGCGAAATATAATCCCAAAGACAGATGGTTCTGTCACAGTGTAATTTACAGCGTATTGGGGGCATAGTATGTATACGGGATGTAGTAAGTGTGTGCATAGGAACTATAGTGTATGTGTGTAAAGATGATATAGTGTGTGTAGGGGTTGTAGAGAGTGTCTGTGTTTAAGGAATGAAGTATGTGTTTGCTTACAGGGTATCTAGTGTTTGCATAGGGAATCCAGAGTGTGTATGTCAGGAATGTAGTCTGTGTGTAGGTGATGCAGTGTGTGTCTATAGGGGATGTATTGTGTGTATGTAGGGCATCTGTTGTTTGTTTGGAGGACCCAGAGTGTGTATAGGAGATTTTGGTGTGTGTGTGTGTGTGTGTGTATTTGGTTGCAATGTATGTGAGGGGTGCAATGTTTGTGTGACAGGTTGCAATGTGTGTGAGGAGTGCAGTATGTGTGTGGGAGGCTTTAATACATGCTTTAAAAATTAACATATTAATCTTTCTACACCCCCAGTATAGGATACTAGGTGTGAGAGTGCTGGGTGAGAAGGTGCTGTGTGTGTGTGTGTGTGTGAGGGCTGCTGTGTGTGTGGGTGCAGTGTTTGAAGGATGCAGTGTGTGTGTGTGTGTGTGTGAGACGTGTTGTGTTCGAGAGTGTTGGGTGAGATGATGCGTGTGAGAGGTGTGTGTGTGTGTGTGTGTATGAGGAGAATAGTGTGTGTGTGTGAAGGGTACTGTGTGTGGGGGATGCTGTGGTGTGAAGAGTGCTGTGTGTGAAGGGTACAGTGTGTTTGTGTGAGACATGCTATGTGTGAGACATGCTTTGTGTGTGTGTGTTGAAGGGTGTGTGTGTGAAGGGTACAGTGTGTTTGTGCGAGACATGCTATGTGTGAGACATGCTTTGTGTGTGTGTGTGTGTGTAGAAGGGTGTGTGTGTGACAGGGTGCTGTGTATGCTGGGTGAGAGGGTGCTGTGTTTGTGAGGGGTGCTGTGTGGGTGTGAGGAAGCAGTATGTCTGTGTGTGTGAAGGGTACTGTGTGTGAGGAGGGCTGTGTGTGACAGGGTGCTGTTTGTGATGGGTGCAGTGTGTGTGAGGGATGCTGTGTGTGTGAGGGGTGCAGTGTGTGTGTGTGTGAGTGGTGCAGTGTGTGTGTGTGAGGGGTGCAGTGTGTCTGTGTGTTTGTGAGGGGAGTAGTTGTGTGTGTGTGTGTGCGTGTGTGTGAGAGCAGCAGTGTGGGTGTTTGAGGAATGCTGTGTGTCTAAGGGGTGCTATCTGTGACAGGGTGCTGTGTTTGAAGGATGCAGTGTGTGTGTGACAAGAGCAATCCCGCCACATTGCATTGGAGGAGCCTGGTTGCCCGCCTGCTCCCTTTAGACTATGGACCGGACTTTTAACATACTTTATTTTCCCTGTAGAAAGGCTCATTCATGCCTTTCTGCCAGGGTGTTCGGTAAAGCCAAAGTCTTTAATTCCACAAACAGGCTCCATGGCAGGCTATCTGGGTACTTTCACATCGAATACACTATAACACAAAAAGTCCTGAATGCTCAGCTGTTCGGTTCCCAAACGGGGCTGCAGACCCATAGGCTGGTAACTCAGCGGTGCTTGGAAGAAAAAGTGTCCGCTTTTGGTGTCCTGACGCTGGGCAGAACTATCTATTATCTACCGAACAAAATACCGAAGGCGCGACCACCGGGAAGCTGGCGTGTGCCGTCAATTGACCACCCAGTAGCTGCAGTTAACTGCAGCTTAAGTGACTGTTACTGGGTGGCCGCGGTTACACTTAGCGGCCGCTAGGTGGCGGTGTTATGGAGCTTCCCGGACGGTCAGTGGTGCTCAGCTCGGAATCAGTGCACTAAAAGCAGACACTTTTACGTGCAGGCACCACTGAGCCTCCAGCCTTCCCTGCTTCTATTCGTGGCTGTTACGAACGCTGGGTTGATCAGGACTTTTTCTATGTGAATGTTTTAACCCAGATAGCTATGCCATGGAGCCTATTCGTGTTATTAAAGACTTTTGCTTCATGGCAATTGAACTGTGTGAGTAGGATCTGAGTGCTATTCGGTAGTTATGTGCGCTCAGATCCCAGCTATCTGGGGATATGTGACATGTCTGTATTTTATGTATTAAATGTAACTTTGTATATTTTAAAGTATTTTACTGTCTTTGTGTCCCCACGTGTATAATGGCGATTTGCCTCTGTCATGGGAGATAATTGGATTACTTCACAATCATCTCCAGGATAGAGGGAGGGAAATTAGGATGCATTGTGGGGATGTTTTACTTCTGTGTGTCTGAATGTGATACATGTCTGTCTGTGTTACAGTCTCCCATCTGGTCCCCTAAGGGAGTGTCCACCAGGTGGCAGACCTGCATAAATACTGGGCAGGTAGCCCTCAATAAACCAGACCACTGCTTAACCCACAACACGGCGCCTGGTCTCGTTCTTGGGGGTGATTTACTGTATGCTGTTAGAGACTGATTGCTAGGAGTGTAAGCCGCTTTTGTGCTTTTCCTATTTGTCTGCTAGCAGCTATTTGTGAGGTTCCAGTTCAGAAGTTTGGAGTGCTATTTTGTGTTTGGAGCATTCCCTTGTATTCAGTTCGGGAGCTGTTGTTCTGCAGTAGCTGTGCCTGTATCTCTGGAAGGGGAAGATCTTCTAAACGGCCGTTTAACCCCTTTATGCCTGGGGTGCCGTAACAGTGTGTTTGTGAGACCTGCTGTATGTACTGTGTGTGAGGAGGGCTGTGTGTGACAGGGTGCTGTTTGTGATGGGTGCAGTGTGTGTGAGGGATGCTGTGTGTGTGTGAAGGGTGCAGTGTGCGTGAGAGGTGTTATGGGTGTGTGTGTGTGTGTGTGTGTTTGTGAGGGGAGTAGTGTGTGTGAGAGCAGCAGTGTGGGTGTTTGAGGAGTGTTGTGTGTGTAAGGAGTGCTATCTGTGACAGGGTGCTGTGTTTGAAGGATGCAGTGTGTGTGTTTGTGAGACCTACTGTGTGTAAGAGAGTGTTGAGTGAGAGGATGATGTGTGTGAGAGGGGTGTGTGTGTGTGAGGGGTGCTGTGTGTGGGGGTGTGAGGAAGCAGTCTGTCTGTGTGTGTGTGAGGGGTACTGTGTGTGAGGAGGGCTGGGTGTGACAAGGTGCTGTTTGTGATGGGTGCAGTGTGTGTGTGTGTGTGTGTGTGTGAGGGGTGCAGTGTGCGTGAGAGGTGTTATGGGTGTGTGTGTGTTTGTGAGGGGAGTAGTGTGTGTGAGAGCAGCAGTGTGGGTGTTTGAGGAGTGCTGTGTGTGTAAGGAGTGCTGTCTGTGACAGGGTGCTGTGTTTGAAGGATGCAGTGTGTGTGTGTGTGTGTGTGAGTGTTTGTGAGACCTGATGTGTGTAAGAGAGTGTTGGGTGAGAGGATGATGTGTGTGTGTGAGAGGAGTGTGTGTGTGTGGGTATGAGGGGAACAGTGTGTGTGTGTGTGTGTGTGTGTGTGAAGGGTACTGTGTGTGGGGGCTGATGTGTGTGTGTGAAGAGTGCTGTGTGTGAAGGGTACAGTGTGTTTGTATGAGACATGCTGTGTGAGAGAGAGTGCTGGGTGAGAGGGTGCTGTGTGTGCATGTGAGGGGTACTGTGTGTGAGGAGTGCTGTGTGACAGGGAGCTGTTTGTGATGGGATGCTGTGTGTGTATGAGGGGTGCAGTGTAGGAAGGGTGCTGTGTGTGAGGGGTGCAATGAGTGTGAGGGGTGCAGTGAGTGTGAGAGGTGGGTGTGAGAGGTGAATGTGAGGGGTGCTGTGTGTGTGTGAGGGGTGCTGTGTGTGTGTGAGGGGGGCTGTTTGTGTGTGTGAGGGGTGCTGTGTGTGTGTGTGTGGGGGGGTTGCTGTGTGTGTGTGTGTGTGTGTGTGGGGTTGCAGTGTGTGTGTGTGTGTGTGTGTGTGTGTGAGAGGGTTGCAGTGTGTGTGTGTGTGTGAGGGTTGTAATGTGTGAGGGGTGTTGTGTATGTGTGTATGAGGGGTGCAGTGCTTGATATGTGTACAGGATCAATTGTGTGTGTGTTTGTGTGTGTGTGTGGAATATAATGTGTGTAGGGGTGCAGTGTTTGAGGGGTCACAATGGGTGTGAAGAATGCAGTGTCTGTGTCAGTGGTGCAATGTGTGTGTGAGAGGTGCATTGTGTTTGTAATTGATTGCAATGTATGTGAGGGGTGCAATGTGTGTGGGACAGGTTGCAATGTGTTTGTAAGGAGTACAGTGTTTGTGGTAGGCTTTAATACATGCTTTAAACATGAACATATTAATCTTTCTACACCTTCAGTGACTGTATAGGATGCTAGGTGTGAAGGCTGCTGGATGTGAGGTGTGAGGGGTGTTGTGTATGTGTGTATGAGGGGTGCAGTGCTTGATATGTGTACAGGATCAATTGTGTGTGTGTTTGTGTGTGTGTGTGTGTGTGGAATATAATGTGTGTAGGGGTGCAGTGTTTGAGGGGTCACAATGGGTGTGAAGAGTGCAGTGTCTGTGTCAGTGGTGCAATGTGTGTGTGAGGGGTGCAGTGTGTGTGTGTGGGGTGCAGTGTGTGTGTGTGTGTGGGGGGGGGTGCAGTGTGCGTGAGAGGTGTTATGTGTGTGTGAGAGGAGCAGTGTGTGTGTTTGAGGAGTGTTGTCTGTGACAGGGTGCTGTGTTTGAAGGATGCAGTGTATGTGTGTGAGATGTGCTGTGTGTGACAGCGTGTTGGTGAGAGGATGCTGTGTGTGAGAGGTGTGTGTGTGTGTGTATGAGGGGAATAGTGTATGTGTGTGTGGAGGGTGCTGTGTGTGTGAAGAGTGCTGTGTAAAGGGTACAGTGTGTTTGTGTGAGACATGCTGTGTGTGAGAGAGTGCTGGGTGAGAGGGTGCTGTGTGTGTGAGAGGATTAGTGTGTGTGTGGGTGTTGAAGTGTGTGTGTGAGGGGTGCAGTATGTGACAGGGTGCTGTGTGTGTAGCGGAGAGCTGGTCTTTCACAGGTTAACTCCACTAAGAATCCCAGTGAGGCTCAGGAACAAGTTATAAAATACCATAGAATAATAATCACAGCAAACAAGGTAATCCACAAATATCCCAATACGGATCCCAATGACTGGACGACACACAGCATCAGGAGCAGAACTGAACTTTTAATCACTCAACCTTCTTTTAAAGCATTCACCCATGCAAGGGAGGGATTTACAATACTTAGTACAGTAACCAATCATACATGAGTAGCCGCCCACACATCCCCTCCCCTTAGCCTGCCTCATAATCCCATTATGCAGGACACAAATTCCCTAGGTTTCTAGATGTACCCCTAAACATAGGGGTACCCCTTTAAATATTACATCCCTTGGTAGCCCTGATCTGGGTGAGTGACATATCCAAAAATCACCCAGATCGGACCAGGGGTTCAGGAGATTTGTGGAAGTAGTAAAAAGACCGACCACGCTGGAGGGAACCACCAAAATTGGTTCCATGCGTTTTGGCCCTGTGGTCGGTCACAGAAAAAGGGAATAAACTGCACGAAAGACTTGGGCTATGGAGACTAGGGAGGATTCACATAAATCCCCTTGTTCGGGTGTTTCTATACGAATTTAAGGGCAGTGTGGAGGTCTCAGCGGTGTTTGCCTAGCCGAGTGTCCGATTTGGGTTCCAGACACTTGACGGCAAAACACTGCTGTTCGGGAGTTTAAAATGGCCGCCGCCACGTGTTCGTCTCCCGAATGGCGGCCACCCAGAGGATAAAACATACACTACACGAATTGCCAATTACCCGTTTGCAACATTGTTGCGAACGGTAATTGGAGGCACACTTACTCCTGGGGTGGTCTGATTGTTCGGTAGTTTCACTCGCATAATAACTGGAGTGATTTTACCGAACAATCAGAGGAATGCTGCATACATTTCACATACACATGGTACAATTTACCTGAACACATAGGAATATTTGTATAATTTTGAGGACAGCCCAATGCCATCTGCTACACTGCTCCCCCTTGCCCACAAGCCGGCATACACAGTCTGATCCAGCATGGATCGGCTTGGGGATGTCCGGGATGCTCACGGATCATTTTCCAAGTCTGTTTGTCTAGACAACCCAACTATAGGGAAACAAAAAATAACATAGTGCAACTCTGTATGATGCTTCTACAGTAATAATATTTGCCAAATGGATCACTCACACTTTGACTGAATGAATAAGGCGTATCAAAAATCCATGTAGCTCTCAGGTAGTGTTCTTACTCCAATGCATGAACTTCCAAGTCTCAATAATACAAAGAGATAAAATGCATCCAAAATGAAAAGTGGAAAAATGTGTACAAAGTAAAAAACATATTTATTACTTACACATAAGTTAGAATAAATCAGCATAACATTTCATAAAAAACTGTCCACCATCTGTCCAACACGTTTCTTCCCACTACAGGGACTTCCTCAGGGTCTTTACAATAATGTTGACAGGTAAACATTGAATACAAATTACAAATACCCCCTTCCCCCTTAAATACACCCCATAATTAGATGAGAGTCCACTCATGTGTGTCTTCAAGCTGCTCCCGGTTGAATTCCGATCACTTCCTGGTTCTGGGTGTATGACGTCATAACGTTGCGTTCCAGACGTCGGCGTGCGTTCCACTTGCTTTCCATTTGCGTTCCACAGCCGTTTTCTATGGGTGCTGAATTTCTTTATGCACCACATCCGGTCCATCATATTAGGATCGTTTAGAATTAATGTATTATATGTGGTGAAGGCATGGGAGGGAAAATAGAAACATATAAAAAATTATTTGAACACATTTCCTCTTTATATTAATTCTGAATGCATTCTCCATTTATATATGCCAAAAGCAATAGAGTCTCTGCAAGCAACCATGCATAAAATCTTTTTTAGGGAATACCTCTCATATTTTCAAATATTTTCGTGCCTATAATTTCGAAATGTTAAAATCTGTTATTAAATGTAAAATCTCAAAAAAGATCTTTATTTCTGTTTATATATTTCAGTGAATCTTTCCTTAATTGTGTATCCATTATTAAATGTGCAAATCTTCCATAAATTTTATATATATATTTCAGTAAATTGTGTATCAGTTTTCAATTATATCTTTTTTCTATTCATGTTTATAATTTATGAAAACTACAAACATAAATGTTTTTTTTTCTTTTTTCTTCTCCTATATGGTTGCGAGGAGAGGCTCCTTACATATTTATAACTAGAAAGAGAATTTGAAGGACTCAGATACAAAGACCATAGAAAACTCAAAATACAATATAAAATTGAAGAATATATATGTAGATAAAAAAATAAAATATAAAATAAAAGATAAAAATAAAAAAATAAAAAAATATAATAAATAAGTAAAAATTGAAGATCCTATTCCAAATATTTCCAACACCATGAGATAAAGGTCAAATAAAGTGCAACTAGTACACTATATAAGGCTTCACTGGACTGATTTTAATATAAAAAGCACCATAAATCAATATCTAAGTTTAGTCCCCTTGGTTGCAAAGTTTTTAGTGTATTAATCCAATACATTTCCCTTTGGGCCAATTTCTTGATGAAGTTTCCACCCCTCCAATAATTTTCTACTTTTTCAATCCCTAAAAAAATAGAAATTTTGCCAATTAAATTTTTTACACATATTACAGTGAATAGGGACTATATGTTTATAATTTTTTTT
Source organism: Pelobates cultripes (assembly GCA_933207985.1). Lineage (NCBI taxonomy): Eukaryota > Metazoa > Chordata > Amphibia > Anura > Pelobatidae > Pelobates > Pelobates cultripes. The sequence goes on along the minus strand of OW240916.1, from coordinate 9,208,438 downwards.
CGAATATTGTTTTGATGTTCCAAAATGCGTTCTTTCAATTTCCTACAAGTCCGCCCTACATATTGTTTCCCACAGGGAAAAAAATAATTTTTTCAACTATTAAACCCACCTGCTATTAAACATGAGGTGGGTTTAATAGCAGTTGAAAAAATTATGGGAGAAGATAAAAATATGCCAAGTTCTCTAAAAAACTTTTTATTAAAAGGCATACATTTCATTCTTCACCATAATTATTTTTATTTCAATGAAGCTTTCTACCTTCAACAAACAGGTACAGCTATGGGGACCAGGTTTGCCCCCTGCTATGCCAACATTTACATGAGAGATTGGGAAGCCAAGTCAGTATGGAGGGGGCATTAGCTGGGTTGCAAACCTGGTCCTATGGAAACGTTTTATTGATGACGTTTTGTTAATTTGGAGGGGTACACAGCAAGAATTGGAAGAATTCTTGCACTATATAAATATTAACAATTATGGTTTAAAATTCACCCACACGTATGATACAGACAGTATTCATTTTTTGTACATAACTTTTTTTGTAAATCAGGGTATAATCCAATCGAAATGCTATTTCAAAGAAACGGAAGGAAATAGCTTCATACATAAAAAAAGTTGCCATCACGACAATTGGCTTAATTCAATACCAAAAAGTCAACTCACCAGAATTAGGAGAAATTGTTCAAAGGATAGTAATTATTATAAACAGGCCAACCATCTAATAAATTGATCTCCAAAAAATATGACAGAACTTCTTTAGAACAAGAGACATCAAAAAATTGGAAAATTAAATAGAAGAGAATTATTAGGTCAAAAAAAGAAGGATAAGATTCAAAAGGAAGTTTATAAATATTAATTTATTACTCAATTTAACGTACAACATTATGAGATTAAGAAAATACTAAATAAACACTGGGATATTTTATTGAAGGATCCTATTTTGGGGAGAGTACTCCCAAGAAAGGCACCAGTAATTTTTAGAAAGGCAAAAAAAGCTTAAAAATATATTGGCACCCAGCTATGCTTTAAAAAATCCGTACAGAAATATTAAAATAGAATATAAAAAAGGTTTTCATTCATGTAATAGATGTAAGGCTTGCAGAACACAAAGATTATTGAATGAAAAAAAAAAATTAAAAGCACCATAACAGGGAAAGAGTTCAATATAAAATCTAACATAAACTGTGATACTCGAAATGTAATATACGTCCTACAGTGTCCCTGTGGGAAATAATATATAGGGTGGACTTGTAGGAAATTGAAAGAACGCATTTTGGAACATCAAAACAATATTCGAAAAAAAATTAATAAACATATAGTCCCTATTCACTGTAATATGTATAAAAAAATTAATTGGCAAAATTTCTATTTTTTAGGGTTTGAAAAAGTAGAAAATTATTGGAGAGGTGGAAACCTCATTAAGAAATTGGCCCAAAGGGAAACGTATTGGATTAATACACTAAAAACTTTGCAATCAAGGGGACTAAACTTAGATATTGATTTATGGTGCTTTTTAGATTAAAATCAGTCCAGTGAAGCCTTATATAGTGTACTAGTTGCACTTTATTTGACCTTTATCTCATGGTGTTGGAAATCTTTGGAATAGGATCTTCAATTTTTATTTATTTATTATATATATATATTTTTTTTATCTTTTATTTTATTTTTTATCTACATATATATTCTTTAATTTTATATTGTATTTTGAGTTTTCTATGGTCTTTGTATCTGAGTCCTTCAAATTCTCTTTCTAGTTATAAATATGTAAGGAGTCTCTCCTCGCAACCATATAGGAGAAGAAAAAAAAAACATTTATGTTTGTAGTTTTCATAAATTATAAACATGAATAGAAAAAAGATATAATTGAAAACTGACACACAATTTACTGAAATTTATATATAAAATTTATGGAAGATTTGCACATTTAATAATGGATACACAATTAAGGAAAGATTCATTGAAATATATAAACAGAAATAAAGATCTTTTTTGAGATTTTACATTTAATAACAGATTTTGACATTTCTAAATTATAGTCACGAAAATATTTGAAAATATGAGAGGTATTCCCTAAAAAAGATTTTATGCATGGTTGCTTGCAGAGACTCTATTGCTTTTGGCATATATAAATGGAGAATGCATTCAGAATTAATATAAAGAGGAAATGTGTTCAAATAATTTTTTATATGTTTCTATTTTCCCTCCCATGCCTTCACCACATATAATACATTAATTCTAAACGATCCTAATATGATGGACCGGATGTGGTGCATAAAGAAATTCAACACCCATAGAAAACGGCTGTGGAACGCAAATGGAACGCAAGTGGAATGCATGCCCGACGTCCGGAACGCAACGTGATGATGTCATACACCCGGAACCAGGAAGTGATCAGAATTCAACCGGGAGCAGCTTGAAGACACACATGAGTGGACTCTCATCTAATAATGTATTTAAAGGGGAGGGGGTATTTGTAATTTTTATTCAATGTTTACCTGTCAACATTATTGTAAAGACCCTGAGGAAGAAACGCGTTGGACAGATGGTGGACAGTTTTTTTGAAATTTTATGCTGATTTATTCTAACTTATGTGTAAGTAATAAATATATTTTTTACTTTGTACACATTTTTCCACTTTTCATTTTTGATGCATTTTATCTCTTTGTATTATTGAGACTTGGAAGTTCATGCATTGGAGTAAGAACACTACCTGAGAGCTACATGGATTTTTGATACGCCTTATTCATTCAGTCAAAGTGTGAGTGATCCATTTAGCAAATATTATTACTGTGGAAGCATCATACGGAGTTGCACTATGTTATTTTTTGTTTCCCTATAGTTGGATTGACCCTAATTTGTATTTATGTGTTTGTGGAAGATTTGAGGAGATCTTCGGGTTATAATCTACAACTTAGAGGGAAGTTATCTATACTGTTTATTCACCGAGGGCACTTGGTGTTTTTTGGTGAAATCTCAATATCACAGAGTGATTTAGTGAAAGAGTTTGCATTTTCTATATTTGTCTAGACAACCCGTCAGCGTTTCCATTTTGTTTGCCCGGGCGGTACTGAATGTTAAAGTCAAAGGGCTGCAGCGCCAAACTCCAGCGCCACCTGGTTCAGCCATACCAACGGGTTGTGATCCGTGAGCAAAGAAAAGGGCTGTCCATACAAATATGGCTGCAACTTCTTTAGGGCCCACACCACAGCCAGGCATTCCTTCTCGATTGCGGCGTAGCTTACTTCTCTGGGTAACAACTTGCGACTGATGTAAGCCAGGGGATGTTCTCCGCCATCGGCCCCGACTTGGCTCAGCACTGCCCCCAATCCATACATAGAAGCATCTGTGTGAACAAGAAAACATTTAGTTGGATTGGGCGCTGCCAAGACAGGGGCATTGATAAGTGCATTTTTCAGATGTTGGAATGCCTGCTCACACTCCGGGGTCCAGGTTACTTGTCGGGGAAGGTTCTTACGGGTCAGGTCAGTAAGGGGTTTGGCCAAGGCGCTATAATTGGGGACAAACTTCCTATAGTATCTCACTGTCCTGAGGAAGGCTAATATCGTCCAGATATGCACAGGTGTAGTCCTGGAACCCATCTAGGAGTCAGTCTACCATCTGCTGGAAGGTAGCCGGATCATTTTGCATCCCAAACGGCATGACTTTAAAGTGGTACAGGCCGAATGGGGTGACAAAGGCTGACTTGGGGATGGCGTCTGGAGCCAAGGGAATCTGCCAATACCCTTACATAGATCAATAGTAGCGAGGTATTGGCCTCTGGCCATCCGGTCTAGCAGTTCATCTATCCTGGGCATAGGATAGGTGTCTGATACTGTTTTTTCGTTCAACCTCGGGTAGTCCATGCAGAAGCGGGTCATACTGTCCCACTTTGGTACAAGGACTACTGGAGAAGCCCAGGGGCTGTCTGAGGGTTCAATCACCCCCAGTTGGAGCATTTCATCAATCTCCTTGTGCATATTCTCCCCCACCACTTCGGGGATGTGGTATGGGGTCTGGCACATGGGGAGTTGGCCTGGAGTTTCTACCTGGTGAATGGCTAGAGGAGTGTGCCCAGGCACATTAGAGAAGGTATCCTGCTTCTCTCTTAGCAGCTGTTGTACTTCGGTATGATCCTGTGGGCTCTGCCGGTCTCCCAGCACAACTTCTCCTAAATCCCCAGACAGCTGACCATCTGCCAGTAGATCTGAGAGGGGCAGGCTGTTAAACTCAGCCAAGTTGGTTACACAAATAGCGGTCACCTCTTCTGAGCGTTCCTGGTAGGGCTTCATCATGTTCATATAGAGCATGCGTCGCCCTCCAGTCCCTGCGCAGGGGCCAATTATATAAGTGGTGTCACATCTCTGTTCCACCAATTTATAAGGGCCTTGCCAGGCGGCTTGTAGCTTATCATGTCGGACAGGTTTTAAAATTAAAACTTTCTGACCGACCTGGAAGTTACGGTCCCAGGTGCCCCGATAATACCAGGTGCGCTGGCGTGTCTGAGCCGGCTGAAGGTTTTCATTTACCTTCTTAGTTAGTGCCTCCAGTCGGTCTCGGAGCGCCAACACATATGGTACAATGGGGGTACCGTCTGTGCTCCGGTCTCCCTCCAAATGTTCTCTAATAAGGTCTAGGGGCCCTCTTACTCTCCTCTCAAATAACAGTTCAAATGGGGAAAACCCGGTTGACTCTTGCGGCACCTCCCGGTAAGCGAAGAGGAGGTGGGGCAGCAATCGTTCTCAGTCCCGGTGGGTCTCAGCAAAGGTTCGGAGCATTTGTTTTAATGTACCATTGAACAGTTCACAGAGCCCATTGGTCTGGGGATGGTAGGGGGCACTGGTGATAGGCCTAACATCACAAAATTTCCAGAGGTGCTGATTGACCTCTGCAGTAAATTGAGTACCCTGATCCAAGATGATCTCCCTGGGTAACCCCATCTGGGAGAAACTCTGCATCAGGGCCTCGGCCACTGTTTCTGCGTGGATATTTGTCAGGGCCACCGCCTCTGGGTATCGGGTGGCGTAATCCACAACCGTTAAAATGTATTTCTTGCCCGAAGGGCTAGGTTTCCGAAGGGGACCTATGATATCTATGGCTATTCTGTGAAATAGTTCCTCAATTATAGGTAGCGGATACAACTTTGCCTTCCGACGGTCCCTTCTCTTCCCTACCCTCTGGCACGTATCGCAGGTGCTGCAATACTTAAGGACTTCCTGGCTGATTCCTGGCCACAAGAAACTGACCCCCAAATGCCCAGATAGCAGAATATCGTGAGCTATCTGGAGCAATTCGGCTCGGTACCTCTGTAGTACGACTCACTGCCTTAGAACAAGCTACCTGCTTGTCTGACTCTCTGTACAGCAGCTGCCTATCCCATACAAATCTTTCCCCCCTCTCCCTCTGGTTGGTTAGAGGTGACTTTATCTCTATATACCTGTAGGGTAGGGTCAGTGATCACCTCTGACGCAAATTCGTTAGGAGGGGCCCAGGGAACACAACTTAGGGAAGTGGAAGGCTCTCTTACCTGAACCTCCGGCAGTGTGTTGTAGTCCTGGGTGCGGGCCTGTTGCCTGGTGACCACTGGATGTGCTTCCTCAGTGGTTGTGGTTTGGGGCTCAAAAGTAGAAGTGAGCTTTCCCAAATCATTTCCCAGTACCACCTCTGCGGGCAACTGTGGCATCAACCCCACCTCTACATTTTCCAACCCCGCTCCCCAATGCAAATGTATGTTTGCGGTATTCAGCCGGTAGACAGCTCCCACAGCAACCCTGACAGCTACAGTCCTGCTGGTCTTGGCCTTGTCAGAGACCAAATGGCTTTTGACCAGGGTTATGGTGGCTCCTGAGTCTCGGAGCCCCTGCACCGCTTTTCCCTCCAGGTATACAGTTTGCCTGTGATGTTGGCGATTATCTGCATTGGCTTGTAGCGGGTTGGCTTCATGTAATACCTCCCTTTGTTCTGTTGTAGTGACGGGGACTGCAGAGCCATAGGCGGCGGGTGTCTCCTCCTGGTAGTGGTGTGCTGCTGCTCTCGGTGGTGGTGGTGGGGGACCTGTCCTTATCCAGGTGGATCGGTCTCGCAGCTGAGGACAATCCCTCTTGTAGTGTCCCCACCTCTGGCACTGGTGACACAGCACTGAGCTAGGTTGGCAGAATCTCGGTTGCGCAGCAGTTGGTGGTGGTGGTAGTTGTCGTGGCGGTACTGTTAGGTAGCTTGTCCCTCCGAAGGATGTGATCTTTGGGACTACCGGTTTTTGTTGCCTGCGAGCATCCAGGTAGTCGCCTGCTTTGCTAGCTGTCTCCATGAGGGATGTAGGATTACGGTCCCTTACCCATTCCTGGACATCTGTTGATACCCCATCATAAAATTGATCCATCAGCAATATTTGTAATATGTCCTCGATGGACCGTGCTTTGCTAGCTTGTACCCATCCGAGAGCCACCCGCTGTAGTCTAGACGCCCACTCAGCATGTGAGTCTTTCTCTGCTTTCTTTAATTCCCTGAACCGCCTTTGGTTTGCCTCTGGTGTGATGGCATACCAGGCCAGTATAATTTCTTTCACCTGGCTGTAGTCACGGATTTCTTCACCTGGTACAGTACGATAAGCTTCTGCTGCTCTCCCAGTTAATCGTCCAGCTAAAATGGGAACCCAATCTTCTGCGCTGATCTTATGTAAGGCACACAGTCTTTCAAAATCCTGGAGGAAGGCATCTATGTCTTCCTCTGCCTCTACATACATTTTGAATGCTTGGTACGGTATTTTTTGCTTACCCTCTTGTACCATGGTTATTGTTTCGCTGCGTTGTGGGGTTGACGTTATCCTTTGCCTTAGTACAAACTCCTGGACTTCTGTCATTGTCCTGGAAATGATCTCTGCCGGTGGATTTTCCCCATAAAAGGACAACCTAAATTGTAGCTGCCTTTGAAACTCCATTTGTTCTTGTCCTTCCACCGAATCACTACATTCGGGAACCGAACAGCCATCTGCGTGGTATTCTGCCATGACTTCGGCGATAAGAACAGCTTTAGTTTTGTTGCTGGCTGGAATACCCCTTGCTTCTAAGAGATCTTTTAGCATGGAGCATTTAGTGTAGAATAGTCAATCTCCATCCGTACTCCATTGGCACTTGTTCCTTTGTGAGTCTGGATCCCGGCGCTGCCAACTAATGTAGCTGAGAGCTGGTCTTTCACAGGTTAACTCCACTAAGAATCCCAGTGAGGCTCAGGAACAAGTTATAAAATACCATAGAATAATAATCACAGCAAGCAAGATGATCCACAAATATACCAATATGGATCCCAATGACTGGACGACACACAGCATCAGGAGCAGAACTGACCCCTTGTTCGGGTGTTTCTTTCTACCGAACAGGTGGCCGTTCAGTAGTTTCTATACGAATTTAAGGGCAGTGTGGAGGTCTCAGTGGTGTTTGCCTAGCCGAGTGTCCGATTTGGGTTCCAGACACTCGACGGCAAAACACAGCTGTTCGGGAGTTTAAAATGGCTTCCGCCACGTGTTCGTCTGCCGAATGGCGGACACCCAGAGGATAAAACATACACTACACAAATTGCCAATTACCCGTTTGCAACATTGTTGTGAACGGTAATTGGAGGCACACTTACTCCTGGGGTAATGCCCAAAGGCCCAATGCCATCCACTACAGTGTGTGAAGGGTGAAAGATGTGCAATGTGTGAGAGAGTGCTGGGTGAGAGGGTGCTATGTGTGTGGGGGGTGCTGTGTGTGGGTGTGAGGAAGCAGTGTGTCTGTGTGTGTGAGGGGTACTGTGTTTGAGGAGTGCTGTGTGTGACAGGGTGCTGTTTGTAATGGGTGCAGTGTGTGTGAGGGATGGTGTGTGTGTGGAGTAGTGTGTGTGTGTGTGTGTGTGTGAGGAGCAGTGTGTGTGTTTGAGGAGTGCTGTGTGTGTAAGGAGTGCTGTCTGTGACATGGTGCTGTGTTTAAAGGATGCATTGTGTATTTGAGTTTGTGTGTGTGTGTGTGTGAGAGAGAGACATGCTGTGTGTGAGAGAGTGTTGGGTGAGAGTATGCTGTGTGTGGGGGAGTATGAGGGGAACAGTGTGTGTGGGGGATGCTGTGTGTGTGAAGGGTACTGTGTGTGTGTGTGTGTGTGACATGCTGTGTGTGAGAGAGTGCTGTGTGAGAGAGTGCTGGGTGAGAGGGTGCTGTGTGTGTGAGAGGATCAGTGTGTGTGTGGGTGTTGAAGGGTGTGTGAGGGGTGCTGGGTGAGAGGGTGCTGTGTGTGTGAGAGGATCAGTGTGTGTATGTGTGTAGGTGTTGAAGGGTGCTGTGTGTGAAGGGTGAAGATGGTATGTGAGATGTGCTGTGTGTGTGTGTGTGTGAGGGTAACTGTGTGTGAGGAGTGCTGTTTGTGACAGGGTGCTGTTTGTGATGGGTGCAGTGTGTGTGAGAAATGCTGTGTGCGTATGAGGGGTGCAGTGTGTGAAGGGTGCTGTGTGTGTAAGTGGTGCTCTGCGTGTGTGCGTGGTGCAGTGTGTGTGCGGGGTGCAGTGTGTGTGCGCGGGGTGCAGTGTGTGTGTGAGGAGTGCAGTGTGTGTGCGGGGTGCAGTGTGTGTGCGCACAGGGTGCAGTGTGTGTGCGAGCACGGGGTGCTGTGTGTGCACGCGCATGGTGCTGTGTGTGCGGGTTGCAATATGTGAGGGGTGCTGTGTATGAGGGGTGCAGTGTGTGTGTGTGAGGGGTGATGTGTGTGTGTGTGTGGGGTGATGTGTGCGAGGGGTACAGTGTGTGAACATGTTTGGAAGTATTGTGTGTGTGTGGGAGAGGCAGACCAATGCAAATACATTACATATGTATTTTTCTGACCTCACAAAGTCCTTCTCTCTCTCCCTCCACGGCAGCTACATTTGACTGCCGGAGGGCTGGTGATGGAGATATGATCTTCCAACTGGCCCCCATGTCACACAGCATGGCCAGAATTCGGATAGTGCCAGCCCTGCAGAGGACATCCACTCCAGCGGCACTGATTAAACAGTGAGATGCCATTGCTGAATTTCCGTAATCAAACTGAATACTCTAAATATATGCATTCATTTATAGTATTCAATTTTAATACGGAAATTCAAAAGTAGCATCTCACTGTTTAATACATACACCCTCTCCCAGCCCTATGCCAATTATCATCCAAGCACCCACTTAGTCACCATTCAATCATACCCCAAACTAGTCACATTAACACAACCAAATGAATATTCCAGACTTATACATCATGGGGTGCTTTGAGGATATTGGCCATAGGGGAACATAAGTTGTAAGAGTGGTGTTTAAAACACACACAGGCACACTAGATGTAAGTGGGTTAGGAGAGAGACATAATAGGGTAAGGGGGGCTAGGAGACACATAAAGGAGATGATGTTGTGCAGAGACATACAAGGGGTTAGCGGGTTGAGAGAGACATCAAATGGTTAGGGGGTTTTTAGGACAACATCTCAATTAAAGTCTGTTCTCAGTTCTCATCATCTTGTCAACAGTGTTCTACGTCTGTGGCTTTCCATGTTGAAACTTGAATAATGTGATATTTATTTATGTTATTAAAGTATATTGTATAGTGATTAGCACACACTAGTACTATTTGTAAAAGCGAGCGTCTTTTGTTGATTTAGTGTAATCAGAACACCTTAAGGTAGCCAAAGGAAACATGGTATATAAACACTAAGTATAATTATTTTTAGAAGACACAAATAATGCAAGTGTATAAACCGCAGTTACATTTCTTAAACACAAGATCTCCGAGTAGGGAAAAATAAATCACCTAATCTTTCTTGAAAATGCTCTGTCGTTTCTGATTCAAAAGGGAAATATCACTTTTACAGAAAATAAATTGTTGTCAAACCACAGTACTGATAAAACGATTCCACTGTTTTATAAATAATTTAAATGATCAATTTAGAATTTTGATTATGATTTGAAAGTGGGAGAGAGATTATACATACAGGGTTATTCAAGTGAGAATTCAATATCAAAATTGCTAACTAGAAACATTCTCTAAGTCAGCTACTCTTCCCTTTTACCTACATTGGCATTACATCTGAAATTCTCTTTTAATTCACTTTGAATTCTCTATTTTGTGAATAACTCTGATAATGATGAATTGTGTGTACTATTATGGATTGCTGAAGAAATAATACAAAAAATAATAATATGACTTTCAGTCTTTTGGTTTATAAATATTTTCAAAATCTCGAGATGGTATTCTAAACACAGAATTAGTCCTTATTGTATATTTTATATAGGTTGAAGGTTTTGGTAACTTTTAGGAGTAGTGTAGTGTTAGGGTAGTGAAGTGGTTAAATAAACACTCCAAGCATCATAAAACACACTGTAGTTGTTATGGTGCAGAAAGTTCACGGATACAACCGTCTCCCTTCAATTGTTAGGTTTCAAACCATTTTAGAATGGTTTGAATTCTTTCCTGGGGTCTGTTACATTGAGCCAGAAGTTATCTACAATGATCTTAGCCTAGCAGTGCAGGGCTCATCACCTGAAACTCTCAGCCAATTTACTAGACATGCACTTCAGGGATTGGATCAGCAAAGCTAATGAGAGCTCCTAATCAGGAGGCAGGGAGGGAGCGTCTCCAGTCGGTCAACGGTTAAGAAATCTAAAATGGTTTGATTCTTTACAATGAGGGTTGTGCTGGGGCACTCCTAGCACCATAACTACTACAACTCTCTGTAGTGTATATGGTTCTTCAAGTATTCCTTTAATGGGGGATATTATGGCCATGTTAATGTTCTGCAGAAATGAAACTTATATGTGCTAATGCAGTCCTTTGATTAATTAAAGGGTCACTGTAGGCACTATAACCATTTAATGTCATTGAACTGGCTATAGTACCTGAAGTCCTCTGACACTGCCTCTCCATTTACTGTCAAACCATTTTTGAGTACTGTAACACTGGATGGGATGCATTGTTTACCATTTAGGAATTTCCAAAGCCCCTTAACCCCTTAAGGACCGAGGACGGTTCAGGACTGTCATCGGTATTTTTGCATTGCTGACCGGTGACGGTCCTGAACCGTCCTAATGGTCTTATGTACTTACCCGATTGCCGTCGTTCCCCCGGCGGTGATCAGCGTTGCTCCTGGTGTGGGGAGACTGCCTGCATCCCAGACAGTCTCCCCATGGCGCATTAGGACCCTGGGGCCATGTAATCGCTCAACACAGTGATCACATGGTCACAATAGGTGTCCATGTGTCTGCCTGCAGGGGGACTGCTAGTGTAAAATAAAAAATAAAAAAAAAAGTTAATGTTATTTTTAAAAAAAATTATATATGTGTATATAAATATGATATATAGACATTTATATAGACATTTATTATATCTATATAATATATATCTATATATCATATATATATAATGTCATACTAAGTGTATTTTTATATTAATATGTACATATATTAATATAAAAATACACTTATAATTAAATTACACATGTATATATATATAATATATATAATAACTATATATATATATTGTATATTATAAAATACAAATAATAAGTAATTTAAATTAAATTAAAAATTTTAAAAATAATAAAAATTTAAAAAAGTTATATATCTATATGAAATTTTATTCTAACTGTATTTTGATATTAATATATATATAAATTTATATCAAAATACACTTAGAATGAAATTGTGTATATATATATATATATATATATATATATATGTATATATAAATAAATAAAAATAATATGAAATATACATATGTCCATATACAAAATTACATAAATAATTATATAAATATACATGTAGACTTCAAATATACAAATATGCTTATATATTTAAATTCTACATGCGAATTTATGTAATATTTTTACATAATTAAGTAATTTTATTGATTGCAATTTGAGGGACCTGCCTGCCAACCCAGGCCGAAAGTCCAGAGAATTTAATTTGCTAGCACTGTATTTTACCCTGTAACGTTCTATGACACCCTAAAACCTGTACATGGGGGGGGTACTGTTTTACTCGGGAAACTTCGCTGAATACAAATATTAGTGATTCAAAACAGTGAAACATATCACAGCGATGATATTGTCAGTGAAAGTTACCTTTTTTGCATTTTTCACACACAAACAGCACTTTTACTGATGATATAATTGTTGTGATACGTTTTCCAGTTTTGAAACACTAATATTTGTGTTCAGCAAAGTCTCCTGACTATAACAGTACCCCCCATGTACAGGTTTTATAGCGTTTTTGAAAGTTACAGGTCAAATATTTTTACGTTGAAAATGGCCAGGTTGGTTACGTTGCCTTTGAGAGCGTATGGTAGCCCAGGAATGAGAATTACCCCCGTGATGGCATACCATTTGGAAAAGAAGACAACCCAAGGTATTGCAAATGGGGTATGTCCAGTCTTTTTTAGTAACCACTTAGTCACAAACACTGGCCAAAATTAGCGTTCAATTTAGTGTTTTACTTTTTTCACACACAAACAAATATGAACGCTAACTTTGGCCAGTGTTTGCGACTAAGTGGCTACTAAAAAAGTCTGGACATACCCAAGATTGAATACCCTGGGTTGTCTACTTTAAAAAAAATATGTGCATGTGTGGTGTTATTCAGAGATTTATGACAGATAATAGTGTTACAATGTCACTATTGATAAATTTTAAAAATGTATGTTTTGAAACCGCAATATCCTACTTGTAGTTATAGCCCTATAACATGCAAAAAAAAAGCAAAAAAGCACATAAACACTGGGTATTTATAAACTCGGGACAAAATTTTGAATCTATTTATCAGTTTTTTTCATTCACTTTTGTAGATGAGTAAAAGATTTTTCACATAAAAGTAAAAAAACATGTATTTTTTTCAACTTTTCATCATATTTTTTAAATTAAATTACATGAGATTATATAAATAATGATATGTAAAGAAAGCCCCTTTTGTCCTGCAAAAAAACAATATATAATTTGTATGGGAACAGTAAATGAGGAAGCAGAAAATTACAGCTAAACACAAACACCACAAAAGTGTAAAAAGATGCCTGGTCGCAAATGTACAACATCACAAAAACAGTCCGGTCCTTAAGGGGTTAAAACAAACTAGGTAATACAACAAGAGTTGTTTGACTTAAAACATAAAGTTCACTTTGTAGTAGAGTACTTTTTTGTTAATATAATTCTTATTTTATTAGATATGTCTATTTCAGCACACAAAGGGATTGCAGAGATGTTAAAATAAACCTATATCTGAATCAGAGAACATTACATCATGTGTAAACATAGTGTCTATCACAGGAGATTCATTTGTCTGTAGAATTCTGAAGTTAATTGGAAAAACACTGCCAGTAGGTTTTAGTCCCAGTGAAAGGTCTTCAGAGAGCTTCCTCATCGGTTGCACAGTAAATTAATGTTTCTGGCCTCAAGTCGGCCCGCTTAAGGGAACATCCTTTTAGACTCTAAGGATTATAGAGATTTCTTTCTTTAAGTAATTAGGTTAAACTGTCAGATATTGCAACAAAGATGAACTTGTATTACTTTACTTACTCCTGACTTCAAAGATTAATATAACCAATGTTTGGATAACTACAAAGGGTTGATTCACTAAATACTTAATTGTAGTAAATTATTATTTTGTAATAAAACAAACAAATAGTTGCTTCTGCACTATCCCAGATCCCTATGTACATTTGAATAACTGGAGCTTTTTGTACCATTCCAATGGTTATTAAAGTGTAAGCCCACCTGCCATGCCAAGGCAAAACCTGACTAACTATTCAACCTTGCTTATTTAATCTAGAAGGTAACATCTCTAATGAGAAAGAGAGGGGTATTTTTCTAAAGTGCTAAATATTTATTAACCCTTAATAGAAACACATGAGGTGGATGGCAGCACTGTAACATGGCAGCAGAGCTTACAATTAAATGGCCAGTGGACTGGTACTAAATAAACGTCCATTTATTGATATGTGCATAGTGGGAAAGTAACTCTTTCCTTTGGTTTTAGTTGTATGTGTTGGGGCTAATGCATCCTATAGTCATTGCTAGGAATGAAAGCATTAATATATTATAAATATTAAGCAATTGGCAGATTAGACGAAGACCATGTCAGGGGCCCAAGGTAATGGTTGGTTGGCCGTATGAAGAGGTTACAGAGGTGCTCTATCTTCTTATTATAAACAGTGTCGAAATGTGCACAAACACCCAAACCATCTGTGACACTGATAATGATAAAAGTAATATTAAGCATCGGTTTGACAGTCTCAGCATTGCAGAGATAGAATAGAGATAGAATTAGATGACACTAGGAACACTCTCAGACCATGTTGACCTTTTTTAGGAGATTGTTTTAAAACACATTTTCAATATAAACAAGGCTGAGTATCTTCCTTACTTTATTATATATATATATATATATATATATATATATATATATATATATATATATATTAATAATAATAATAATAATAATAATAATAATTTATTTTTATTTTTTTTTGGGGGGGGACAGTAGGGGAGCTTGGCAAAGTAGGAAACTGAAAAGGCTAGTTTACTTTCAATGTGCACAATTATTCATTTTGGAATGATAACTAAATATACAACTTACATCTGACAAACGGTCGAGTTAAGAATCTCATTTCACAAGCAACGTTAATTTTGGAGGCAAATTTTAATTTAGTTTTAGTCATAGTCTTTTAACTAAAAAGCTATTTTAGTGTTTGTTGTATTTTAGTCATCTGAATTGTTTTAGTTTAGTTTTGTCAATTAAATCTCCAGTAGATTTTATTTGACTAAATCTACTGGAGGTTTTAGTCAATATGACTAAAATCTAATAGGTTTAGTTAAAGTCTAGCTGTCTCTTTTGCCCCTTACCCAGCCCCTCTGTGTCTCTTTGTGCCCTCCCAGGCCGTCTATGTGTCTCTCTCCCAAGCCCTGGTCTGTCTCTTTTGCCCCTTCCACAGCCCCTCTGTGCACTGATAATTTAGGCAGTAAATTTCAGTTCAGTTTTAGTCATAGTCTTTTGACTAAAAGGCCATTTTAGTTCTAGTCGTAATTTAGGCATTTTAATTGTTTTAGTTTTAGTTTAAGTTTAGTCAACTAAAGTTTGTCAAAATTTGTTAGTCGACAAAATTAACACTGTTCACAAGGAATAATTATAGAGAGCAGAGAAGGCAAGAATGTTAGTCATGAGAGGGTATGCCCACCTGCCACGTCAAGGCAGACCTTTTAGGTGGGACATTTAGGTAGGTAGTGAATCACTATTCTTATTGGTCTGTGTCTTGGTGTTTTAGTCCCCAAGAAGGTCCATGTGGGTGTACCCCTTGCATGGGGATTGTCACAAAAGGCCAGTGTGACACCAGTAAAATAAGGTGCCTGCTTACCCTCAACTTAAAGTCTCATCTCATGTCTGGGGGAAATGGCTGTATCTATCCTGGGGATTACTATATCACTATACTCCCCTGGGATTATAATCACTAGCTCTTTTAAGAGCTGTTCCTTCTACGCTCTCTGAAGTAGAAGAGGTTCACCCACTGGAAGCTGGATCCTGGTGTTGGATGCATGACATAGGCACCGTCGTTATTCAGCAGGTGCTATTTTAAATATGAATTAAATAAGACTCGGACACCGTTTTATCCTGTTGGAGTATAAAGTCCACAGCTTTATTAATTCTTATTCAATATATATAAATTAACATATTAGGGTCATTGTCATCACTGACATTCTGTTACTATCCCCCCGCACAATACCCATGACAATGACCCTACCACTTTGAACAATTGTTAACCTTCCAATAACATTTACTTATAACACCCAGCCCACCAAAGAGGCCCCATAACCAAACTGTTAACTGTAGGGGTGTACCCAGACACCCCTACCCACCTAGGTTCGTAGCCACCGAAGAGCTTGAACCTACCAACACTCACTTCCATCTGGCCTACTCCAGCCTAGGCCTTGGCCTGTCCATTTCCAATTCCATCCAACTTTACCACGCCCTGTTCCGCCATAGCACATGACTTGATGCCTTAAGGACATGTGCGACCCCCACCACACACAAACAGGGCCTGACTAATGCCTTCCTGAAAACCCAAATTAAGTAAATCGCTCCCTACATCTGACAGGTGTACACCATCCCTCCTAAAGTAACTGGGCAACATGCCCTCTAACTCCCGGTGTCGCACTACGACACCGCCCAAACGCCTAATAAAGACCGCCATGGCCCTATTCACTTTACTCCTGCATCGGGCCACTGCAGCTGGATCCCTGGCATGCCGCCATGTGGAACGGGGCACCATTTCGGACCATACCACCACCACGCCAGGAACCAGCCCCATGAGCCGATCCATATCCCTTTTCATCCTCCTTACCAATTCTCTTTGTGGGATAAGCCCTAAATCATTCCCGCCGCCGTGAACCTCTACTACATCCGATACGGACCCCCTGACACTTTTCTAAACAACACGTTACTTAAACACTGCCAACTAAACCCCCGAAAACCAAACCATGATATCGCCACCCGGTCTTTCGGAAAGCCCAGCTGTGTTCCGTTTCTTCTAACTGTGGCTCTCTTCCGTGCCCAATATACAAACGAGTGGCCGATTAACCATACTCTCCAACCTGTAACGAAACAAATGTTAGTTGTTAGTGCCATAATGCCAAATTTACTCTCACCTCCCCAATCACAACTACCCCATGTCAAACCAACCTGTCCGGTCTCACGTACGATCTGAAGCGTAAAGATTCCCATCTCCCTATCCGTTTGATCCTCTCGTCTCCCAAACCCAACTTCACTGCCTCTGTTGCTGCCCCAATACGGAACGAATGAGTACCAAACTGCATGGGCTCTATGCCCAGCCTCTGTAATCCCAGCCGGAAAACCCTTGTGAACTGAAAACATACCATCCTCGTGCAAGAAAAAACAACCGTTACCTGCCGTGCGTAGAGCTAAGTACTCCTCGCCCCTTGCCACTGGGCATACTTCGGATCCCGGTAACTCGAGCAACACCACTGAGCAACCTTTGCCAAGAACGTCAGTTTTGGATCTGCCCAGCCATATTCGTACACTGTCAGTGCCTATTGCCACATCCTGGAGCTGCAGCCCCCTACCCCCGCCTTATTCACACTTACCAGCTCACTTAACCGAAAAGCTCTGAAAAAGGCCCAAACAAACGCCCCTGTGAACAACGCCACTTCGAATGGCAAGAGTCAAATTTCATGCAGCGCCTCCACCAACCTTCTCAAGGTCGCGAAAGACAATGGCCTCCTCGTATCTAGCGTCTTCTTCCCTCTCCGGAAACCTTTAATCGCCTGTCTGACCAGGAAATGCTTTGTGACATCTTCCCACCCATTGAACTTAAATAAGAAAGCCAAAGCAGAATGTGTCTGTCAACCATAGCAGGCGATGCCTGTCTCATAAACAACCTGCAAAGCAACCATAGCAGCGTGTCCAGCTGCCAGTCCCTATGTCGCTCACCCCTTACCTGCACCACCGTCTCGTCCCACGTTTTCCAGACCTTAACGTACGCGGACCATGTGGCAGGCGCCAGCGATTTCCTTATGCACTCCCCAAGCAGGCGGTCCCGAGTTGCCACATTTCGACCGGGCATGCTTGCCTGTGTCTCTTCGCACCCGGTGCCGCTTCCCGAAAACGTTCCCACTGAAAATGAGACAGTGCGTCAGCCACTACATTCTTAAACCCAGAGATGTGCCTAGCTTTGAATACCATGTTAAAGGACATACAAAGAAGTACTAACTGCCGCAACAGGCGCACCACCGGTGGTGAGGATGCGGACAGGCTATTGATCGCTTGCACCACTGCCATGTTGTCGGAGTAAAATATGACTTTCTTATTGGCTAGCTCTGAAACCCATAGCGCCACCGCCACTACAACGGGGAAAAATTCCAAGAATGCTAGGTTCCTGATAAGCGGGCTCGCCTTCCACGACTCAGGCCACCTCTCAGCACACCATTTTCCCACCAGGAAGGCGCCAAAACCAATGCAGCCCGATGCATCCGTAAAAAGCCCCATAGCATCCGACGAGGACGCCAGCTCCCGGAAAAATACTTTTCCGTTAAAGTCGCGTAAAAACCTGTCCCATACTCCCAGGTCTTCCTTCATGTCTGCCGACACTTTAATATAATGGGACGGGGCTCGCACCCCGCTCGTCGCTTGGGCTAACCGTCTACAGAAAACCCTCCCCATGGGGATGACTCTGCATGCGAAGTTAAGACTCCCTACCAGCGATTGTAGCCCCTTCAAGGTTACCTTCCTAGCTCCCTTGACCGTCTGTACTAGGAGCCACAAACTCTGCAGTTTGTCATTGGGCAGCCTGCACTCCCCTTGTACCGAAACAATCTCCAGCCCCAAAAAGCTGATGCACGCGGTGGGGCCCACCGTCTTTTCCTCCGCCAGCGGTACCCCGAACAATTGTGCTACCCATTGGAAAACCCTCAGCACTTGCCCACACCGCTGAGAGTCCCGCGGACCAATGAATAAAAAATCGTCCAAATAGTGCACCACCGCACCACCCGCCGATTCCCTGCGCACCACCCATTCCAGGAACGTACTAAACTTTTCAAAGTAGGCGCATGATACGGAACAGCCCATGGGCAGGCATAAATCCACGAAAAACCCACCCTCGAAATAACATCCCAGCAAGTGATGACAGTCTGGATGTATGGGAAGCAGCCTAAAAGCTGCTTCCACATCGACCTTTGCCATCAGCGCCCCGTGCCCTGCCCTCCGAACCAACTCAACTGCCTTGTCGAATGATGTATAGGAGACTGAGCACAGGTCCGCGTCAATGTCATCAGTCACCGAAGTGACAAGTGATGAATCAAACGGAATTTGCCCGCCTCCTTCTTGGGGACCACCCCTAGTGGAGACACCCGTAAATCCAAAAACGGCCCTGCCATCCTACCCAATTGGACTTCCTTAGTCAACTTCTCCCTCACCACCCCTGGATGCTCCTTAACCGACTTGAGATTCAAACTTATCCCCCCTAGCCCCTTCGCTTTAAAGGGGATCCTAAAGCCTTCCCTGAAACCTCTCCATAAAAACTCGGCAGCGTCTTGATCAGCGTATTGCCTTAGCCATGGCAACATCGCACCGACCCTCACCGGCGACAACCCCAGTGGAAGCTGCGGGGGCCACGGCCCCCGATGCTCCCCCTCCCACGTTAGGCTTACCCTTCTTGAAGCATCTATTGGCACCATGATTCCCCCCGCAACCTGAACACTCGTGCCTGAATCTACACGCAGCTCCCCACTTGCATTGTCCCTCATTATACGCCCAGCATAAAACCTTTCTTCTGTCCAGCTGACACTGCGCCCCCGGAGGCCGCACCGGCTGCCCCTGGAAAGGGCATGTTTTTCTGCGCCATCATTATCCGCATCCATAGCGTCAGGTCCATTTGGTCCCAGCGCATGGATGGATTCGCCGCCAGTCGCTGACGAAACTGTTCGTCATACTTCCACCAGGCTAGTCCCCCATATGTCTGATACGCATCCCCTATACCGTCGAGGTAGCAGAAAAGCTGCAAACAGCAGTCTGGGTGCTTTTCACCAATAACGCTCGCCAGTATGCAAAACGTCCTAAGCCAGTTCCCGAAGGACTTTGGTATCTTACGATACCTCCGCCTCTTCTCCTCCTCCTCTTTCTTACCATCTTTCTTATCCTCCTCCTTCAAATCCAGAAAATCCTCCAAGGGAAGAAGTGAAAATATTTCTACAAATTCCCCTTTCCAGAGTTTCTCCTTTACCTCAACCTTCAGGTGACAACCCAAGGGGCCAGCGAAAGATACGTGCACGTTTTGTCGCGCTGCCTCTGAGATGTCACCGTGCCCCACGGTTTTCTCCCCTACCCTCTCCGGCGTCTCCACCGATGTAGAAGCACTTCCCAACTCCCCACCACTAGTTCTCCGAGCGAACGGCTCCACTCTCCCGGCTTCTGCCCCCTTGTCACCCCCTGATGCCCATACCCTACCGAACTGAAGTGGGTCCCCCTCCCCTGACCAAGATTCCAAAAACGATTTCAAACAGCAGGTTCCTGAATGTAGTGCAGTTGTGGACTCACCTCTGTTGCCCCCGGCCGCTTCAGGCCGCGGGGTTGCTGTCCTTCCGTCCACCTTGCTAGGCCCCGGAGCATCCAGACGCCGCCGACTCCTGCCTGCCTGATCCCGCCACGGGACCGCCGGTGTATTACGCGACCTGAAAGGAGAAGATAACCTGGGCATTCTGCCGGATAAGCCCCCTGCCCGCCCTTCCTCCCGCCCTTCCTCCCTACGCTCTTCACTTTCTCCCCGTGCTCCTCTCCTCTCTGCCGTCTGACTGCCCCTGCTGTCTGCTCTGCTCCGCCGCTCCTGGCAACTCCGTTCAGAGGAACCTGACGCACTGCGCCAACTATACCTCCCCCTTTCTTCGGACCTGGACCTCCTCCTCTCCTCTCTGCAACTGGATCTAGACTCGCTGCGCCTGTAGTGTGAACGGCTCTCCAGTCTCCCTGCCATGTTCCTGTTGCTGCTGCGCCTGTGCTGCTCTTCCCTCCGTCCTCTCCATGGACCGATACCACTGGCTTGCTGACCCTGGGAGCTGCCCGACGGGCCCTCCCGCGCATCTCTGAAACCCCCGGCCCGTGGTGGCCCCTGTAACTCCCCGCTGACCTCTATGCCTGGCTTTCCAGTAGCCGCCCTGCTTGGCCCCGTGCTGACCTCTGCTGCCTGGTCACTCAAGCATTCCACGCCTCCTGTCGCTCCTTGTTGGCCCTGGTGGACCCTGCAGCGCTCCTCCACCCTCATTCCATCGCTGCAGCTGTCCCTGGCCCCACTCTTGGCTGCCCCTTGTGACCTCCCGCTGTCCCGGTCACCCCCAGCCATCTGGGGGACCGCCTGTGCTGAGGAGCCAGCAGCACTATCACCCCTCTGACTGACAGTGGCCCCCATGCAGTTCAACTCACCCGGACCGGCGGTGCTGTGCCTCCCGGCCACGTGGCCGCCCTCTGTCCTGGCCGCCTTCCCGGCCGTGCCGCAAGCCACCGACGCTCCCGCCTTCCTGCCGGCCGCCCCTGTGCAGGGTGCTTTCCTCATTCACAGCCCCTGTTTTGCGGCCGCCCTCACCTGACTGGCTGCCTTACATGACGGCGCCGGCCGCACTCCGGGTACTTCCGCCATTCTGCCTCCCGAACCTGCCGCCTCCCTCTCTCCCGCTGAAGGGCTCCTCCTCTGCCGGGAAGCAGGCGCTACACCCGGGCTCAGCCGCTGGGGTGGCCTTGTCCTCCGCGCCGGCCTCCGGTCCGATGCCTCTTGGGGGGTGACGGCCGTTCCCAGCTGTCCGTGAAGCCACGCCAGGCCCCTGTCTCTCACCGCCGCCCGAACTCCGTCCAGTATCTCCTCCAGCGACGCCATGACCTGCAGAAAAGACAAAAAGAAGAACAATTAACAGGTGAGTGAAGCTCAGATTAAAATGGCCACTCTCTGAGATGGCCGCTATTTAACTGTCCTTAGACCACCCCCACGCTGCATTACCCTAAACCTACCCCTTTTCCGTGCCCACTCTCTGGCCCTGTCAATGCCCACTCCTCCACTGCGCTGTTCTGTGGGCTCCAGGGTGGGTGGAAGAAGGCGAGTTCCCACCCAACTATAACTCACTATAACAAAGTGTATATGCATTACTTTCTGTCACTGCTAATGCAAAATGTATTTTATCTTATAGGACACTATAGGCATCAAAACTATTTTAGCTTAATGAAGCAGTGTTGGTGCATACATCATGTTCCTGCAGTCTCATTGTTCAAATCTCTGCCATTTAGGAGTTAAAGCACTTTTGTTTCTGTTTATGCAGCCCTAGCCACACCTCCCCCAGTTGTGAATGGCATATCCTGCATGAAAACAAATTGTTTCATTTTCAATCAGATCTTAACTTACTTTAGAAGTTTGTATCTTTTGCCATATAAATAACATTTTAATCACACACAACGACCGAGCAATAAAGGAAGTTTAAATATCAAATCTCTCTTTACAGGACGTGTTTAGGAATGACATGTAAATCACATGCAGGAATGTGTGACTAGGGTTGTATAAACAAAGTGATTTCATCCCTAAATGGCAGAGAATTGAGGAGTGAGACTGTAGAGGCATAATATAAACAAAATTACTTCTTTAAGCTAAAGTTTTTTTGGGAGCTAGAGTATCAATTTAATTTTAAAGGGACACTATAGTCACCAGTACAACTACAGCATATTGTAGTTGTTCTGGTGAGTATAATCAGTCACTTCAGGCTTTTTGCAGTAAACACTGTTTTGCAGAGAAAAGTAAGTTTTTACATTAGAGCCTAGGGACACCTCCACTGGACCCTCCTCAGATGGCTGCTAGAGGTGCTTCCTGGTGCTGCACAGTGTGAATGACATGCAGTGTATTTACCCTCTGCATCCAGACACTAAACTCTCCTCATAGATATGTGGATTTGCCAGGGCAGTGTTTGGCTTGTACTGGCTCTGTCCCTTGCCTGCTTTCTTGACAGGCAACCAATTCAATTCTCTACTATGGGATTGGCTGAAAACACCACTTCTGATGATGTCAGCCAAGCAGACAGACCCTGCAGAGCCAGCACCAGCAGACTAGAATACAGGTACGATTTTACTATATTTAAGGGGCAAGGGGAGACCAGGGGAGCTATATGGTGTTTTTACCACTATAGGGTCAGGAATACATGTTTGTGTTCCTGACCCTATAGTGTTACTTTAACTAATCTTCCACTGTAGATAGGCACATTCATTTTCACACTGCAGAGAAACTTATCAATTTTCTTCTGCTACATCTCTGCAGAGGGACTGTAATTAGTAGTGTCATCTTTTCCCCCTGTACTTTACACTAGTAATATTTGTAAGTCAAATATGTCTATATAATGGTGACCAGGGGAAGAAAAGTAAAGAGGTTGGGAGTTCTTGGAGCACATTGAAAACATTACAGGCCTCCTGCAAAGTATTGTATTGATACTCGCTGCTATTGTACAATGTGTATGTAGGTATGTGGCCCCAAGATCAAGCAGGAATATCAATCATAGGTATGAAAGACTTCACACAATAGTTGCCAAATATCATTGCAAATATTCTAACATATTTATCAATTTGCAGCAAATACTGTAGTTGCCCACACATTCTAAAGTTCTTAAAGGGACACTATAGTCACCAGAACAACTACAGCTTATTGAATTTGTTCTGGTGAGTAGAATCATTCCCTTCAGGCTTTTTGCTGTAAACACTGTCTTTTCAGCCTTGTGATCACTTCACTGGCCACATCTCAGATGGCTGTTAGAGATCCTTCCTGGGTCATGGCTGCCTAAAATGCATCCAAACATTCAGTGTCTCCACCCTCTGCATGCAGACACTGAACTATCCTCATAGAGATTAATTGATTCCATTCATTTCTATGAGGAGATGCTGATTGGCCAGGGCTGTGTTTGAATCATGCTGGCTCTGCCCCTGATCTGCCTCCTTGTCAGTCTCAGCCAATCCTATGGAAAAGCACTTGATTGGATCAGGCTACCACTTCTGATGATGTCAGCACACTGCTTGTTTTTCTGAGGCAAACAGCATGCAGATCTACAGCTTCAGGCTTGAATACAGTAAGATTTTGCTATATTTATGGAGGCATGAGGAGCCCAGGGGGGCTAGTTGGTGGTTTTAGGGTCAGGAATACATGTTTGTGTTCCTGACCCTATAGTGATCCTTTAACTCTTTTTGATGTTTAAATTACATTTTTGACAATATGTATTTCTTTATTGAAAATCTAATAGTTTTCCACAATGTAATGTTGTGTGGTGTTTTTTTCCAGGTTAAGATTTTTTCCCTTAAATCTTTTGTAAATTACTCCAGTCCAACTAAGTCACTGGAAGGTAATCAGAAAATAATTCAAGGAACAGGAGTAAAAGATCATGCAGGGGCAGTCTAGAGCTTGTAACAATGGACGTGTGTCATTGTGGATGTGTGGATTAAAAGCAAGGCAAATGAAAGAAATGCACACAAAAAGTTACACAGACATGACATTTACTGCAACAAAAATACCAGTGTACCAGCATACACATGCACAAAGTTGAGTATCAACAGAAACATCATGTAAATATGAGTATCATATCAGCTGTAGCACCTGTACATAAATATAGCACTAATAACTGTCTACCCTAGCACTCTTTTAGATTGTAAGCTCTTTTGAGTAGGGTCCACATCAACCCATTGTTTCTGTAAAAATTTGTAATTGTCTTATTTATAATTAAATCCCTCTTTAATAATATAGTAAAATGTTGTGGAATAGGTTGGAGCTATTTAAATGATAATAATAGCAATAACAATCTGTTTCTGTATTCATCCAGTTCTCCTTAATGTTAGTTTTCTCATAAAATTTGTACATACTTGCAGATGACAATCATTACCCAAAATTGTTTTTATATTCTTCAACCCTACAGACTGTTTTGATAAATATATATATATATATATATAGTCTCCAAAAAGAAAGCCAGCACTCAAGGACTTCAACATGAAAAAATAGGCATTTAATCCAAGTGGTCAACGTTTCAGTTCACAACTGTGAACTTTCCTCAGGAGTGTAATGAGGAAAGTTCACAGTTGTTAACTGAAACATTGACCACTTGGATTAAATACCTATTTTTTCATGTTGAAGTCCTTGAGTGCTGGCTTTCTTTTTGGAGACTGTATTTGTGTGCAGCTGAGCACCGGGCCGAGAGCTGGAGTGCAAAACTCCCATCGTATTGTGTGCGTATGTATATATATATATATATATATATATATTTAAAAAATATAGAGTTTTTACAGTAGATATAGCTGGCAAAAAAAAATACATGTATGGCCAAGAAAGAAAAAATACTTCTACTGCAGGTGGGAAGATAAGGGTTAATGAACACATGAAGGTAGTGCAGAGTGTTAATGTTGTAGGCAATATGCTCATAGGAATCAAATAGTTGTTTTGACTAGTTTAAAGTAATGGGAGCATAAAGAAATAGTGACGTTTCAAATAATGGATGCAAAAGGCATATTGTCTTGTGGACAAGTAAGGGTGAAAATGATGACATTGACCAAGATCTGTCATTTTCATGCAAGTATTTATACGCTAATAACATGGTCTAACTTTGAAAAACATTTTAAAGGCATTTTTAATATCTTGGTTTCTTAGACTATATACTATTGGATTGAATAAAGGAGTAAACACAGTATGCAGCAAAGATATAATCTTGTTCATAAGCAATGAATGACCTATGGATGGTATCATATACTTGGTTATTAATGTCCCATAGAAGGCACCCACCACGAGAAGGTGGGAACTGCAGGTTGAAAAGGCTTTCTGTCTTCCGGAGATTGAAGGAATCTTAATTATTGTAAAGAAGATATAAGCATAAGTCATTATAATAAAACCACAAGGACAGATAAATATTGGGGTAGAAAACACAAAGACAAGAAATTCCACGAAAGATGAGTCTGAGCATGAAAGTTTTTGGAGAGGGGACAGGTCACAGTATATTTGGTCAATGACATTTCCATCACAGAATTGAAAGTTGGATACCGGTATGATACCTGATAGGTTCACGGTAAAGCCTAATATCCAGGGCAAGTCAGACAGACACATACATAGTTTAAAGTCCATGAAAGAGGTGTAACGCAATGGGACACATATAGCCAGGTATCGATCATAGGACATCACTGCGAGCATTAGACATTCTGTTATAGTTGTGGCACTAAAGAAATAAAATTGGGCCATGCAACCAAGAAAGGTAATTTCTTTTCCACCCAGTAAGATTGCTTCCATTAGATTTGGCAGAGTATTTGTTGTGAGCAAAATATCACAAAATGATAAATGACAAAGAAAGAAGTACATGGGAGAATGAAGGTGACGGCTCTTTGAAACTAATAAAATTATCACAAAGTTTCCACTCAAAGTCAAGATGAAAATAATTAGGAACATGATAAAGAAAAAAATGTTGAAGCCATAAAGGTCATCAAAGCCCAGAAGAATGAATTTTGTAACGCTTGATCCATTCTTTAAAGGCATGGTCAGATGAAGGAGCCTTGCATGGCAATGAGATGTGACTCCTTAAACTCTATAAAATTACAAATTATGTTTAAAAATATTGTCTTTTAACCGGAGAACCACACCTATGTAAGCAGCACTTTAGGCGGCCCCAGGTCGGGCCGAGCATATATCATCAGGAACAGGCGACAGAGTTCCCCCCGACCAAAATCTTCACAAATACCATAATTGTAGCTATAAAGTTCTAAATTCTATAAGACACCATCCGCAAAGATATAATGTGATCAATAAAAACTACCAAAGAGTTTCATCCTCATGGTAACCAAGCCCGTTAGCTCGCAGGGGGAAACAACTGAAAGCCTTCAAAACAATAGACACCCCCACAGCACAGTACCATAGGTAAAATAATGCTGACGAGTAGAATAGGCAAGACGAATAGCTTAATAAAGGTTCAACATATAACATGCTATTATATCTTCTGTATACTTTAATAAATGGGAAAAGACCTTGACTGGTAGTCAGTCAAGCCTACTGCAAACGTCAGTTCAGAAATGCTATATGATATCAAGAGTTTTGATAGAATTCGCACATGTTGCAAATGAATAGGCTTTTTGCACAAGCCATGTTGCCAATGTTGTCATGCTACCTTTGTCAAGATGAAAAATAAAGAAATTAAAAATATATATATATATATTGTCTTTTAAAATACAGACAACAAAATAAATCATGAATAGTGATTGTTGTTTTATTATTATTATTATTATTTTTCTTATATGACATGTCTTTTTGGAGTAGATAGGCAGTACTGCAAGTAAGTGATGCAGTTTGCTGTTCGCCCATGTTTTTTCCCATGTTAAAATGTAGAAATGTGGGTTAGGGCCCACTGATATTGGGGAACTTAAAAGGTGGCGGCCATATAGGGTAACTAAAACTCAACATTTTGCATATAGGAGGTGTTTTTAAGATATACTTGAAAGAATGTTTGAAAAAAATGTTTACAAATGTTCTGTGTGCGCTGAGCCGTATTAATGAATTATATCATAGAAGAGGTCAGCTTCCGTATTACAGTGTGGTGAACTCCAGGATTCTAAAACACTGGAGCCAGGATATTGAAATATGTGTTAGACTGAATGTTCTGTTTTACAATTATATAGTCATGGAATTACTTTATGAACCTTTCATTCTGCTTGTTGTGTGACTACAGCGACACCTTCAGAGAATCTAAAAGCATTAAGATCTCATGTGGTCCTAAGCAGGTTTCTTTTCTGGGGCCTCTATTCATTCTTCACATAGAGGTGGTGGATTGCGAGCAACATATCCATGCCTGACTCCTGAGCCCTAAACAGCCACCTAAGGTCACCTTATGGCAAAGCACGCTCTGCTTTGAATACAACATTGGCAATCAATGCCATACATGACTTTTGGAAATCACTTACCTCCCCTCTGCAATTTCAATGACTAGTTTCAACCTTCTGCAATTTCAATGACTAGTTTTCAAATATGATTCCTGTGCAGAAGTGTCCAATCCATGGCTTGCTGTGGACATCCACTGGTTCTGTAGCTTGTGCTGCAGAAGCCTACCTCATTAACTCTGAAATTAGGCCAAATAAAACCAGAATGTCAAAACTGAGGTTAAAATAGCTGATATTTATCTCAGCTATAGTCACAGCTTGGCTACTTTAGCCTTACTTTTGCCATTTGGATTTTAGTATGCTACAGTCAGTAGACCCATAGACGATCACTGTCTCTTGGTGTCTAGAACATGGTTTTAATTATATCTGTACACGACATAGGGCCCCAAACACACAGTTTTGTGATGTATGCAGACCTGTTGATCTTAGGGCAGTGGTAGGAAACCTTCATCACTCCACATGTTGTGGACTACATCTACCTTGATGCTTTGCCAGCATTATGGCTGTAATAGCATTATGGGAGATGTAATTCACAGGATCTGGAGTGCCGAAGGTTGCCTACCACCGTCTTAGAGAGTGACGATATTGTGTAGACTCTTGTGTTGCCAGCTGGGTTTGATAGAATTAGAATTACCTCTGTGTGTGTTGGTATGTCAGTGTGATTCAAAATAATTTACCTGCACAGGATAAAACACAATGGGAGAGGGTCACCACGATCAGTAGTAGCAGATTTATGTTGGGACTGTATGCAAAAAGCTGGTGGGCTCTCTATGTATTTTGTAACTTGTGCATCCACCACTGTATTCTTTCGATCCATAATAATATTTTGAACTTTACAATTTGATTCTTTACTAGTAATATTGAAGACATTGTGTTTGATGGTTAAATGAGAGGAATCAAAGTACTTTGGAAAAAAGAAATGGTATTCTAATCTGGCCCGAAGTACATAATAATCAAAATGTATATCCTGGTACCTAAAATCATAGCTATATTTTAAAATTCCAACTCCAAATACTTGGTGCTAGAACACAAATGGAATCGGTCTCCTTGACATGGAACGTAGCACAGTATACTAAATGGGCATTTATGATGAAATACCATTCCTTTTCCACACAATTGTCATGATTTTAGCAATTGAATTGTAAACAGTATGTAGCAGATGTATTTACTTATTAGCAAAATTTTGTGAAAAAGTTTGCATTCCCATTATGCCACAAGTAACTTCCAGTAAATAAAACTCCTGGTGTATATTGTAAAATACGCATTTAAAACATAAGACTAATTAATTGTTCTCAGAATTCTCAGAGAGAAATTAAAAAACAAAAAAACAAACGTACAAATAAACAGTGGCAATTGCTGGCAAAAGGAATCAATAGATGTTAAGAAAGT
The DNA here is from genome assembly GCA_933207985.1 of Pelobates cultripes. NCBI lineage: Eukaryota > Metazoa > Chordata > Amphibia > Anura > Pelobatidae > Pelobates > Pelobates cultripes. Next base: position 9,179,614 of record OW240916.1, on the reverse strand, counting down.
AACCGATTATTCTCCAAAATGCATAGATATGGTATAAATATGTTATAGATACAGTATATTAGCATTTTGATAACTTTATTTATTTTGTTGCGAAGACTAATCTGTAAGGACAGTGTTATATTGTTTCTTACCAAAAAGGCTAAGCAGAATAAATCTTATTATAACAGGAAATTCTTCAATCCATTTTAAACAACATAAACAAGCAAAAATGTCAACATTTAATGTCATTGCTGTGTCTGCTAGGTCAAAGAGAACTACCTGTTGTAGATAATGTTAACCAAGACAACATTTTTATTTTATTTTATATGCTCTTAGCAACCGCCATGTTATGCTTAATGCCAGGGGAGTTTAATAATAAGTCCCTTTTGTGCAAGATTCTAATTGTAAAAATAATAGTTTCATTAATAAAAATTAAATAAATAATCATAATCTTGGAAGGTTCTTAAAACAAACCTCGGGAGGGTTTATTAAAGTGTTCGGATTGTTTGTTCTTGAGAAACCATGTAGAACATAGCATAGATTTTTATTAAGGATTTATAAATTAATACATTTACTATAGTGGTTTATTCATTAAAGGGACACTACAGTCACCAGAACAACTACAGCTTATTGAATTTGTTCTGGTGAGTAGAATCATTACCTTCAGGCTTTTTGCTGTAAACACTGTCTTTTCAGAGAAAATGCAGTGTTTACATTACAGCCTAGTTATAACTTCACTGGCCACTTCTCAGATGGCTGTTACAGATCCTTCCTGGGTCATGGCTGCCTAAAATGCATCCAAACATTCAGTATCTCCTCCCTCTGCATGCAGACACTGAACTTTCCTCATAGAGATTCATTGATTCAATTAATCGCTATGAGGAGATGCTGATTGGCCGGGGCTGTGTTTGAATCATGCTGGCCCTGCCCCTGATCTGCCTCCTTGTCAGTCTCAACCAATCCTATGGGGAACCACTGTGATTGGATCAGGCTACCACATGTCAACAGACTGCTTGTTTTTCTGAGTCTAACGGCATGCAGAGTTACAGCTTCAGGTTTGAATACAGTAAGATTTTGCTATATTTATGGAGGCATGAGGGGCCCAGGAGGGCTAGATGGTGGTGTTGACACTATAGGGTCAGGAATACATGTTTGTGTTCCTGACCCTATAGTGATCCTTTAAATAATAAGGGGAAATAGTACAGTTAAGTTAGAAATGCAGGTTAAATGGGTACATTGGAAAACTTGATCTCAACCAAAAAAGAAAGGGACAAATAAAACAGGAGAGGAACAACAACTACAAAGGAAGAAGCAAAAAAATAAATAAAAAAAATTAAGGGAGAAAAGCACAAAGTGAGTTTAGCTGCTCACTAGACACATTCATGGACTTCCTATTCATTCTGTCCTAATTTCAACCCAGCACAAACGAGTGTTGAATGAAAATCGAGCAGGCCTTGTCACATCAGCTAGTATTTTGCATATTTTTGTTGTTGTTGCTGTTGTCAGTCTATTTTTATTGAAAATTGTTTGTTTTGTTATATTGGTTGGTTACAGAAATTTAGAAAAAAGACACATACGAGCATGAATGTCGTTACATAAGTTAACATTTGTCAGAAAGATAGGTAGGAGTCACAGAAGCAACTACCGAAAATTGACATTTTGACATACAGGTATTAAGTGCTCAGGGAGTAGAACCGTAAAGCCAATTTGTTCTTAAATGCATCCCAATTGGGGAGATATAATCTGATGGTACCCAGAGACATGCGGGCAGCATGGGGGGAGGGGAATTGTACGTGCTGTGTTCAAGGGCGCAGGCATTTTTCCAGGGGGAGCATAATTATAATGACATCCATGTTTGGCCCATTTTTGACAGGGGAGGGGTATAGTCATTATCACATAGAGCCAGCGTGAATAGCGTTTTCACAACTATGGTGTCAGGAATACATACATGTGTGTTCCTTTAATCAAAGTAAAGGAACATTCTGGTCACCATAACAACTTCATTTAAATGAAAATGCTATGATGCCAGAAAGCCCCTGGGTGCTCTCTTTCCTTTAAGGGGTTAAACCTCTTTCAAATGGCTTAACACCAAAGACCTCCTCCAGCTCCAGATCTCCAGGTTGCTCAGTGGTATTCGGAACCGGAGTGTCAGGAAGTGCAGATTGATGTCAGGCATGGGTGCCACTGATTTGCTAGAGTCAGCAGACACTCTAAGCTAATCGATAGTTCCCAGTTCATAAAAATGTTTTACTTTTTATGAATGGGGAGCTACTGATTGGCTTAGAGTGCCAGCTGACTGCTCTAGCCAGTGGCACTCTGTGCTTCCTGACACTCAGTAAATAAAAGACAAACTAACACTCATATTTTTTTTTACCTGTGAAGATGAGAAGGTCCAAAGTTTCCATGCCAGGCCCAGGTTCCAAAGCCTTATGATGTGGTGTCCATAAAGCCTTATGATGTGGTGTCCTTCTTGCTCCAATCTCCTTTTCTTTTTCTTCTTCATTTGACACAGTCTTCTTATTCTTCTGACACTGTCTTCTTGTCAGGATTACTATATGATCCAGTATGTAGAATTGTGTTACACAGATGACTAAAGGTAACGTATTACTGGGTCTTAGAATGGCCGGACTAACGTACTAAAGAATAGTCAGGGTGCTAGCTGAGGTCAGGGGACACCAATAGGGACACAACGATAAAGGAAAGCCAGAGGTCAGGGATACCAGAAATACAGGGAAGTCAAAATCAAAGCCAAAGTCAAAAACCAGAAGAAACTTAAATCGGGAACGCGCTCTCGGACAACCACTAGGGAAACCATGACAGAGCAATGAGGAAAGGTAATTTTAGGTTTTTATACCTGCTTTACTTTTCTGATTGGCTGGGATGGTTCCGTGACCCCAAAAATGTGCGCGCGCAGTGCGTGCGTGATGTCACATGCACGCTGATATCGTTAGTTACTTGAGCGGACGTGGGGGTACAATTAGCCGTGAATCTGCAGCCGCCGGCATCCATTAACATGCCGCAGGTATTAGTCATGCAAATGCATGGACGCTGACTGCTAGGTGAGGATGAATATGTTACACTTCTCTCCTCCTTGGTTTCTTCTGCTCCTTTACCTTTCTGCTACTTTCTGCTTCTTTTGCGCCTTTCTGCTCCTTTCTTTTTCTGATCACTTTCTGCTCTTTGCAGATCCATTCTGATCCTTCTACGACTTTACCTTTCTGCTCCTTGCTGCCCTTTCTGCTCCTTGCTGTTCCTTTCTGCTCCTTCACCTACTTTACCTCTGTGCTTCTTCTGATTATTTTTGCTCCTTTACCTTCCTGCTCCTTCTGTCCCTTTCTGCTAATTTTTATTCCTTTCTGCTACTTTTCCTACTTTACCCTTGTGCTCCTTCTGCCCCTTCCAGCTCTTTTCTACTCCTTGCTGCCCTTTCCAACTCCTTACTGGCCCTCTCTGCTCCTTCTTCTATTTTACCTTTGTGCTTCTTCTGATTATTTCTGCTCCTATACCTTTGTGCTCTTTCTGTCCCTTCCTGCCCCTTTCTTCTCCTTACTGACCTTTCCTGCTTCTTGCTGCCCCTTCCTGCTCCTTGCTGACTTTTTCTGCTCCTTGCAGATCCTTCCTGCTCCTTGCGGACCCTTTCTTCTCCTTGCAGACCCTTCTGCTCATTTCTGTCCCTTCCAGCTCACAGCTGACCCTTTCTGCTCCTTGATGTCCCTTCTTGCTCATTTCTGTTCCTTCTCCTTTCTGCTTCTTCTGATACTTTACCTTCCTGCTCCTTGCTGACCCTTCCTGTATGCTGCCCCCATCCCTCACTTACCTGATCTGTAGGCTGTCCCCCATGCCTCCCTTACCTGATCTGTAGGTTTCCCTCCCATGCCTCACTTATCTGATCTGTAGGCTGCCCCCCATGCCTCACTTCCCTGATCTGTAGGCTGTCTCCCCATCCCTCACTTGCCTGATCTGTAGGCTGCCCTCCATGCCTCACTTACCTGATCTGTAAGCTGCCTCCTCACTTACCTCAGCTGTAGGCTGCCCCCCATCCCCCACTTACCTGATCTGTAGGCTGTCTCTGCAGTCTGGGAGTTGCTGATTCAGTCAGGAGAGAGAAGCAGGGATAGGATGTAGCTTTTTTTCCCTGCCACTCTCCACACATAGAGCCACCTTAAGGCCGGCGCTAGTATAGCAGTGTATTATCAATCTCAAAAGAAAAATACAGGACAAGCTGAAAAATCCAGGAGGGGGCAACTGCTCCTCCACCCTGAGCCACAGCGCTAGAGAGCTCTAGCCAATGAGTGTCTGCCTGTGTGTGTGTGTGTGTGTGTGTGTGTCTGTCAGTGAGTGTGTGAGTGTTTGACTGTCAGTGTGTGTGTGTCTGTGTGTGTATGTCAGTGAGTGAATGTATTTGTCAGTGAGTGTCTGTGTGTGTCTGTCATTGAGTGTGTGTCTGTCTGTTAATGTGTGTGTATGTCTGTCTGTCAGTGTGTGTGTGTGTCTGTCTGTCAGTGAGTGTGTCTGTCTGTCTGTCTGTGAGTGTGTCTGTCTGTGAGTGTGTGTCTGTCTGCTTGTCTGTCAGTGAGTGTGTGTGTGTCTGTCTGTCAGTGAGTGCGTGTGTCTGTCTGTCTGTCAGTGTGTGTGTGTGTCGGACTGTCTGTGAGTGTGTGTCTGTCTGTTTGTCTGTGAGTGTGTGTGTGTCTGTCTGTCTGTTAGTGTGTGTGTGTGTATCTGTCTGTCTATCAGTGAGTGTGTCTGTCTGTCAGTGAGTGTGTGTCTGTCTGTCAGTGTGTGTGTGTCTGTCTGTCAGTGTGTGTGTGTGTGTGTGTGTCTGTCTGTCTGACTGTCTGTGAGTGTGTCTGTCTGTTTGTCTGTCTGTGAGTGTGTCTGCCTGTCTGTCTGTGAGTGTGTGTGTATGTCTGTCTGTCAGTGTGTGTGTGTCTGTCAGTGAGTGTGTCTGTCTGTCTGTCTGTGAGTGTGTGTCTGTCTGCTTGTCTGTCTGTGAGTGTGTGTGTGTCTGTCTGTTTGTCTGTGAGTGTGTGTGTGTGTGTCTGTCTGTTAGTGTGTGTGTGTGTATGTCTATCAGTGAGTGTGTGTCTGTCTGTCAGTGAGTGTGTGTCTGTCTCTCTGTCTGTCAGTGTGTGTATGTCTGTCTGTCAGCGTGTGTGTGTGTGTGTGTGTCTGTCTGACTGTCTGTGAGTGAGTGTGTGTCTGTTTGATTGTCTGTCTGTGAGTGAGTGTGTCTGCCTGTCTGTCTGTGAGTGTGTGTGTGTATGTCTGTCTGTTAGTCTGTCAGTGAGTGTGTGTCTGTCTATCTGTCTGTCAGTGAGAGTGTGTGTGTCTGTCAGTGAGTGTGTGTGTCTGTCTGTGAATGTGTGTGTGTGTCTGTCTGTCAGTGAGTGTGTGTCTGTATGTCAGTGAGTGTGTGTGTCTGTCTGTCTGTCTGTATGTCAGTGTGTGTATATGTCTGTCTGTCTGTATGTCAGTGTGTGTGCCTGTCTGTATGTCTGTCTGTGAGTGTGTCTGTCTGTCTGTATGTCAGTGTGTGTGTCTGTCTGTCTGTATGTCTGTCTGTGAGTGTGTCTGTCTGTCTGCCTGTCTGTGAGTGTCTGCCAGTGTGTCTGTCTGTCTGTGAGCATTCATGAATGCTAAGCTGCTAACACACGCAGAACAGCAAACGTTGAGAGTAAGATAAAAGAGGATATGGGACACGAAAAGAAAATGCAGAAAAATGCCTCTCTTCATTCTTATAGTTAGAGGCAGCAACTTGGTATCTATTCTTTCATTTAACATAACTAAAATAACAGATAAAAATAGTATCTTGTAATATGTTTTTTATTGGACTAACAGAATTTTAAAGGACATTCTCCTTATGTCAAGTCTAAAGCATTAGACTTGATCCTATTGTTCCCGTAAGTTTATTTGTAATTTCCTATTAATAGTTAAATCCCCCTCTCATAATATTGTAAAGCGCTACAGAATCTGTTGGCGCTATATAAATGGCAATAATAATAATGATAAATGCTTTAGAATTGATATAGAGAGGGCCTTACAAAAGCTAGTCATTCCAAAATGCAGCTAGTCTAATAAAAAAAATATTACAGGATACTATTGTTATCTGTTATTTTACTTCTGCATCACTGGACGAATATGACAAATATTTCAACTCCAGATTCCTTTAACATATTAAAGCATTGATGGTATGATAGGATATATAACTTATTTTGCATTTTAGTATTTGAAAGTATTAGCTTTACACTAGACTTGTGCACAGTACAAATCTCGTTCTTCTGAATTGATATGGTTCCAATTTTTGTAATTTGCTTTTGGTTTTAAAGAATTTCAGTTGCAATTTTTTCTTTTTGGTTCAAAGAATTTCATATTTATATGAAAATTTCTGGGGACATCCTAAAACGATTAAAATAAAAATAAAATAAAAGTGCCTATAATGTCCCTTTAAAACTCAAACTCGAATTATGTGATGCAAAGTTTGTCTTAAGTAGCAGAGGCTACTAGATTGTGTACAGCAAAAAATCTTTAATTCTTCCAAATTTTTACAATCTGAATTTTCTAAATTTCAATCAAAGTTCAATTCATCATTCTGAGATTCCATATCCAGTCAAAATTCTGCCAAATTTGAGTCTAACCATTCCAAATCTCCAAGTCTATTTTACACACATTTTGTTTTCCTAAATGAATGCTAATTCTCTGACCTTCTCAATTCTGCAATTATCACAAAATGTATTTGAAGAATTTCCCCTTTATTGGCATTTTGTGGACACATACATCGTGACACCTGGACTCCTGCTTTCTACAAGTATTTTTTACAGTATTTAACCAAAACTTGTCCATACCTGAACAAATATGATCATCACATACATGTAGAGCAGGAATAATAGAGAATTGACAAATTAATGGCATTGCAAATATTTTCGTCTCCAGTGTAGTCTTTCTTTAGCCAATAGTTTCTCCACAATTTTTACATTGTGAATATTCCCTTAGAAAATAACCCTAGAAATTGTTTTCCTGTGTACAGCTGTGTACATGATAATATCTAGTCACAATTTGAATGAAGTTACTATGGTGATCAGATTGTTCCTTTATGTTTTCCAGCTATTTCCAGTAGCTCCTCTGTGTGATTAGACAGGTCTTCACTCCCCATGTGCACCAGTGAGCCTTGGGTTCCCATGATCCTGAATCCAGTTTACTAGTTGTCATTCCTTGCACCCCTTTTGGTATGTACTAACCACTGCATACCAGGAACACCCACAAGACTTGGCGTTTTGGAGATGCTCTCACTCAATTATCTCGTCATCACTATCTGGCCCTGGTCAAAGTCACTCAGATCTTTTCACTTGCCTATGTTTCCTGCTCCAAGACAGGAAATTCAAGAACTGACTGTTCACCTGCTGTGCAATATATCCCACACCTTGACAGCTGCCATTGTAATGATAAAATCGATGTCAATCACTTCACCTATCAGTTGTTTTAATGTTGTTGCTGATTAGAGTAAGTTCCCTACTGAAGCAAAAATGGGGTCTTATCAACTAGGAATTGATGAGATTGAAGTAAAAGTTAACAATGGTTTGAAACAAGCAGGGGTGTACACACAATCCATGGGGCCCCGGTGTGAAACTGACCCATGCCCCCCCTCCCTCCCTCTTCCCACCCTGACTTATAGACCCTCATACATACAGAGACACACACATGCAGACATACAGAGATACATACACACATACATACATACATAGAGACACACACACACACATAGACACATACAAACAGACACATACATACACACATACAAACACACACAAGACACACATGCATATAAACAGACATGCACACATACATACTAACAGACATACAGACACACACACACATACATACAGACCGACACACATACAGACAGACATACACACAAGACACACATACATACAAAGACACATACATACAAAGACACATACATACAAGCAGACAGGCACACATACATTCATACATACATACAGATACAAAGACAGACACATCCATACAAACAGACACACATACATACATACATACAGACACACACAGACACATACATACAGAGAGACAGACACACACATACACACATACATACAGACACATACACACATACAGACAGACACACAGACACATACATACAGACACACACACAAGACACACATACATATAAAGACACATACATACATACAGACAGGCACACATACACAGAGACACACACACGCACACATGACTGTGGGCACCCGGTCGCAGGGGTTTGCAGGGGTCCCCTGGAGTGATGGGCCCGGTCGCAGCTGCGACCTCTACATGTACACCCCTGGAAATAAGGTTCCTAAGTGAGCTGAAACATTGGTTAAATAACACTAAAATAATATTGTCTGTGTGCCTGGTGCTGTAAGCTTCTGAGGCAATACTGGACTTGGTGATTCTGTACCAGGACAGCATTGTCAGTGTCAATTTGTCATGTGGTTTCTAATTCTGTTTGTAAGAAACCAGCAAAAAAAAGTAATTTCTGTATGATGAGGGAGATGGATTCTAAAAAGGTGAGTTAAACGGACACCAAAATCACCCAGGCCACTTAAAGTGATCTAGGTGCAGTGTCTCTGTCTGCAGGAGGGGGTGGGGGATATAAGATCGCCACTGGATGCATCTTTGGGGTTAAACCATTCAAGAATGGTTTAACTTCTTGAAGGAATAGTACCTCCAGGTTCCTCATGGCACCATAACAACTTAATTTAGATGAATGGTGTCTGGAGTATCCCTTTAAGTCTATAGGAAGGTTGTCTTGTAAAATGCAATATTTAACACACCAGCACCTGAGGTCTTCTCCAGTGATGCTGATTCCAGCCTCCATAATCTGAGATATCAAGTGATTTAAAAAAAATTTGGGGACACCACTTTGGTTTCTTTAGACCATGATGGCCACATAATATTACCAAAGCTGGATCATTGTCCTGGTTGCACACTTCATCGATACAGCAGGTATTATATAACTGTATTGTCACAGTCCCATTTTTTATTTAAAAGATGCAGTTATTTATTTAAACTATCTACAGGATTTGTACAATTCCTTACCTTATACCGGGTTCTTTCTGGACACTAATTTTATGAGTGTACCCCTTAAAACTCCAGAGGAGTCTGTAGTGAGAGGAAATCTGATTGTATTATGCATAGGAGGGACTTTATCTATCCTTACATTAACTTGATACATGTGGCTGCTGATTTAAACATGACATTGGGACATTAGCTATTTTCAAAACATATTTAAATTACACATATTTACTGAAAAAAGTCAAAACACTATAGAAATATATGTATTTTTTATTTTTTAAGTCGTGTTGGTGGAATAATGCATGACAGAGTTCTTAGGGTTATTAGTGATCTGGATACAATTTGACAGATTATAATGTGTATTATTAAATGGTTTCTAACATTTAGAAATACTTGTTTTAAAAAGAGATTTTATTGACGGACACAAAGGAAATGTAATCTTCGTCTGTTTCTTCATTCTTTTCAAAGGATCTGAGCAAATGTACAAAAGTTGTTAAAGAATGATTTGAATATTACAATGTGTAGGTATAAAACATGTCTCTAACGTTCAGAAATCTTTCTTAGTGCTATTCTGATGTCTTGGTTTCTTAGACTGTATACTAAAGGGTTAAATAGAGGGGTGAATACAGTAGACAGCAATGATATCATCTTATTGAAAAGCAATGAATGACCTATGGATGGTATCATATACTTGGTTATTAATGTCCCATAGAATGCACCAACCACGAGAAGGTGGGAACTGCAGGTTGAAAAGGCTTTCTGTCTTCCTAAGGTGGAAGGCATCCTAAGTATCGTGAGGAAAATATAAATATAAGTCACTACAATAAAACCACAAGGACAAATAAATACTGGGGTGGAGCATACAAAGACTAGAAATTCCACAAGAGATGAGTCGGAACATGAAAGTTTTTGGAGAGGGGAGAGATCACAAAATATATGGCCAACAATGTTTCCATCACAGAACTGAAATTGAGCTACAAGTGTAGCAGCAACAAGGTTTAGGATAAAACCTACCATCCAGGGCAAAGCAGACAGACAGGTGAGCAATATAAAGTCCATGATAGAGATATAACGCAATGGAACACATATAGCCAGGTATCGATCATAGGACATCACTGCGAGCAGGAAACATTCTGTAATAGTAATACCACTAAAGAAATAGAATTGAGTTATACAGCCAATAATTGTAATTCTCTTTCCACCATTTAAGATTGCACCCAGAAGGTTGGGGAGAGTATTTGTTGACAGAACAATATCAGTCAATGAAAGATGACAAAGGAAAAAATACATGGGAGAATGAAGGTGATGACTAATTGAAACTAACAAAATAATCAAAAGATTTCCAGTTAATGTGAAGAGGAAAATACTTAGAAATACAATGAATAACACAATTTTGAAGCTGTGAAGATCTCCAAAGCCAAGAAGAATGAATTCTGTGACAGCCGACACATTTGTTCCAGGCATAATCAGATGGTGGTTCCTCACATGGCACACCGATATGACTCTTTAAATTCTATAACATTAAGAAAAATACTCTATTAAAGCATAGAATGCCAAGGTTCAACCATGAAATAGAACAAAAAACAAACAAACAACAAAACTACATTAAAACGTAATTGGGTAGATTGATTTTATTATTACCCGTTTAGGAAATCCAAAAACCCTCAGGTTCAGCCTGATATAGCAAGCCCCTCTTTAGTCCTATCATACTTTACTGTAAAGTCATTATTTAGGAACAACATGAAAGTGAAATGGGTGTCTAGTCATAGAGTTACTGGGCTGGACTCTCTAACTTTTTATCACCTGATCTAATATGATTTTTTACGTATTCCTAACAAAAGACAGAAGAGCAGGGCCACAGGACTAAGACCCCTGCCATGTGACCATGGTGAGCAGTGGCTTACGAACATTCTAAGGTACAGCATGTATCAACTAAGGAGTAAGATAAAAGAGGGTAAAAGACATACAAAGAAATCGTGGATAAAAAAAAAAATAATCTCCTTTTTTCTTATAATTACAGACAGTAAAATTGAATGGCTTGCTTTCCTTTAACATTAATAAAATAACAGCTAAAATAATTAGTTCTACCTGTTTTTATTGGACTAACATAATTTTGGAACAACAAGATTTCAGGAGATTCTCCCTTTATCAGATAAAGTATTAGCATTACAGAATGCTTTAGACTAGGCCCTGGGGAGATAGCGCAGCTAAGCGGACAAGGGCACATGTAGGAGTGTGGGGATAGATGCGGGGGAGTCTTTTAGGAAGTATGTGTAGGTGGGATTAAGTTTCTATGTAGTTAGTGGGGGGAGTGGTTTTACCTCAGTGCCACTTGGAAACCGGGCCAGCAGACAGCTTCCCGCCTGCCCACCCCTTTTTTGGTAGTAAGTTGCAATTAGCCGGGGGTATGTCCTTGCCAATTAAGTTTGTGGGGTTATGTTTTATGGTTGGAATGAGTTAATAAGTTGGCAAGTCTTAACCTCCCCTGCTTTAAATGGTTAACTTTAGGTTGCCTGAGGTATCGTGCCCATTGAGCGTGGATAAGGTCGGCTGATGGCGGGCATTGGAATGGTATGAATTATGACGAGGGGGGAGGTGAGAGGACGTGGTGATTAGGAACCACTGTATGTTTATTGGCAAGGACGGTTGGGTTACTGTATAACACTGTGTGCTGTTATATATGTATATATGTTAATTTATGCTTATTTATGTTTAACAATTTTGGTTTTGAATAAATAAAGTTATGGATGTGTTATGCAGTATTTATTTATTTATTTATGTTATAATAAATGCTGTGGCCTGTTTCATCCATACTAAGTTGTCTGTCGTTATTGGGAGGGTTTAATGTGGTTAATTTATGTATAAGGTAGCATCGTAAAATTCCCCACTACGTACATACATGATATAAAGAGGCTTTCCCAAAAGTCTGTTGTTCCAGAATTCTATTACTCCAACAAAAATGGTATTACAGGATACTCTTTACACCTGTTGTTTTAATTCTCCATCTTTAATATGACTAATATTCCAACTCCAATGTCCTTTAACCCCTTAAGGACACATGACATGTGTGACATGTCATGATTCCCTTTTATTCCAGAAGTTGACATGATTTTCAAAATGTTTCATTCTGAAGAAATCAGGGCAAAACCTTTTTGGTTCGATTTGATTTGAAAATATTCTTTTCAAAGTGGAAATTGCTGAGGGTAGCCCTAAAATGAAGGGGGAAAAAGTAATTTGGCTTTTTGAAATTTCTTATTTAACCCCTTGATGACTGATGACGGTTCAAGACCGTCATCGGAAACATCCCTTTGGCGCGATCAGCGCTCCCTGTCTTCCCAGGCAGTCTCCCCGCGGCAGATCAGGACCTCCCGACCACGTGATCACTCAATCACGTGGCCGCAATAGGTGCCTGTGTATCTGCCTGCAGGGGGACTGTCTGTGCTGACAGGCAGTCTCCCTGCAAGTAGAAAATCAGAAAAAAGTTAAAAAATAAAGTAACCAGTGTAAAAAAATAATAATATGTATGTGTGTATATATATATATATATATATATATGATATATATATATATATATATATATATATATATGATATATATACATGTATTATATCAATATATAATATATGTATATATTTCATATATATAATGTCATACTAAGTGTATTTTTATATATACGTATATTAATATAAAAATACACTTTTAATTTAAATTACACACGTATATATACAATATATATAATAACTTCTAAATTATAAATAATATGTTAATAAAAATAAATAACAAAAAGTAAAAATAATTTTTAATAACTAAAAAATATTATATATATATATATATATAATTTTATTCTAACAGTATTTTGATATTAATATATATATATATACATATATATATTTATATCAAAATACACTTAGAATGTAATGATATATATCTATGTATAAATAAATAAATAAAAATAATACGAAATATACATATGTCCATATACATAATTACATAAATAATTTCATAAATATACACGTAGACGTCAAATATATAAATATGTATATATATTAAAATTCTACGTGCATATTTATGTAATATTTTTACCTAATTAAGTAATTTTAATGATTGCAATTTGAGGGACATGTCTGACAACCCAGGCCGAAAGTCCAGAGAATTTAATTTGCTAGCACTGTGTTTAACCCTGTAACTTTCGATGACACCCTAAAACCTGTACATGGAGGGTACTGTTTTACTTGGGAGACTTCGCTGAACACAAATATTAGTGTTTCAAAACAGTAAAATGTATCACAGCGATGATATTGTCAGTGAAAGTGAAGTTTTTTGCATTTTTCACACACAAACGGCACTTTCACTGATGATATTATTGCTGTGATACATTTTACTGTTCTGATACACTAATATTTGTGTTCAGCGAAGTCTCCTGAGTATAACAGTACCCCACATGTAGAGGTTTTATAGTGTTTTTTAAAGTTACAGGGTCAAATATAAGGCTTGATTTTACTTTTTTTTTTATTGAAATTTGTCAGATTGGTTATGTTGCTTTGAGAGCGTATGGTAGCCCAAGAATGAGAATTACCCCCATGATGGCAGACCATTTGCAAAAGAAGACAACCCAAGGTATTGCAAATGGGGTATGTTCAACCTTTTTTCGTAGCCACTTAGTCACAAACACTGGCCAAATTTAGCTTTTTTTGCCTTTTTAACACACAAACAAATATAACTTTGGCCAGTGTTTGTGACTAGGTGTCTACTAAAAAAGACTGGGCGTACCCCATATTGAATACCCTGGGTTGTCTACTAAATATGTACATGTGAGGTGTGATTTGGGGATTTATGACAGATAACGGTGTTACAATGTCACTATTGATAAATTTAAAATATATATATATATTGAAACAGCAATTTCCTACTTGTATTTATAGGCCTATAACTTGCAAAAAAAGCAATAAAGAAGGAAAACACTGGGTGTTTTTAAACTCGGGACAACATTTTGAATCTATTTAGCAGTTTTTTTCATTAGCTTTTGTAGATAAGTAAAAGATTTTTCAAGTAAAAGTCCTAAAACATATTTTTTATTCAATTTTTCACCATATTTTATTTTTTTTTTTTTAAATAAAATATATGACATGATACAAATAATGTTATGTAAATAAAGCCCTTCTTGTCCTGAAAAAAACAATATATAACTTGTATGGGAACAGTAAATGAGAGAGAGGAAAATTACAGCTAAACACAAATACCACAAAAGTGGCAGAACTGCTCTGGTCCTCAACGTACAACATCGCAAAAACAGGCCGGTCCTTAAGGGGTTAATGCAAGTTTGATTTGAAAGTCTAATAGTCAAAATCAAACTGAATTGATTGGAAAATCCCTCTTTATACCATTGTCATACATTGTCACACCTGGACAATCTATTTTGCTATGTATAAGTAACAATTTTTAAACAAAGTCTGTCCCTACCTGAACCAAAATGATCATTATACACATGTAGATGAGGAACTATGGATAATTGACAAGAAAATGGTATGTCAAAATATTCTGTCTGTGAAATGTCTATTAAGTCCACTAGTTTTCCCACAATTTCTCCATCTTAATAATTTTAATATAATACATATAAATATAGTTACTCCAAAAAAATGAGTTCGCAAGGGAATTAAAGTATTTAGATGAAAACAGCTAATCTGGAAACCATTTACCACAAATGTTTTTCCAGTTATGCTATTTTCTAACATGTACGTTATGCAGTTCTCCAACCATTTTACAAACTTCACAGCTTAGTGAATGACCCTTGTGTTATATAATACACCTTTAAAAAATTTGTAAAAGTATTTGATATTGGGATAAAGGAAAAATTATTAAAATGACACTTTGAAACAAAATGAGTAAGTACATGAGACAATTGTAAGCAAATTGTTACAAGATGACAAGATGTACAATCACAGAAACATAGAAACATAGAAACATAGAAACATAGAATGTGATGGCAGATAAGAACCATTCGGCCCATCTAGTCTGCCCAATTTTCTAAATACTTTCATTAGTCCCTGGCCTTATCTTATAGTTAGGATAGCCTTATGCCTATCCCACGCATGCTTAAACTCCTTTACTGTGTTAAAATGAAAAACTATTTCCAGAAATAGGGCAGATTTGGCAGTTTAATCCTTCCTGAAATTAAATAAATGATAAAACCCAGAATATCTTCCAAAATACACTTTGTGTTCATCAGACATCATATAACTGCAAACAACATAATATTTACTTTGTCCGCTGTCTTCTCCAGTGCAGTGTAGACACCTATGGTCTTGGGTCCAAAAATGTCCAAATAAGTAAATGACTAAAAACAATAAATTGTTCAATGATGCTGTTTATGCACAGCCAAATACGTGATTGAAATAATGCCAACAAAGCCAGGGATTTTATATTTTCATATAATCCTCAGTGAGAAGCAAAGTGCCATGAGTTGTTTAGTAATTAATCCCTCAAGTTCCACAGTCTAGTTGTTAAAATAACAGTTTCATGAGACCAACAAGAAAAAATAAGTACAAAACAATAGAATCCTAAAGTGTTCAAAACACTTATGTGTTTTACTCCAGAAACATAAAATAATATTTCATAAAAGTTTAAAAAAATATGAAAATTTTATTTTGGGTTTTATTCTTGAAGGTCTTGATATAGGTTCCTTAGTGAGCAGAAATAGTGGTGGAAATACTGCCGGTGCATGTGTGTGCAGCACCTGGGCACGGATATTAAAGTGGTCCATCGGGTGGCCCATGCTTTTGTAAGCAAGGGCCCAGTCAGGTGCTGTGGTCCTAAAACAGCACAACCATGCCCACTTCTTGACGCAGCCTGGGAGGAAGTTTGGGAGAAAGAAGGAGAAGACAGAGAGGAGGAGGGCACAGATGAGGTGAGCCATCATCTAAATACCATCTACCCCAGCCAAACTCCAGGAAGGCCACCATGCAATCAGGCACAAGCATGACATACAAACACATCCCTGCAGTAAAACACTAAAATTATATACAAACACTCCCTTTAATCAAACAAAAAGGACACCTGCATTTAAAATTCAATACAACATACAAACACACCCCAGCATTCAGACACAAACACTACACACAAGTACACCACTGCATTCCAATGTCAACAGTACATACACCCCTACATGCACACTCTATACAAAAACATGCTTACATTCTAATGCACAAACACTGCTCACATATAAAACCCTGCAAATATGGGAAAATGGTAGATTCCACCCTGTTATAGCATTGATGGAGTTGTGCAACAGATGGGGATTTACCTTTTGGCTACTCTTGCACTAGGGGGGCAAAAAAACTTTCTTTTCGGGCCCTCTCTGCATTAGTTATGCCACTACTTGAGAGAGAGGAACCGGTGATTCTGGTTCCTCTCTCCATAATCTGAGGTCTCAAGTATCTTATATGATTGAAAACCTTTTTGGGGACACCACTTGCTGGCCACATATCAATACCATAGCTGGATCATTGCCATGTTGCCCAACCTCATAAATACTGCAATTATTATATATCCATATTGTCACAGGCCCATTTTAATTTAAAAGTTTGTTTATTTATTGAATTAATATATCTATAGGATTTGTACATTTAGTTTTTCGATATCGGGCTCTTTTTGGATACAAGTTTTATAAGTGGACCCCTTCAAACTCCAGTCTGCAGTGAGAGTAAAGCTGATTGTATTTTGCATAGAAAATACTTTACTTATAATTACATTAGATAATTGTGGAAAAAGCCCTGATAACTCTTCCCTACTGGGGAATAACCCACAAATTGTAAAATAGAAAAAATAGTGTGGAACCAAAGGTCCCTAAGTGGAAGAGTTATAAATAAAAGGGAAGTCCCTACCTTTAATAATCCTAAGGGTGTAGGCAATTAAAATAGACAGGGAGGAAAGATAGGGCAAGGGAATAGATGTGTGAAAACACATACAGGTCCAAACAACTACTTGCAGAGAAATAGCCCAATACAGACAGCCGTGTCACCAGTTGACACCACTAAGCCACTCCCATATGCAGCCGGTTGCACCCACGTGGGTATCACCCAATCAACTCTTCCCTTTTATTTATAACTCTTCCACTTAGGGACCTTTGGTTCCACACTATTTTTTCTATTTTACAATTTGTGGGTTATTCCCCAGTAGGGAAGAGTTATCAGGGCTTTTTCCACAATTATCTACTTTTATCTATATAGGTGTTATGCACCACTTCTAGCCCTACACATCTTTTCCATAGAGAGCATTTTTTAGCTTAATTAATCATTTAGCCCCATTTAAGATTATGGCGGGATTCCTCACAAATAAAGTAGATCATAAACAATGGTGCTCAGACGCTGATGCCATTTTTTCTACTAATTCTCCACCTAAAACGCTCCCTCCAGTAGACATACAAAGTGGCTTTAATAAATTAACAAAGGTTTTTAAACAGCAAATTAAAACAAGCTGGGAAATCTCTACCCTAGAGACATATATTGCCAAAAAGATCATACCTAGAGGATTGAGGGTCCTTGTCCCACCATCTAGGAATATCGAAATAGAAGGCTTCAACCAAGAATGGGAGGATGCAGCAGCTAAATGTTCAACCACTTTTATGTCGATTATATGCAAATATGAGGCGTTACATTTAGCTAAAATTCAAAAAAATCTGGATGATGAGATGATGAAAAGTTCAAAGATGAACCCCAGTTTCAAAATTTGGAAGTAAAGCTTAAATCTAACTTGGATAAGTTCTCTTATCAAATAAAAATAAAAAAACATCATAAATATGTAAGAGATACCTCAGATTTTGAGACAGGTAAAGTCTATCGCCAAACGAAAAGGAGAATTAGAATTGACTCTGACCATTTTAGTACATCAGAATATGAGTCAACAGACAATGAAGGGGAAAGTGTAACTAGTAACTCTGTACCAGTAGCACCCAAAAGTATACTAAGGAAAGGGGTTGATTTTTTAGGATTGAGACAGGCGGACGAACTACAACGCCCCAGAACGAGACAATCACAGAGAGGCAGGGGTCAGAGACAATATCGACGTTAGTAGCTGGTGATTTAAGGGTTATAAATTTATCCTCACTCACTCTAACAGATATACAAACTAAAACACTCTCCAAAGGTTTATCTTTTGTACCTACCCCCCTTTTTAATAAATTCATGTGGACGAAAGATCTGCATTTGTTTGCCCGAAAGTTAGCTCTACATAAGTACCATACTCATAAAAAAGAAATGAAAGCATTAAGCCTAGGACTTACAGTTACAGACATGGATTGCTTAGATACTTTGATAGAACTACTTGACTCTAATGACCCTATAGACAACATCCCGACCACGCACCTTGCACCTAAGAGCCGATTCACCCCCCATTTGAAAGACTACAAAAATATTGAAGTCTTTTTGGAGATGGTCTGTAGAGATATTGAAAAGGCAAACTTGGGAGATCAGAACATTAAAATCTGTGGTAATCTTACTAGAATGGAAAAATTGGCATTAAAACAACTGAACGAGAATGATGATCTGGTAATTAAACCATCCGACAAGGGTGGGAATATAGTGCTTATGGATCGGTCTAACTACATCCAAATGGCACAGCGCCTACTGGATGATAGGGAAACCTATCAGATTCTCAGTCACGATCCCACCCCACAATATTTTGTTGAAATTAAAACTTTGCTGAACCAAGCTTTAATAGACAAACTCATTACTAAAAATGAGTTTGATTTTATGCTGGTTAAACAACCAGTACTTTCAACATTTTATAATCTACCTAAAGTGCATAAATCTTTCGATAATCCTTCAGGTAGACCAATTGTGTCGGGATGCGGCAACTTGACTCAGAATTTGAGTATATACTTAGACAAAATCTTGTCCCCTATTGTGTCAAAATTACCCTCTCATATAAGGGACACTAAGCAGATGTTAAACTTTTTGAAGGACTTATCCATACCAAAGCAAGCCTTGCTATGCAGCCTGGATGTGGAATCTTTGTATAGCTCTATACCACATATGAAAGGTATTGATAATGTCAAAACCATTTTAGAACAAGAGCTTCAGTCACCACATCTCTACATCGATTTCGTCTCAGATGTACTCAGAACGGTACTGACTAAAAATATTTTCCTATTTAATGGTAATATTTACCAACAAATAAAAGGGACAGCTATGGGGACTCCCTGTGCCCCCTCTTATGCGAACCTTTATTTAGGAACCTGGGAGAATCAAATCCTAAAGGTACCACACTTACGGAAATATTCAGAGTCAATAGCATGCTGGAAAAGGTACATCGATGACGTACTAATTGTATGGACGGGGTCTATTAAGGATTTCGAGGAATTTGTCAAAATCCTGAACAAAAATGATTTTGACTTGAGATTTACTAGTGAGCTAGGTGGTAACCAAATTAACTTCCTAGACATTACCATCACAATAAAGGAAGGGGGACTGGTACAGACAACCTTGTTCAAGAAACATACGGCTACGAATAGTCTCTTGAACTGGACTAGTTATCACCCACAGCCACTCAAGGCTGGTATTCCAATCGGCCAGTACCTCCGACTAAGACGCAATTGCTCGTCCACACAGGACTTTAAGACCAAAGCCTGGGAATTAAGGAAAGCCTTCAAGGATAAGGGATATCCGAATAGGGTTCTACGGAGGGGATACGCTAGAGCCATCAAAACCGACCGAGACACACTCCTCACTGATGAGAATGCACAATCAGAAGATAAAAAACTGATTAGATGCATTGCCACATATGATGCGGGGTGGGACTATATGATGGATACACTCAGGCGTTACTGGCCGATCCTTAAGTCCGACCCACATTTGAAACATGTAATTACTTCTCTCCCCTCAGTTACGGCAAGGAGGGGGAGTAATTTTCGAGATACCCTGGTACAGAGTCACTTGGCACCCCGGAAAAGGGGCCTTAATAATTATCTACCGAAGGGTTCATACAAATGTGGACATTGCAGTGCATGTGAATTTATGGAAAGGAACTCCAAAGAATTCACTGACAGTAATAATACAGATGTCTTCCCTGTACGATCATTTTTTAATTGCAGAACAGAGGGTGTGATTTATTTACTCATCTGCTCATGCGGTATAAAATATGTGGGGAAAACATTTAGACCTTTTAAACTACGGATCCGGGAACACGTTAATTCAGTTAGGAGACCTCTTGAAACTCCCATATCCCGTCATTTAAAAATATACCATTCAAACTCCTCTAAAAAATTGAGGTTCATGGGAATCGAGCATATTCCACAGACTCAAAGGAAAGGAGATTGGGATATGAAACTGAGACAACATGAGTCCTATTGGATCTATAGATTGAAGACCCTCTCACCCGCTGGACTGAATGAGGGCTTTTCATTTACTGCTTTTTTATGATTACTCTCTCTTTTAGATGTAATCGATAGTTAGGTATATCCCTATCAAGTCCTGAGTATATAATAAGTAGGCTGAACATCTGATTATATATTATAACCATTGTCTTCTTACATGAGGACTTTATTCAGTGGGATGCAATATAGGGAATCATAAATCTGATAGTCTCTTGTATCCACCTTGTCAGATAGTTATAAGGTTGTTACCTATTACTCTGTAGGGTGGTAGAGATCAATAAAGCTGTGTTTCTTTATATTTACAGTAAGCTCTATTGCATTCCCACCACCAAGTCTTCCCTCTATATTTTCTTTATTTGTGTTTGGGTGCAACCAAATACCTGTCATTTGATCATGGCCTGTGTAATATTCCTTTAATAATGGGTGCATTGTTTAAAATCTTTTTAACAACATCCTAATTATGGTATTGCCATGATGCTGTGAGATTGGTTATCAGTTTCGACACATTAAGTTTGGGAGGCTGTGTCACTTTGTGACTCCCTGTCTATGCGGCATTATTCTCCCGTTATGGGATTGTGAATGCTTAAATCAGACCGCACGGTACATGGGAGGTCTCACTAAGACTGACAGCCGTGTCACCAGTTGACACCACTAAGCCACTCCCCCCATATGCAGCCGGTTGCACCCACGTGGGTATCACCCAATCAACCGCAACACCCCCCAGTCACATGGCCCAATCCAAATACGGCATTTTCTTGACCAATCAATGGGCCGACAAGACGGCGGGGCGTGGACACACAACAGGTGAACTGTTTCAAGTTGATTGCTACAATCCCCATATAAACGAGCACAAAGTTATGCAGAGGCTTACTACTCCTGACGACGGCGTGTTAGAACGCTGAAACGCGCGTCGAGTTTTTATTTATTTATTTATTTTCTTTACAGTTTGTTCACTTGGGTAGCACTTATGGATTAGTTTAATTAATTCGATTTTTAGCTACTTTAGTCAGGTAGGCAGAAGGGTAATAGGTAGGCACTTGTGATTCTCACTGTGCCGAGGTATTCAGTTAGGAAGTGTTCCTCCCCATTCCCCTTTCCCCTTTTTCCTTCCTCTGTTATTCCTCTAATTACCTATCTGTTTACAACCTTACAGTTTGGAGCTTTTTTGACCCAACTTTATTAGAATTGGGCTATTTCTCTGCAAGTAGTTGTTTGGACCTGTATGTGTTTTCACACATCTATTCCCTTGCCCTATCTTTCCTCCCTGTCTATTTTAATTGCCTACACCCTTAGGATTATTAAAGGTAGGGACTTCCCTTTTATTTATAACTCTTCCACTTAGGGACCTTTGGTTCCACACTATTTTTTCTATTTTATAATTACATTAACTTACATGTGATTGCTGATTGAAATATGACATTGGGACAAATGCTATTTTTCCTACATATTTAAATGACACATATTTATAAAAAAAAAAAATAATGTCAATAAATTGGAGGCAAAATGCTATAAATAAATATGCATTTTTCAACAGAGAGTGTTGTTAGTGAATTATCTGGATAAAAATTGAGATTATAGGGGGCCTTGGCTTGCTGGTTAATGAAGTAGGATGCAATTTGCAGAGACTTCACACTCCAGCCCATATAGCCACTTATCAAAGCTCTCCTGCCACATAAAATGGGTAAAACTCAATGTCTGTTGACCCCTTGACCTGAGACGAGCATCAGGTTCCACTGATGATTTCTTGTCCAACCCTGACAGATTCTGACACAGACGGCTGGCTGGCAAAATGGTGCCGGCTTCCAACGGCACTAAAAGCTTAGCAAACTCCCTGCCTGGCTCACTGCACGGTGAAACCTTAACACAGATCTCTGCTGAGCCAGCAATAATCTCTGCCAACATGCTCACTAGAGAGAACAATACAAGCTTGGTGGCCCAACTACACTCAGCTATAAGGGAAGAGATATTGGAATCATAGCCCTCGAACAAAGTGTCTCAGAACTCGAGGTCAATAACCAACATGTTGCCCAACACCTACAAGTAGTGAATATGGCAACATTCCGGTTAGGCTCAGTTCTTCAGGACCTTCTCAGACAAGTGGAGGATCTAGATAATCAAGGACTGGGTAATAATATATGCATTAGGGGCCTACTGGAGACTGAGGGTGAGGCCCTCGTGGACACGCTGACTAACCTGTTTGCAGATCCTTGGTGAAGAGACCCCGGAAAAGTAACACATTGAAAGGGCCCATAGAGTGCTCCATCCCACAAGAAGTTATGGTTTGCCTTGGGATGTGATCTGCTGCCTTTTACCCTTTCAACTCAAGGAGGTTATCATGAGAGCAGCCAGGCCTCAAGCCTCTATTACCTACCTAGAAGCACAAGTAATTCTATATCAAGACCTCTCCTTCTTTACTCTGGATGCCTGCCAGGCCCTAAAACCTCTTACCCTCCTGCTGCAAGAGCAGAGGATCCCCTATAAGTGGTGCTTCCCATTCAGCTTCCAAGATTTGACGGTACATGGATCCCTCCATCATCCCTTTGATGCGGTGCAGTTGTCCTGTCCCTTAGCAGAAAAACACTCCTAAAGCATAATGTTTCCACCTCCATGTTTAACAGTGAGGATGGTGTTCTTGGGTCATAGGCAGCATTCTTCCTCCTCCAAACATGGCAAGTTGAGTTGATGCCAAAGAGCTTGATCATGGTCTCATCTGACCACAACACTTTAACCCAGTTCAGCTCTGAATCATTCAGATGTTTATTGGCAAACTTCAGATGGGCCTGTACATATGCTTTCTTTAGCAGGAGGACCTTGCGGGCGCAGTGTGTTAAATTGTTAACAAGATCCTCCTGTGATGGACCGCTGGCACTCTGACCGAGTACCTCTGCCAATCAATGCTCCTAGTGCTTGCCGAGGACTCCAAGCACTCCAACCGACACCATCAGCACTGCAGACCTCACTTCCAGCAAGCAGCTGTGCCGGGGTCTCGCCATCCTTCACCCACCCTGGACCCAAGGCCGGGATCCAGCATGCAGTGGGCAGACCTCTCTTCCTCCAGAGAGTGTAGCAGGAACAAGAACAGCTCTTACAAGAGCTTACCCTGTGGAGTATAGTGTGATTAGAGCAATCCCCAGAGTGTAGTTATCCCATCCCCCAAGCATGAGCCAAGGCTTCAAGTAAGGGTCAAACAGGTCTGTTTAATGAGCACCAAAGGTTACCACCCACGTGGTCTTGTAGAACAGCCAATCAAACACATTACAATACAGTCAGACACTCCCAGCCACAAATTCCTATACACCCTGACACATACACAAATACAATTACTAAACACAATGGGCTAACTTAATTATCACAGGAAGAGAAATATACAGTTTTACACAATATTCATAACTTTAAACGTATACATCACATTCACATAAAACTTACATGTTCAAAACAAGCATAACTAGGGGACAAACATATTAAAAAAATCACCCGAATCGGTTCAGGGGTTTGGGAGATAGGTAAAAAGTCACCTTTGACCGACCGCAAGCATGGCTTTCATGCCCAAAAGAGTTCCATAGATTTGGGCTGTGCACAGTGGTGTAGCCTGGTTTTGTGCTGCCCTACTTTATATTCTGGCTCCCAGCCTCACTCTGTGGGCGCCGCGCGAGGGAGCTGAGCAGAGAGCCCAGAAAAAAGTGCTCCCTCACCAGCGGCGCCCACCCAGCAGCCAGCCCATCAGCCCGACCGGCATGTAAGTTAGCCGCAAGGATAACAAGACATTTGCCCTGAGCATTTGTGGGCAGCTTTTTTTGCCGCCCCCTGGAAAATGCCGCCCAATGCAAATGCCCTGTTAGCCTCGCGGCTATAACGTCCCTGGTTGTGCGGCCGGTCTATTAATCCCAGTTCACATATCCTTCAAATGCACGAGCGGGTGCCGTTCGTGCAAATAGTAATGTCAAGGCGGCGTTCGAATAGTCGAACGCCGTTCTGCTCCATTCGAATGGTAAGAGTTCCAAAAGAAGGTAAAACTTCATTGGTGTTCGTGCCGTCGAGTAGCCGATTTTAGTTCCAGGACTCAACGGCAAAACACCGCTGACCGCATTCGAATGAATCAAAAGGGCCGCCCCACGTGTTCGGTTTTCGAATGGCGGCCACTTCGACTACTTCGGCACTTCAGCTGAATCCGAAGTGCCATAGTAAAGATTGTGGAATTGTGCCAGTTCCATTTAAAGGGCCAGAACAGTCTCCCAAGGACCATAGTCACATGGCAGGAGGTTGGCAATTAGTCCTCTCCAGGCACAAGTGGCAACGGGCACTTCGTCACACCTCCCTTGTAGTTCTGGGCTGATTCCTCACTGTTCTCATGATCATTGATACTCCACGAGGTGAGATCTTGCATGGCGCACCAGACTGAGGGAGACTGATAGTTATTTTGAGTCCCTACCATTTGCATATATTTGCACCAACTGTTGTCACCTTCTCACCAAGCTGCTTGGCGATGGTCTTGTAGCAAATTCCAGCCTTGTGTAGGTCTACAATCTTGTCCCTGACATCCTTGGACGGCTCTTTGGTCTTGGCCATGGTGGAGAGTTTGGAATCTGATTGATTGCTTCTGTGGACAGTTGTCTTTTATACAGGAAACAAGCTGAGATTAGGAGCACTCCCTAATCTCCCTAATTCTAATCTCAGCTTGTTACCTATATAAAATACACCTGTGAGCCAGAAATCTTGCTGATTGATAGGTGATCAAATACTTATTTCACTCATTGGCATGCAAATCAATTTATAACTTTTTTGACATGCATTTTTCTGGATTTGTTTTTTTGTTATTCAGTCTCTCACTGTTAAAATACACCTACCTTTAAAATTATAGACTGATCATTTCTTTGTCAGTGGAGAAACATTCAAAATCAGCACGGAATCAAATACTTTTTCCCTCACTGTAGTTATTTTTGAAGGGGTGCTTTCCCTGCCCTCGTGGGTCCCTTGGGCTCTCTAATCCCAGAACCCCCTGTGGGAGGGACGTGAGAGATCTGGTGGGGACTGTGGAGGTGAGCAGGATCATTTGGGTACCCCAAACAGTGGGGATGTTCAGAATTATGTGTTGACCTGAGTTTACAACCTGTGACTCCTGATGCCTGCCCATATTCCACTTAACTATGCTGACTGAAGGGGACCTGGTTAGAGTAGTGGTGACTGCCAGTGCCTCAGCTCTCTGACGCATGGACCCCACCAGGCATTGGTCAACATTGCATATGCTCCTGACTAGAGTGTACTCAGAAGCAGGTTCCAATGATGGACATGGACTAAAGTCATTCATCACCTTACAGTAAACATTTCCTCCTATCCTTTCCTTTGGCTTATGACAGTAGTGACGTGCAATGGGTACCTAAAGGGTTGACTCAGTGTAAAAGTTCTGCTATACTCGGTATTCTGGAGTCGACGCTGTGGGGAAGGAAAAGACCATAGGAAACGCTCCTGACACAAATATATAGTTGACCCTAACACGCTTAAGCTTAGAAGCCTACATCTCCACCACTCCCAGATGCTGTGTATGGCCTGTAGTTACGATCACTTTGGATATTATTCATTATAAGGTGCCCAGGCACCATGCACATACACTAAGTTCTTCCACAACCCCATATTAGAATGGTATTGCTATTGTAAAGTTATAATTTGTTTATTGTATGTCTGCTTTGTAACTATGATATGCTCATATTGAATCTGGAGATACAACTATGTTTTTGTGGGCTGGACACGTGCGGTGGCCATTCTAGTTTCTCCACAAAACTGACTCACATGGCCACCATGATTGCCACGAGACAGACCCATCGTGTGATTTTGTTTGGAGTTTGAGTGCCAGACAGACCCCTTGTGGGCTGCACATACCCAGACATTACAAGCCAATTTTGGGTCAGTGTCAGGCTAGATTTATCCTTCAACTCCGATCTTTCACATTTCCCCCCAGTTTTAATTTAAGCCTCCCTCACTTTTTTTTCTCCTCTCCCCTCATCATGACGACTGGCGTTCAGCCTGTCCCACTACGGTTTTATTTTCCAACAATGCCAGTGGCCTCAATAAATCCAAAAAACAAAATCTACTTCTGAGGACACTTTGGTCACACAGGGATACAGTGGTGCTAGTGCAAAGAGGCATTTTAAAGATGGAGGCACCCGTATGCTAAGAGACATGTGTTTTCCATTCGTTTTTTTTGTGAATCACCCTGAAGCCAAAGGCTTAGGAGTAGCCATCCTTTTTGCAAAGTCTGTGCCATTCCAATGCACTACGATACAGTTAGATCCCCTCACTAGTTTTTGTCAAGGGAACCATTGAATACTGTACGTACACCTTTGCCAATGTATATTGCCTCAACCGGGGACAACACTTACTGATCCTCTTGGAGAGGGTTAGGGAAGGCCTTTTAGTGTTTGCTGGGAACCTTAACCTGCATCTTACTCCTCTAGGGGTATCAGCACTGTACAGTCTCATTGCATACTCCAAGCCAAGATGAATAGATTGGGCTTAGTTGATTGCAGGAGGGTCACATGGTCGACCAGGTTGCCTTAGCAACCATGTGACCATCTGACCTGGCAAAACAGCTTTGTGGGCATTCCATATTGAAGTAATTTGCAAATTTGGAGTTGCATAATCACTAAAATAGTTATTTGGAGTAGACTCAGCAATTATCTTATTCTTTAGCTCAGTAACCAGGTAGTCACTGAGATGCCAAGACCTATTTGAATTTGACTGAAAAGATTCCTCTTGATGCATTAACATTGGGGCATTATCAGACCAAATATCAGACTTTATGATTGAAGATATTGTGCTTTTATTAATCAAGAACCTGTCAATATGAGAATACATATTATAAGTGGTCGAATTATATGTGTAGTCTCTCTCTCATTCATGTTAAATGTGCCAACAGCCAAATAAGCCTTGTGAGAAAATAAGTTTTGAACACAAATTAGCCAATTGTTCACTCTGATCATTTTTCACAACTCTAGTAGTTTCTCTTACAATATCCATATCACTATCCAACACAAAATTCATATCACCCCCTATGACCAACCTGCCCTTTTCAATACATTATTTTAAAAAAAAATCAAAAATTTTAATTGCTCAAAGTTAGGAAAGTATATGTTTGCCAAAGTATAATCTACATTATTTAAAGTACCCTTCCAAATTATATATCTGACATCATGGTCAGAAAATACCTCATCATTGTGGCAAGCAACATCTTTATGGAAAAAAATAAACACCCCTGGACCCAGTACAAAAAGGAGAGTGGAATTGAGTGGGGTAATGCTTTTGCATTGTATTCAGAACTTTATCAGTGTGGAAGTGTGTTTCCTGTTTAGACAGGACATTCAACTTTTAGCTTCTCTAAATAATAATCTTCGCTTATGCAGTGTGCATACATTCTCAAAACATGAAAATTAAATTTAAGATATTGGTAGCCATGTCTATAAATTCCTTTGAAGAAATAGTCTCTGAACCTCTGAACATTCTCCAGAGTATGATATCTCCGAATCGAATCATCAAGCCAGTTAGGGAATGTGAATTTAAAAGTCAGCATACATTGAATCAATTCGCAGAAAAGTTAAATAATGTAAGCTATTGGTAGCAATCTCTATGAAATGTGTTTGGAGAAATAACCTCCAAACGTACACATTTGCCAAAATAAAAAAATGCATATATTTTAGTAATAACCTATGTGGGTAACTATGAATTATAAAATAAGATAAATATTATGTTTAAATATCAAATATAAATCTTGTCTAAATTTAAGATAAGTCTTTTAGATGTAAGATTTTTTTTTACATAAAATTAAGTTTGGTGGTTGTGGTATTGTTTGTGTATTTGTAGTTGAAGTGGAAGAATCAGCTGACTCTAATGAATTAATTAATTAAAATCAATCCTTCTTCTGGGGATGTAATTGTATAGTTATTGCTGTCTATTTTTAAATTGATCTTAACAGGATAGACCCAATGATACTTTATATTTCTCTTGCGTAATTCCATAGTTAGATCTTGAAATTCCTTTCCTTTTTGCATTGTGTATGGAGAAAAGTCCTGAGATATCTTAACATGCTGAAATTCCCTTGGCAAGGTAGAGTTTCTGCATCCTGAAAGAAATTCATCTTTAATATTATTAATTTAATAATTAATTTTGCCATTACATGTTTGGGGGCATCCTATGGTGCAGTATTAGGCTTAGGAAGCCTAGGAATCCTGTTGATTGTTAAATCAAGTTCAGTAAAATTCAATTTGACAAACTTAATTATGCCTTGTAAGTATTCTTTTAATTCATTCGGTTGGATTGCATCCAGAATGCCCCGAATTCATAGGTTGTTCCTGTGATTTCGGTCTTCTAAGCTTGCGCTCTTACAATTCGCAGCTTTTAGTTGTAACTCCATAGACCGAATTTGGTTGATGAAATCTTCTTGCACATTCACCTGTGCCATTAATTCGGAGTCGATTAGGTCCGACATAATGGATAAATTTGTCAAGTTCCCGTCTCAGATCCGCCTTCATTTTCTGACATATTGACTGGAGGAGTTCCAAAATCCAAAACGCTGATGGCGGTGGCCAGGGGAGTTTTGTGAGTGACGGAGGTGGATGGCTGATGGAGGGAGGGATTTCAATGGACAGTACTTGAGGTGATATAGGTCTGCTTAATGTTTTTCTGTAGATTTTTTTAGAACATTTTCAGATTTTTTTCTTGATATTATTTCTATCTCCATTTTTTTATTTATGTTTTTTTATAGATGTATCAGCACATTTTCTTGATGGTTTAAATAATCTGGCAGTTGACAGTTGAACCAGTGAATGGGCCCAAGAGCCTCCTGTGGTGTTAACATACAATTTTCTATCCGATTGTGCAGGTGTACATATATATGAATTTATGTTGTTTTTGTATAGTGTTAGGGGTAGTTAAATGCTTAAAGGACCACTATAGGCACCCAGACCACTTCAGCTTAATGAAGTGGTCTAGGTGCCAGGTCCATCTAGGTTTAACCCTGCCTGCTGTAAACATAGCATTTTCAGAGAAACTGCTATGTTTACATATGGGTTAATCCAGCCTCTAGTGGCTGTCTCATTGACAACTGCTAGAGGCGCTTCTCACTGTGATTTTCACAGTGAGAAGACGCCAGCGTCCATAGGAAAGCATTGAGAATGCTTTCCTATGAACTGGCTGAATGCGCGCGTGGCTCTTTCCGCACATGCACATTCAGCCGATGACGTCGGAAGGAGGAGCAGAGTCACCAGCGCCGAGGGAGCCCGGCGCTGGAGAAAGGTAAGCGTTTAACCCCTTCCTCCCCCTAGAGCCCGGCGGGTGGGGGTCCATGAGGGTGGGGGCAGGGCACTATAGCTGCCAGGAAAGCGAGTTTGTTTTCCTGGCACTCTAGTGGTCCTTTAATATGGACAGTTTATTCCCTGTGTCCCTTGAACTCTTTCAAACAGCATCTCTGAAGAAGTGACCCCTAGAGTCACAAACTGCATAAGGTTGCATCAGTATTCACTATCTGGAAACTTACAGCACAGTGCAATGCACATCAAGCTACAGTGGAACGCACGCTGTGATCGTCTAAACAGCCGTTGTACATCTCGGACTCCCAGCTGTCTCCCAAGCTGGCACAAAGGAGACTGTCATACAGGAGCATCCCAGTTGTTAGCACTAAGAATATCTGAGCGTACCCTATATTGCTTCCCAATCTGTGAGTGAATTATACTTATTTTATGTGTTCAATAAATTTTATTCGGAGAGCACTACGTCTTGGCATTGTCTATTTTAGAGTCAGTCCATCTGATGGTGGTGTATCTGAAGAAATTATCCCAGTTCTGTTGGTTCTCTGATTTATGAAAGAGACTTTATACACTCTTATTTTATGTATCAAACAATTATCATTTTGGGATTCTAGTTTTGATCATACAGCTCAGCAGGCAGGCTCCCTAGCTGTTTCCATAGCAGGAATTCTCTGATTAGCATTCATACAAGCGGTTACATGTTGGACTTTTGGACTAACCTGCTGATACATTGTTGCTGCTCTTTGTATCTATTCTCATTTGGACCCTTAGTCTATTTCATTAGTTGGATTCTACTAGAACTATTGTCTGCACTTTATATCTCCCACTACTCACTGTTTAGTCGATATACACCTCCCACAATTTAGTTTGCTACTGGTTTAGTCAGCCTTTTCTTTTTATCTATTTATATTATATACTATTTTGTCTGCTGCTATTTATTTATTCATTAAGCTATTCTTTATCTACATCTGTATCTACTCCTGGTAAATTTTCTAGATTTTGGTATTTTTACACATCATTCAATATTTATTTTATGTTTTAAGTTTTATTTGTTTTCAAACAGTTAGTACAACAATAACAGTGCATAGGTGCATTAAATACATTAAATACAATGCAGAGGTACATGAAATACAATGAGTTGAATCATTGTAAACTCCAAAGATATAGTGATAAAGCTTGGTGCGGATCATTAACATATTTTCTTTGTACCACTTTTGAGCAAGACACTTAGTAGGTTGCGACAATATGTCTGAAGTTGTGGTCATTAAACAAAACTGATTGGTTCGACCGTAATATGATACAATACTTTTGCAATTTGAGTTCTTGAAATTATCAACAGTATGAGCCTAGATTTGTTCTAGGTCTAGATTATAACAGTCGAGAGGGAAGTAGCGTGTATGTGTAAATAAGAGTCGGGTAATGTCTGGTTGTGTTCTTTTGGTTTTGAGTCTTAACTTTTCGTACTATGGCCCTTTATGTGTTCTCTGTCCTTTGGTATTAGAGTAACTGGTCTGGCCATTCCGGTTGAATGTATTTTCAGGAGAGTTAGGAGTCCTATTATTTTGTGTCCTGTGTGGAGTAACAAAGTTGTTCCACGGTTCTCATATCTTAGTGAATTTCCCATAGTTCCCACATTTGGCGCTCGTCAGTGTTTCCATTTGTTTAATATCCTCCACCCTCAATAACCATTCCCTTATGGAGGGGGATTTTGGTTGTTTCCAATATTTGGGTATGAGTTGTGTAGCCGCCATGGCTAAGTCAATATTTATTTTATGTTTATTCTCTATATATGTAACAGAGAATGACAAGGTATGCCAAAAAATATTCTTGACCCAATAATAGTAGTTAGATTTCTATTTGAATCAATAGACTGCTAATAACTCACATTTTAATTATCTTTTTATTATCTTGAACTATGTTTTTCCAAAATAGTAGGCATTTCTTTAAATCTTTCTTAACACAGAGAATTCCAGTTCTTTATTGTTTTATTCTAAAATCACCCTTTCAAATATGTATGATCTCTTGTCCTTTGTGAATTCCTGCTAATTAATAGGTTACCAGGGCACTGTTTGTAATGTGTTGTAACATGTTACCTATTTGGTAGTGCTACTAGAGATAAAAAGAGCTGCACTGAAACAATTTTGCAGTTTAAAAACCACCCCAGACACATAAATAACTTTAGCTTGCTGAAGTGCTTTATGTGTTAAAGGTATTCTATAGTGTTAGGAATACAAATCAGTAATCCTAACACTATAGAGCCCTCTGCCTCACCAAAATAGTTATATGAGACATAAAATCACAATATAGAAAATTAAATGTATATATTACAGGTAAGACAGATATTACGCCATGATCCAGGTGGGCACAAGAGGGTACGATTTTGCTTCGAATAGCACTAAAAAACAAAAACAAAAAAAAATAATCTCATTAATGCAAAATAAATACATATAAGATTACAAAAAAGAAGTGACAATTCTCTGTTAAGTCCATTGGGTCATAAGGTGTCTAACGTATGAATCCAAAAAGACTCCTGTAACCGTGACTGGTTCCCTTATTTACCACTACAACGTCTTAAAGCATAGAACTTAGCAGGGCTTACCATACAGATATCTTAGCCATAACTTTACATAGTTAGTAAGAGATCCTCTATTTAACATATATAAATAATTGAGAATAGAATATAAAATAAGGATTGTCTTGGAAGCGATAAAGTTTTGTCTTTTTAGATATTTATTATATAAAAATATAAATATAGACATATAAAATGCATTACAATAAATTATAGCAGAGTTTATAAGATTAAACTAAATGATTGCAAATATCATTAATAGATTAACATACACTCCTGAACATGTCATCATGTCATGTCTCTCTGTCATTTTAAGATGGAGCAGCGTCTGTCTCCAAGTCTCTTCTCTGCGTCTTAACATTTAAAAGTACACTCATTTATACCTTAGGTGTCTTCATTTTAGGTTACCGTAGTTCATATATGAAAAAGTAACACTTCTTTTACTTTATTCATTGTAGGACCTCCCTTAACTTGGCAAAAATACAAGGCCATGAAACTTAAGGGTGCACACTTCATGGGGAAGTTCACTGACTTGAGACAAGATGGCATCTTAAAGTCTGAACATCTTTATCTATTTACCACAGTATATTATGTGCTAAAACAGTTGTAGCATAGCCTTGAAGCTTGTTTATGCATTATTGTTATTGTAATTCGCCTGGGACAAAATGGCAAAACATAATATGCACTGAAGGTAAGTAAGAGGTTATTGCTTAAAGATAAAGTACACAGTTTAAGAAATACAACATTTCATTCTAAAACTTGTAATATTTGCATTTTCCCAAAACAGTAATCTTTGACGGTTACCACCTGTCCTAAGTGGGGGTACATAGTCAATAACCTGAAATGCAATTGAGACATATTATGATTATGTTCCATAAAATGGGCAGGTATGGGTAGTTCTAATGGTGGATTTTTGCTTATTGAGTCTCTTCCGGACTTTCACAGTGGTCTATCCTACATAGAGAAGGCCACATGGGCACTTAAGGACATGGACAACATAGGTCGACTCACAGGTAAAATATTTCTTAATATTATATGGACAATCTGTTTGGGGATGAAAAAATGTGTCACCTTTAATGATTGAGTTACTAAAGAAAGTCTTAGTCCTGCAATGTAATTACTGCAGTTTCTCAAAAACTGCAACGATTTACATTGCAGGACTAAATGGGACAATGTATCCAGACTACTTCAACAAAATGAAGTGTTCTGTGTGACTATAGTATCCATTTTTTTCCATTTTGAATAAAGTGCAGATTTCAACTAAAATTGGAACTTTTGTAAAGTAACCTTGTTACATCACCTTGGCATTCAATCAGACAATCAGTCATGATACTTACTGGTTTTGTTAGCTCAGTGCAGCTAAATTCAAGAGGCAGCAATTGCCCAAAGTGCATGTCTTGTAAAAAAAGAGGAATCTCAATGTATCCTTCTTAGCAAAAATTTTTATAAATAAATGAAATAAAACAATTTTAATAATGATGAACCATTGGCCCATTTTTAATTTATAAGTGTTGTTTGCTTAAGCAAATAAAATATCTTTAAAATTACACTATTTCCCCTCCTTTCTTCCTTAACATTGATTGAGTTCTTATCTGTTGCAGAATTAATAGACATAAATCCATTTAAACCCCAGACATGACTGGAATTTAGTTTACATCATAAAAACAACATTAGATCTGCATTTGCTGGTGGTGACTAGCATAAGATAATATATATATATTTTTCTATAGATTGTTATTCAAGGATATCTAATACATTTGAATAATGTAAAAATATAGAAATTTATTTTTAAGGTAATTTAATTGAAGGCAGACACAATAGAATTGTCAGTTTTTATTTATTCCTTAATCTTTTTCAGTGGAGTGAGGAAAATCAACAAGACAACAATTTGGAGACATTTTCAGAGTTTAGACGTCTCTAATGTTCAGAAATCTTTCTTAGTGCTATTCTAATGTCTTGGTTTCTTAGACTGTATACTAAAGGGTTAAATAGGGGGGTAAACACAGTATGCAGCAATGATATCATCTTATTCAAAAGCAATGCATGACCTATGGATGGTATCATGTACTTGGTTATTAATGTCCCATAGAATGCACCAACCACGAGAAGGTGGGAACTGCAGGTTGAAAAGGTTTTCTGTCTTCCAGTTGTAGAAGGGATTCTAAGTATCATAAGGAAGATATGAACATAAGTCAATATGATAAAACCACAAGGACAAATAAATACAGGCATGGAAGAAACAAAGGCTAGAAGTTCCACCAGAGATGTGTCTGAACATGAAAGTTCTTCGAGAGGGGAAAGGTCACAATATATATGGTCAATGATGTTTCCATCACAGAACTGGAATTTGGATATAGGTATGATACCTAATATATTCAAGATAAATCCTAACATCCAGGGCAAAACAGACAGACAGTTGCACAATGTAAAGTCCATGATAGACATGTAATGCAATGGGACACATATAGCCAGGTATCGATCGTAGGACATCACTGCGAGCAGGAAGCATTCTGTTATACTTATACCACTAAAGAAATAGAATTGAGTAATGCAACCAATAATTGTCATTCTTTTCCCGTCATGTAAGATTGCTCCCATTAGGTTAGGTAAAGTATTTGTTGTGAGCACAATATCAGACATTGATAGATGACAAAGGAAGAAGTACATGGGAGAATGAAGGTGATGGCTGATGGAAACTAACACAATGATCAGAAGATTTCCAGTAACTGTGATTAGGAAAATGTTAAGGAATATTATAAAAATCAAAATGTTGAAGCCGTAAAGGTTTCCAAAGCCTAGAAGTATGAGTTCCGTGACTCTCGATTCATTTTTTCCAGGCATAGTCCATTCAAGGTTCTTAACTGCATGCAGATGGGACACCTTAGATTCAATAAAATTATAAAAAAAATCTATATTATTTTAATGTATTGAGCAGCAAGGTACAGAAAATAATTCAGAAACATAATTCAGTTATCATCACAGTGATAATTTGATTCATTTTATAGACGCCACGACTAAAAAAAAAAGATGGATTTATTTAACATTTTTAAAAGTGTTTGCCCTAAAAAAATATGTTTCTGTATTTTCCAATTTTTCATTTTTATTTTTCATTCAATATTTAGACATGAGTAAAATCGCCAAATAATTTTCAAGAAAGAGGTTTATTAGAAAATTAATTGCAACAGAGATAGGGACTACACTGGATGCAAAATATTAATGTAAACACAGTGATAACTGATTAGTTATTGTCATATCATGTAAATAAAAATAAAAAATAATATATTTGTAACATAATTGTAATAAACGTTGAGTGGAAAGACAGAATATTGGTTTGCATTGTTTTTTGTAATTTAGGATTTGCTGTAGAACATACAATATGCAAGTCATCATCATACAAAAATCTCTGTACAGTTTAATGGGTTGTGGCATTAACTAGAATTTAGAAAGGTAAAAGCATTTTAAACTTAGTATTTTAAGTTTGGTTATAATTTGTTGAAATTTGGAGTTAATTAATAAATCCCTCGGACTCACAGAGTTATTCACTAAAATGTGAATTAAAAACCAAATAGTTTATTTTATGCCAAAATTTGGAATAAAAAAAAAATCAACCTAATTATTTTTGCATCTAAATTTTGCAATTGTGTTTTTAATTTACCACCATATGTAGTTTAGAGAATTAAACCCTAAAAGGCACTCAGCCTTATTGTCTAAAAAGCAAGTGCCAGTAATTTAAATTGAATTTAAAATTTATGCCAAAATAACTAAACTGAAAATGCAGATGGCTTAGAGTTTTTCTTATTTAGCATTAAATTTAAATTTCACTTTGATTTAAAATTGAATTCTCAGCAATTCTCACTTTTTCAATTAAACATCAAATTGCCATGAATTTAAATCTTATTTGCAACATACTCACTTCACCAGTTTTCAGCAATCAGCAATTTTTGGCAGCATTTTATTTCGATTTCAGAACTGAGAACAGATAGTTCAGTGTTAGTGAATAGAATAAAGACATGGGAGACTACAAATACAATACTAAACAAAATGTGAAAATACATTGTATTAAAATTATCTTAATGATAGAGGGATATGAACTGGCACTTATGCCAGTTCATATCCCTCTATCATTAAATAAGTAAAATAGTACACAGCAATATATTTTATTGAACTCAATATTCTATTATTTTTCCCTGGGCATTCTTAAAAAAGGAAAAAAACAGAGAAATCTCAACACATTCTTTACATTACACAGTTTTTAAACAAATAAGTAAAATTGCTTACCAAATATTTTGTAAAAATCTGGTTACCGTATACAGGGAAAAGGAGCCAAAGTATCCTTTGACTATTTTCTTTTCTTTTTTTTTTTAAACTGTAAATAATCAGAAATAAGATACAGCTTAAAGTTGGAGCTCCATGAAAGCCAGATATGGGAATCATGTTAGGAGCTCATTTGATCCCATTTTATATGTTATACTGTTTATGCCAAGGGAGTTTAGCAGAAGGTCCCTATAGTCCTGGAGTTTAGGTTGTTTCATACAGATAAAAGAAAAAGACAGGTTGTTAGAATCTTAACAGTTAAAGAGTAAAGTTTTGGGGTCCCCCCACACACACACATCTTCCCTCCTCTTCATACATCGTCCCCCCCACCCCCACACCCACCCCTATTATTGGATAATATAATACATACAGATATATACAGATATATACAGATACATACAGGGGAACACATGCTAATACACACACACAGAATGACACACATTCAGATACACAGAATACACTTCTACAGATACAAACACTGACACACATACAGATACACTGACACACATGCAGATACACAGACACACATACAGACAAATACACATACAGAGATATGCAGATACATATACACTGAATAACATGCATACAGATACAAACAGTGACACATACAGATACATAGAGGCACACACTGACACACATGCAGACAGATACACATACAGACACACATGAAAAAAAACAGATTCACATACAGACAAAAAGACACACATGCAGACACAAATACACATACAGACATACATATAGACACATATGCAGATACACATACAGACACTTATGCAGACAAACAGATACACATACAGACACGCAGAACACACAGACATACATGCGGATACACAGGCAAACATATAGACACATGCAGATGCACAGATGACAAACATTCAGATACACAAAATGAAACACATATGGATATAAACAGTGACACACATACAGATACATAGAGGCACACACTGACACACATGCAGACAAACAAATATACTGTGGCGGGCCGCCAGTATATCACCGC
Organism: Pelobates cultripes; assembly: GCA_933207985.1. Lineage (NCBI taxonomy): Eukaryota > Metazoa > Chordata > Amphibia > Anura > Pelobatidae > Pelobates > Pelobates cultripes. The sequence continues at coordinate 9,142,028 of OW240916.1, read as the reverse complement.
CATGGATTCCCTTTCCCAAAATAACATAGCTCCAACACTCATAAATGGAAATATCACTGATATGGCCTTTCCCCCCCACACATTAGTCGAGACTGAATGCTGGGAGCAGAACTGTTTAATGCAGGCAAAACTTCAGAATTTATACATACAGTTAACTCCTCCCCTGTGCCTGAGAGATAATTGAGTGAGGAAACTTACAACTCAATTATCTCCCAGGTACAGAAAAATATAACAATTTTTAAACACCCCAAAAGTACCCTCAATATCCATAGAAACCCCTCGAGAGTCTCATCCCTGGAAAACGCTGATCTGAGTGCTTAACATATCCAAAAAGCACTCAGATCAGTTTGGTGGTTTGGAATTTCCGTCGAGGTAAAGTTTTGACCATCCGGCCATGAGGTAGAAGCCCAAAATAGTTCCAGAAAAATATCATACATAATATGATACACAAAATGACACACATACAGATATAAACCGTGACACACATACAGATACATAGGAGCACACACTGACACATATGCAAATAGATGCACATACAGACATACTGATACCCATACAGATAAACAGATACACATACAGACCCACATGCAGACAAACAGATACACAGACAAAGATACACATACAGACACACATGCAGACAAAGAGTAAACATATAGACAAAGAGATATACATACAGACAAAGAGATACACATACAGATACACATACAGACACACATGCAGACACACACACAGACACAAATGCAGACACACACATACAGACACACACACATACAGAAACAGATGCAGACAGACACATGGATATACAGATACAGACATTCACACACACAAACTGTTAAAAAGTTTTAGTCACCATCCTGTTTCCTACATTTAGGTGCAAGTGGGTGACTTCCCTGGGATCCAGTGGCTGCCTAATTCTGATGGGAGACAGAGCTCCCACTCTGACTCCCTCAGCTTCTTCCCTGGTGCTCTCCTCCTCCACGGCTGTTAGCTGGGAAGAAGTCACAGCTTTCTCCCAGCTCTGACATCATCACTGGGGTGGCAATGGCAATGAATTTCCTGGGGCCCGGTCGAACTCTTAAAGCCCAGGAAATTCATTGCCATTGTGTGGCCCAAGAGCATGGGCCACCCAATGGGCCCCTTCAATGCAGTCCTGGTGGTTGCTCCATGCGGCCTGTGCCACACCACAATGCCTGCGGGACTGCAGTAGTTCCGCCACTGGTCAGATGCCTGGTTTCCCCCCTCAGCGGTAAACACATTGTAAATGTTTTGGTCTTTACAGCAGCACCACTGCTTAGAAATGCATGTTCTGGGTGTGCCCCCAATTCCCATTTGTCTGTGTAGATTTGGAATCCAAACCAGATTCCAATTGGACTGAGCACCCCACCCATCCACTATGGGTATCCCTTTGGAGGTAACCCCAGGAAAGCATTAAATTGAGGAGAACATGAGGCCAACAATCCTATAATTTATTTTTCATGTCTTACCTATCAGACAGGCCCCTCATCCATACAATATGTGTCCCAGAGTTATAATGTCTAGAGCAGACATCTTAGAGACAATAGCTGAGCCAAACCAAGGGTCAGAGGAAATCATACCTTTTTTTTCGCACCAATTCCCTTCCTAGAAACACCATAACTATTAAAGACATAAACAGAGACTTTTTATCTATACAATGCTTGTACCAAAAACAAATCAGAAGTTACTGGGAAACAGCCAGCCTAAAACAATGTATCAAACAAAAACTAGCACTCAGAGGTTTATGTCCAGACATTCTCACACCTGACAAAGTCCAAACAGAAGACCAGTTAAAGCAGGGGTTCTTAAAGGAATGGAACAACATATTGTTGGGCTGTTCCTTTAAACTTATGGACTTCCTGGTCAAACTAGAAACAGTTGACTTTAAGGACATCAACCAGCAAGTACAAGAAGAAATTGTGAACATCAAAACCTTTAAAACAAACATGGACTTTCCCCTTATGGAAAACAAATTGCAAGACAATTTAGAGAAATGTAAACACAATATCAAAATAAAGAAACACAAAATTTCAGAGAGGTTTCAGAGATTTCAAAGAGGGTAATATCTTCAGACAACATAAAAAAACAATGTAGATATAACAGGAACACCAGCTCAACTTCTGCAACTACTGACTAGTCATATTCAGAGAGTAGCACGTCTTTACATTGGCAATCCACTAGACCACAAACCAGACAGAAAACCAGCAATAGCACTAGAAACAAGTGCATCCTGTGAAATACTGACAAACAGTGTCTTTCTTAGATACTCCCAACTCTACTGACATCTCAGAACTAAATCATCGCGCCACATCTAACGCTTCTTCCCCTTTTTTAGATCAGGTCTCACCACGCCAACAGGGAGTGGGACTCTGGGACAGGGAGAAATGGGCTTACAAGTCAAATCAGCGATACTAACTAAGCCATCTAACAGGGTTTTGAATTTATCTGAATTTGAACTACTTTCCAGACACGTATTCCTACTCAATGAAGGCCTCTCTTTTCTACCTACCCCAATCTAGGGCAAATTTGAATGGTCGAAGGATGTAAACTTGTTTGGACTAAAATTAGCCTTGGAAGTCACTCATTATAGGCAACAATCTAAAATAGCCAATAACTAAAGTCTCAACATTGAAGACCTGGCAGCAGTTAAAGCTCTTATGGATCTGCTCAATGAACAGGATCCCCTAAAACCCATGACTGATCTAAAACCACCAAGCCTACTCATGCCGAACTTATAAGAGGTGTCCCAAGTAGACTTATTTGTCTAACTTACAAACCAGGAAATTGAAGAAAACCCCTGCATTATGAACCCTATTCAGAACCTCATTGTCACGGTAGTATACCCCAACACGCAAGATTAGTCCAACTAGAGGCAAGATAACAAGATACGTCTTACCAGGCCTTAGAATGACCGGACTCGATGTAGACAGGGAAAAGACAGAGTCAAGAACGAGCCGAGGTCAAGGGAACAGAGAGACAGCGAAAACAAGAACTAGCCAAGGACTGGTACACAGGAGTCAGGAAACCGGCGAACAAGACAAAGCTGGGATAAAGAGAAAAATGAAGTCAGGTACACAGCCAAGGTCAAGCACGAAAAAAACACTACTACACGAAGCAAGCACTAAAGGGAACTGAATCAGAAACCACGATAGGGCAGGAAGCTAAGGGAAAGGTGAGTATAAATACCTATCAGTTTAATTTGATTGGCCCCTGTCATATCCACGCCCCCAAAACGTGAGTGTATGGGGAATGTGGAATGACATGGGCCAATGGGAGACCCTTTTTATTTTTGGCTCCCACTGTCCCTTTAAAAGTGCACGGCGTGCTCCCAGTGCCAGGCGAGTCACGTGGCCGCGTCTTGCGGTCAGTGCACACCTTACGGATCTCCCCGTCGGACGAGCCGTGCGCGGCGGGGAAAGAGGAACTCGCCCAGCCCCTGGAGAGGGTAAGTACTGCTACAGTACCCTACCTTAAAAACATGCCCACCAAGAGGAGAGGACCCGGAAAACGAGAATGGAAGGAGCGCAGAAGTCGAGTAGCGTGAACGTCAGCGGAAATCCAACTGCGTTCCTCCGGCCCATATTCCTTCCAATGCACCAGGTACTGGAGGCGACCCCGGAGAAAACGAGAGTCAAGCATGGCAGCCACCTTAAATTCCTCATGACCCTCCACAGAAACAGGAGGAGGAACATATCGGGTATAACGGTTACACAGGAGAGGCTTCAACAAGGAGGTGTGAAAGACGTTAGGAATACGCAGGTTACTGGGAAGATCCAAGGCATAAAAAAAACAGGATTAACTTTATGCAAGATACGAAAAGGACTGATAAAACGGGGAGTCAGTTTCATAGAAGGCACACAAAGGCGGATGTTACGAGTAGAAAGCCATACCCTATCCCCCACAACATAGGATGAAGCGGCTCTGCGATGTTTGTCAGCCTGAACCTTTTGACGAGCAGCAGAATCTACCAAAGAACGCTGAACCTGCTCCCAAACTGGTCAAATGCTCATCCAGAACTGGCATGCCCTGCAAGGAGAATGCAGATGGAAGAACCACAGGATGCCGGTCATAAACCATGTAGAAAGGGCTATTACCAGAAGATTCATGAGTAGCGTTATTACGAGCAAACTCAGCCCAAGGAAGAAGGTCAGCCCAATTGTTCTGATGGTGGGATATGAAACAACGAAGATACTGCTCTAGGGATTGGTTGGCACGTTCAGAAGCTCCATTGGACTGGGGGTGGTAAGCTGAGGAAAACGAGAGAGAAATACCCATCTCTGAACAAAAGGCTTTTAAGAACCTAGAAATAAGCTGGCTACCCCTACCAGACATTATAGACTCTGGTATACCGTGTAACCTAAACACCTCCCTGGCGAAGACAGAAGTGAGTTCCTTGGATGAGGGCAATTTGACAAGAGAGACAAAATGACCCATCTTAGAAAATCTATCCACGATCATCAGGATGACTGTTTTACCATTCGAAGGGGGCAACTCAACAATAAAATCCATGGACAGATTAGATCAAGGCCTCTCGGGTATTGGTAACGGGTGCAACAACCCACAAGGAACTCTATGCGACGACTTCATGCTGGCACAAGTAACACATGCACATACTAAATTGGTGATGTCCTTGTGCAAGGAGGCCCACCAGAAATATCTAGAAACTGCTGTTAAGGTTTTAGCGATACCAGGGTGTCCAGCGGTTCTGGTGTCATGATAGAGTGACAGGATTTCCTGTCTTTCAGGAATATCGACGAACAATTTATCAGCAGGTTTCTCTCAAGGTGCCTTGTTTTGTTTAGCCTGTATGACTTGCAAGATGGACGAAGCAATAGAAAGAACAGTAGTAGCGATTATTCTGTCCAGGGGAATGACAGGGGGTATCATCAAGCTCCTGTTTGTCGATTGTTTCGAACTGTCTGGACAGAGCGTCAGCTCATCACCTACAGATCACCTGGTCTGTAGGTGATGATATAATTAAAGCGAGATAAAACCAGTGACCACCTGGCCTGCCTAGAAGACAATCTCTTGGCTTCACTAAGGTAGGAAAGGTTTTTATGATCAGTAAGTATGAGGATAGGATCCTTAGTGCCCTCCAAAATATGTCTCCATTCCTTAAGTGCTAAAATAATGGCAAGGAGTTCCCGTGTGCTATGTCATAATTCTTTTTGGCTTTGGACATCTGCTTGGAAAAGAAACCACAAGGATGTAAAGGCTTCTCTGGAGATTCTCTTTGAGACAATATAGCACCCACCCCAATATCTGAAGCATCAACTTCAAGAATAAAAGACAAAGAAGGGACAGGATGCTGTAAAATAGGAGCAGAAGCGAATGCAGTCTTAAGAAATTCAAAAGCCTCAAGCGCTTCCAGGTTCCAGACATGAGTATTACCATCCTTTTTAGTCATTCGGGTTATAGGCGCTACAACGGAAGAAAAACCTTTAATAAAGCGCCTATAATAGTTCGAAAAACCAAGAAAACACTGAATGGCTTTCAAACCCTGAGGTAGAGGCCATTCCATGACAGCAGAAAGGTTCTTAGGATCCATACAAAAACCCTTAGCAGAGATTATATAACCCAAGAAATGGACTTCGGATTGATCAAACGAACATTTTTCGAGTTTACAATATAGACCATTAACAAGAAGGGTTTTCAAAACTAATTTAACATGCATATGATGAGTATGCAAATCGGGTGAATATATTAATATGTCGTCCAAGTACACGATTACAAATGTGCGAATGTACTCTCGTAAGACATCATTAATAAACTCTTGAATCACTGCTGGGGCGTTACAAAGACCAAAGGGCATCAGTGTGTATTCGTAATGACCACTCCTATTATTGAATGCGGTCTTCCATTCATGGTCCTTTTTGATACGTATGAGATTGTATGCACCCCTAAGGTCCAGTTTAGTAAACACAGTAGCTTGTTTAAGCCTGTCAAATAATTCCGTGATTAAAGGTATAGGGTAAGCATTTTTGATGGTGATTTTATTTAGGCCCCAATAGTCGATACAAGGTCTTAAATTGCCTTCCTTCTTTGATACAAAGAAGAAACCAGCCCCTGCCGGTTATAAATCTCTTTTGTAAAGATTCTTTGATATATTCCTCTATAACAAGATTTTCTTGAGGAGACAAAGGATACACCCTCCCTTTGGGTGGTATAGTGCCAGGTAATAAATCTATAGCACAATCGTAGGGTCTGTGAGGCGGTAATATTTCAGCCTCCCTTTTATCGAAAACAGACTTAAGAGACATGTACTGAGGTGGTATAACAGTAGACACAGGAGGAATAGTAGGGACGTTAATAGAATTCAAAGGGGTGATTTTAACAATACAAGACTCTTGGCAAGCATCACTCCAAGATACTATTTGTCCTAACTCCCAGTCACTAGTGGGATTATGAGAACGCAACCATGGGTACCCTAACACGAGGTGAGAGGAAGGAGAAGTAATGATCTGAAACCGAATGGTTTCTGAGTGTAACAACCCTGTAGACGTATGCAATGGTTCAGTTTCATGTATGATAACTAGGGAGCATAATGGTCTAGCATCTATGGCCTCAACGGCCAAGGGTGTCTTCTTCTCTCTAGTGGGTATGTTGTTTTTTCTAACAAAGCCAGAATCTGTAAAGTTCTCGGCCCCACCGGAATCAACCAGGGCTAGTATATTCCCTGCTATGCTGTTTTTCTCAAGATGCAGGGAAACAGGGAGAAGCAATCTATTAAGAGCCAAATGTTGGGCCTCTGATGTCACACCCAAGGCCTGTCCCCTATACGGTCTTAGGTGCAATAGTTTTTCGGACGCACTGGACATTCTTGATGCATATGGCCCTTCCTACCAGAATAAAGGCAAAGTCCCTCTTTTCTCCTATACAGTTTCTCAGCATCAGTGAGTTTTGCAACCCCTAACTGCATGGGTTCCTCCTCTGATCCTTTGGAACCCTCAGGAGTTTCAGTTCAAGGTGTATTAAATGTAACAAAGCGTCTATTCCTAGTCTTGGTATATAGCTTGTCACGAATCCTATTATCTATATTGATGAGATAGTCGATAAGGTCTTCTAAAGGTACAGGAAGATTCCTAGCTGCTACCTCATCCAATATAGTTTCAGATAGACCTTCCATTAACGCAGTAGTTAGCCCATTGTTGGTCCAATCTACCTGTTAAGCAATGGTACGGAACTGCAGAGCACAATCAGTGACAGACTTAGATCCTTGCTTAATTCTCATTAACGCCCTGGCGGCATTCTTTGACCTTTTAGTTGTGTCAAAGGTTCCACGAAAATCCGTAAGGAAGCTATTGAAATCATGTACCATAGGTCCATTAGCCTCCCAAATAGGATTTGCCCACCCAAGTGCTTTATCTGTAAGTTGGTGCATAAGGAAACCCACCTTAGATCTATCAGTGGGAAATGAACGTGGATACATCTCAAAGTGGAATTCCACTTGTTTAAGGAATCCCCTGCATGTCTTAGCATCCCCTCCATACCTAGGCGGAGGGGTTAGATGTGCAGAAGCATTAAGCATAGTAGATGTGTCTGGTACAGGGGGTACTGGAGGAGCTGATACAGGTACCGGAGCCGTTCTGTATAAAAGTGTCTGGATTGGCTCAGCCATCTGATCCATACGGTGATCCTGTTCTGCAAATCTAGAATCATGAGTAGCCATCTGCTGTCCTAAACCTGCGGGGTCCATGGCCCTATCGTAATGTCACGGTAGTATTAGTCCAACGAGAGACAAGATAACAAGATAAGTCTTACCGGTCCTTAGAATGACCAGACTCGACGTACACAGAGAAAAGACAGAGTCAAGAATGAGCCGAGGTCAAGGGAACAGAGAGACAGTGAAAACAAGAACTAGCCAGGACTGGTACACAGGAGTCAGGAAACTGGCGAACAAGACAAAGCAGGGATAAAGAGAAAAACGGAGTCAGGTACAAAGCCAAGTTCAAGCATGAAAAAAACAAAAACCACTACTACACGAAGCAAGCACTAAAGGGAACTGAATCAGAAACCACGATAGGGCAGGGAGCTAAGGGAAAGGTGAGTATAAATACCTATTAGTTTAATTTGATTGGTCCCTGTCATATCCACGCCCCCAAAACGTGAGTGTATCGGGAATGTGGAATGACATGGGCCAATGGGAGACCTTTTTGATTTTAGGCTCCCACAGTCCCTTTAAAAGTGCGCCCGATACGCGCGGCGAGTTCCCAGTGCCAGGCAAGTCACGTGGCCACGTCTCGAGGTCAATGCACGCCTTTTGGATCTCCCCGTCGGACGAGCCGTGCACGGCGGGGAAAGAGGACCTCGCCCGGCCCCTGGAGAGGGTAAGTACCGCTACACTAATCAGGCAAGGTCTAGCCCTTAAATAGCTGAGACAGGCCCATAATGTCATTATAAATCCTGCTGATAAGGGGAAAATTATTGCCTTATTACAGAGAGAGATGCACATAAACATGTGCATGACACACTTGCTACCAGGAACTCTCTATGAATCCGACACCAAATTATCTCCTTGAACTGAAACAATTGCTTCTGAATGCACACAGTAATAATCTAATCAGTTCGCAGGAATTAAAATATTTGTTACCGAACTACAATCCAACCATAGCCACTTTTTATTGTATGCTCAAGGTCCACAAAAACATCAAGAACCCACCAGGCAGACCGATTGTCTCCAGCAATAACAGCCTAACTGAGAGACCAAGTAAGTATCTTGAAAATATTTTACATCCTCTTGTTATGTTATTGCTGTATAACACTTTTAGCATTGGAAGATATTCAGGTCCTTCCTTATTCTCAATTGGCCAGATAAGATGTTGTTTCTCTGTATAGTAACATCCCTTATGAGAAGGGCATCGAAGCTTGTAAACACTTTTTAAGCCAGACATCTCTTACCGATGAACAACAATTATTCGTACTGTCATTATTAAGCTTTGTGTTAACTAAGAACTACTTCATATTCAATGGCAAATTTTATCTTCAGTTGACAGGCATTGCAATGGGCACGGCTTGTGCTCCAAGCTTTGTCAATCTGTTCTTAGGATAGTGGGAAAAGCAAATCAAAAATTCTCCTACTTTTCCACCTTTTCAACACTACATTCTACAATGGTTCAGATATATTGATGACATCTTACTCATATGAACTGGTAGCACCATCATTTTTGAGCAATTCATTGAAACACTGAACAGGAATGACATCATATTACAAATTACTCAAGTGATCCATGAGTCAAAAATGGTTTTCCTAAATTTAAAGATCACATTATCTCTAGACGTTAACATTTAAACACATTTACATAGGAAATCTACATTCACAAACAGCTTCTTGCATTGGAACAGTCATCACCCCTACAAGTTGAAATCCTCAATCCCATATGGACAGTACTTAAGAGCTTGTTGCAACTGTTCCGACGGCTCCTCTTTCCTCCTAGAATTTAAGGAATTGAGGACAAGATTTAGGTCCTTTGGATACCCGAATAGAGTCCTTAAGAGGACTTCCAGAGAGTCTGTCAGGTACACAGAGCAACAAGTCTTAGGACTATCAGACTACCCACAAAAAGAGTAACACGTTGTATTGCCACATATGATGGCGGGTGGCTATCTATGACCAATACCTTCAGGAAAAACTGGCCAATTCTTACTCACAACCAAGTTCTTCAACAATCATTACCAACATTTCCAGCCTTAATGGCACGCAGATCCAAAAATCTACACGATCTACACATATCTCTTGGTACATAGTAATCAGTACATGGCTATCAGCCACTAAGGGGACCTATGAGTGTGGTCATTGCAAAACCTGCATTTATATAAATCCATCTAAAGTCACTACATCAAACCAAACTAACATACAAATTACCACTAACACATTTATCAATTGAAGCACTACCAGAATCATTTACCTAATTACATATACCTGTGGTAAACAATATATTGGAAAAACTTGTCAGCAGTTTAGGAGACGCATACTACAGCATGTAGGATCAATCTCCAATACAGGAATCCTTACCCCAGTAGCCAAATATTTGGTTAATTTTCACAATTCCAATCTTGCTAATCTCATTTTCCAAGCCATTGAGAAACTGATCATGAACTCCAGCAAAGGGAGACTTCAACTTGAAATTGCTACAAAAAGAATCCAGGTACCATTTACATATTTATAACATTAGCTCGACTAGGACTCAATGAAGAGTTTACCGAAACCCCATTTATATATAAGTAATTACAACACATTAGAAATTTAGCTCAGATTATTAATGGACTTAATTCAAGTCCACTAATCTAGTTGCATTTTATTTATTTGTCTTTACAACTGCATTTTATATTTTTTTCCGTTTGACCTTATGAATTTTCAAGGGATATCCTATAGATATTAACCAGCAAACTAAGATGTAACTTTTAACCTTAAATACGTACACCCATGGGTTCTCCAGCTGGGAACCTACAGATCATTTTTCTACTATGAGCATTTGTAATGCTTATCAAATGTATTTAATTATCTACTAATCTATTAGCAGTCAATTTACCATATATACCTAATATAGTTTACATATTATACTCACATTTTTTAATTATTCATTAATTAATAGGAAAGTTGGCCCCCTACATTTTCCTCCATTTCTGTCATCAAAATCCATTTTTTAAGGATTATCAAAGTTAATCACTAACCAACATCTTTAATGTTACCCCACCAATATGTACAGTTCCCAATATTATATTGCAATTGTATTTATTCTTTTTAGATTTAGGGAGATTTCTGTACAGTTTCCAAAAATCTACACAACACTCAAAGGGTTAAAATGTAGCCACTCTAAGCCTCTCCCCTTTCTCTCCTTTGGTACTATGCAGCTCTGATGGGCTGCTATAACTGCCAATAAACCGCAGTAAGTCCTGATAGGTTAACTATTCTGACCAATGAATTTATATCTATACACATTTAAACCTCCAAAACCGGAGGCTAATTTCCCCCTGAAGAGCCACCCAAACAGGTGAAACGTGCGTCGGGGCTCACTAGCATTCTCGGACTGCCACATGCACATGCATGCATTTCCGCTTACAGCACTACCTGATTCACAGTTTTTTGTGAGGTGATAGGAAGGATCCTCTTTCATCCAATTTAGCCAAATCCGAGAACTGCAGTTTTTCTTGTACTTTCGGCACTTATCTAGCACAGATAGTTAGATTTTCCTTCATTCTATTGCCTAGGTGCTCTTGAAGTCACAGACACATTAGGGACACATTTGTTTGTGCTCATAAGTGCAGTACCTCGCAGATGGCATCAATCAATATTAAGCTTCAGATAGACAACTTGACTACCATAGGAATAGTTCACATGCTATTAGGAGGTACTCGATGAACAGACCATTTATCAGTGTAGTGATTAATTATTTCAGCACCACTGAATCAAGACAGTTAGTTCTGGCTTACTTTAATAGCCCAGGTGCCCTGGAAGGCACAATTCAGCTATACAGTTGCAAGAAAAAGTATGTGAACCCTTTGGAATGATATGGATTTCTGCACAAATTGGTCATAAAATGCAACTACAGGAAACATTTGGTTGAAGTTATGGCTGCCAAAGGAGGTTCAACCAGTTATTAAATCCAAGGGTTCACATACTTTTTCCACCTGCACTGTGAATGTTTACACGGTGTGTTCAATAAAAACATGGCAACATTTCATTCTTTGTGTGTTATTAGTTTAAGAAGACTGTGAATGTCTATTGTTGTGACTTAGATGATGATCAGATCACATTTTATGACCAATTTGTGCAGAAATCCACATCATTCCAAAGGGTTCACATACTTTTTCTTGCAACTGTATGTTCAGTGGGTGCTTAAATTTTATTGTGGAGTTGGAGGAGAAAAACATTCTAACTGTTTCTTCCAGCAGCAGCAAGATCCTTAATAATCTTTTTCTCTCTTTTAGGACACATTTTTTTCATGCTGATAAATGCAAATATGGACACTAATTGACTTATATCGACTTTAGCAATATCCTTATATTTTCCAGAGAATCTACCTCTGCATGCAGGAAACATCACTATCTGTACAGTTTTACCTTCCACACATGGACGTGATCTACTACACTATTTCAGCACCACTGAATCTAGACAGGTAGTTCCACCTTACTTTGTTAACCTAAGTACCATTGAACACACAGTTTAGCTAATTTATCAGTGTGTGTTGAAATCACATTGCCGTGTTGCATGAGACATACATTCCAACTGTCTCTACCAGCAACAGCAAGATTTTCAGTATTTGTTTCTCTTGATTGCCTATAGTTACATTGCAACATTGTTGTTCTACATAGTATTGTGCTTTATCCCTCATACATAGACGTACCTTAGAGATTCATTGATAACTCTTTACCATATGTGCCTATCCAGCTATATAACACAATTATATAGGTGTATGCACATTTTTTTATTTTCAATCCTAGGAAGTCTGTACCTAATATCTACTTACTTCTCTCCATTACTGATTCTAATTATTACCATTAAAAGTAATTTTTTATATTTGTCTCATTACTTTTTGGTGTAGAACCCAACGATATTGGGGTAATGGGATGTAGTGGTGGGCTCAAAACAATATGGCCATATGGTGGAACTGAATCCTAAGATAGGTGATTTTAAGTAGACTTCCTAATTGTAATGTAATGTAATTGCACTGTATTGTTGTTTATGTGTGTGCTGTTCCTTTAATTATATTTTGTAAATATCCTTTTTAGAAGGGGATCGTGTTGTTGGATAAAAAGTAAAAAAAAAAAAAAATAATAAGATCCTTTGCCTGGGTACTGCCACATTGGCACTTACTCAAACTTTGAGTGGTAGAAAGCCTGCTTCATTCATCCTAGTGTAAGACTGGTGACTATGTTTAGTTCTGTGTCATACTGTCACTTATCAATATTCCATCAATATGGAATCTGAAATTCACAGTGTTTAAATGTTTGTTTGTTTGTTTGTTTTTTTCAAGTGTTTGTGATTAAGAATAAAAAAACATATATTTTTTTCTCAAAGTGTTCTGTAAAGCGCATGCTGTGTAAGTGTGTGAGCGCTGTGCAACGCACTGTGAGCTGTATTCAGTACAGTGTTCTTAAAGTCAAATATAACAACAGTAGTAAATCCTCCAAGCACCAACCCATCTTGCAACACAAACATCTATTTTTGCTGAATAAAGTGTGTGTTTATTTACACAATACACAATAAGTACAATTTGTTGTAACAAGAAAAAAAAAAACTATAAATCGCATCAATCCACCTTCAATATCTCCACGGCCTCTGAGAGGCGGGTCTTAATTTTCTTTGGAAAAAAAAAAAATATTCTAAATTGTGATGGTGCTGATGGTCATCTCCTTGTTCACCCACCTGAAACGATATGTGTGTGCTGCCTGCCCTAGTACTTTGTTGTTCTGCAGTTTCCTCTCAGTATACTTCTGGTGTCTTTGCAGATGTGGCTTTATACCAGCACACAGTGAGTTGACCCTTCATTCACCCTCTATTTGCTTCCTTGTTGCACAATTTGCACTTTGTTGGCACTTGGAGGCACTTAAAGTAATCCCGACCTTGCCTCATTACTGCAAAATATACCCTTTGTCTTGCATTTGCTGAAGAGGGTGGCAGTGAAATCTGTTGCAATACTAGTCTGTATCCTAACACTTGGTTGACAACAGACAATGAGGACACTATTTTAGCAGTCAGCAGTATGTCCAAATTAAGAGTGGCTCCAATGATATCCACAAAGTAAAATCTGCCATCCTCCCCTTAGTCGTTTTATTGGGTGCAACATCAAGAACTGACTGTGGTAAAACAGAGCTGCAGTGCCAGTGGACGTGGCAGCAGAAGTTAATTCAGCATGAAAAAGATAAGAAATGCCTCTTTGTGTTAAGTTAGACGTAACAGACATGATGATAACTCCACTATCATCAGGCTGAATACTACTAATAGAAGTAGTCATGGTATATTATATATATATATTGATACTGTCATTATATTAAAGACAGACACAATAATATTTGTGTATTCCTTCATTTTTTTCAATACATCAGAATAAACCAGCGAGAGTTGTCAGAGAACGATTTAGAGACATTATAGTGTGTATGTATAAAAATTGTCTCTAATGTTCATAAATCTTTCTTAGCGCTGCCCTGATGTCTTGGTTTCTTAGACTGTAAACTAAAGGGTTAAACAAGGGGGTAAACACAGTATGCAGCAACGATATACTCTTATTCAAAAGTAATACATGACCTATGGATGGTATCATATATTTTATTATTAATGTTCCATAGAATGCAACAACAACAAGAAGGTGAGAACTGCAGGTAGAAAATGCCTTCTGTCTTCCAGTTGTAGAAGGGATCCTAAGTATTGTTAGGAAGATATGAACATAAGTCACTATGATAAAACCACAAGGACAAATAAATAAAGGTGTAGAGAGTACAAAGCCTAGAAATTCCACCACAGACGTGTCAGAACATGAAAGTTTTTGGAGAGGGGAAATGTCACAATATATGTGGTCAATGATGTTTCCATCACAGAACTGAAAGTTGGATATAGGTATTATACCTAAGAGGTTCAGGATAAACCCCAACATCCAGGGCAAGACAGACAGACAGGTGCACAATGTAAAGTCCATGATAGTGATGTAGCGCAATGGGACACATATAGCCAGGTATCGATCATAGGACATCACCATGAGCAGGAAGCATTCTGCAACAATAATACCACTATAGAAATAGCATTGAATAATACAGCCAAGAATTGTCATTCTTTTCCCACCGTTTAAGATTGCTCCGAGCAGGCTGGGGATGGTATTCATTGTGAGAACAATATCAGTCAGTGATAGATGACAAATAAAGAAGTACATGGGAGAATGAAGGTGATGACAAATTGAAACTAACACAATGATCAGAAGATTTACAGTTATCGTGAATAGGAAAATGTTAAGGAATATTATAAAAATTAAAATGTTGAAGCCATAAAGATTTCCAAAGCCTAGAAGTATGAGTTCTGTGACCCTGGATTCATTCCTTCCAGACATAGACTGGTCAAGGTTCCGTACTGCATACTGGTGTGACATCTTACATTCTATAAAATTATAAAAACATACGTATATTATGTTAATGTACAGAATGGGAATGAAATCCAAATGTTAATACTCCCTACTAATTATTGTTCTCATTTTTTATGTCTTTGGCATGTGGTCCTCCAGCTTCTTTTCTCAGTCTCCATAACTTTGGTTATTGTGACACTGGTCTTTAGAGGTTCTTATCTTATCTTTCCCAGTACGCTCTCAGTATCACTTCATTCAGCCCATCCTTCTCCCCTGGCTCATCCTCTTTATCCCCACTTCAAAGGGAATTAAACCACTATATAACCAATTTGCCGTTATTTCCTGATAAAGCTTAAGACTCCTTTTCTGCATCTCTTTTGGCCACCAGAGTAGTTTGGAAAGCAAACCTGTGAACACCAATGTATAAATGTTTCAAAAAATGATGATCCATTATTGATCTCTAAAGATATCTGCCAGTTGACGCTCAGTGATTAATGACAACTTGGTGTTGTGGGAAGTCTCATTGGAACCCCTTCTTACATGTGGGAGTTATCATTTTAGTAATAGACCGGTTATTTTGTGGGGGTTTTACAACACAAATAGCAATGGATTTTTAAAATTGATTTCTTTGTAAAGAAAACTGGTTTGAAGAAAGTTTTCTTGTTTTAAAGTGTTTCTCCTAAAACTGTTTTCACAATTGTTGTCAAAAAGCCAATAGGAATATGAAAAGTATTATAAAATAATAATAATAATAACTTGGACAGGAGTAAAATCGCTAATAATTTACAAGAAAGAATGTTATTGGAAAATGAGTTGCAACATCCTAAATATCTTAACATGGATATCATTCTAACATTTAAACTGGATACAAATCAAAACACATACAAAAAATATATATATTTCTCACAAACTATTAGGCTAATTTTATTTTTTTGTGTCATATTTTTAGGAAACATTGGTCCTATCATTAAATAATCGTATCTGCCATGTGACTATGGCCCTTGGGATGTATTTACCTTTAAAGACATGATTTGGGCATAAGGGATTTGTGTTGTGCTGCTGCTGGCCCTTTAAGAACCATCTGGGGACATACTGTGGAGTTACTGGGTGGCCACCATTTCCTGTATCAGAAGCACATGGTGAGAACAATGGATGAAGCACATGGTGAGAACAATGGATGGCGGCCATTTTAACTCACAGACACTGTTTGGACTTTTCAACACGGTGTCATCTCACTGGTATTTGGTGCACAGAGACATCGTGCAGTGGTTTTGGACTATACAACAGGGGACACATTATACAGTAATTGTTTTTCATTTAGCCTGTATATGTTCTGCGGAATCTGCATCAAACTGTATCTTCCAAAGTACTGAACGGATCTGGGTGAAGTTGGGATATGTGGTTCACCCAGATCCCCCGGTTTCAAGGATGTTTATGGGGTTATTGCATATTTTGGGGTCCCTGTGATGTGTTTTATGATACTGTATTTCTCTGCCTGTGATAATTATATTAACCATTGTGTTCAGTAATCATATCACAGGCAGAGGGGAGGATTTTGTGTGGGAGTGTCTGTGTGTATTGTACGGATTGATTGGTTGTATTTCAAAACCCTGTGGGCAGTACTATGTTTGTGGATTGTGAATAAAAGAGGCTGTATGTGCCAGTACAGTCAGTTCTGCTTGACCTCAAAATGAAGTGTCGTCTCGTTATTGGGGGAATTGGATTGTATGCTGATTGCCAGGAGTGTAAGCTGATTGTATGCTTTTCCTGTTCAGCTGCTTACAGCATTCATATGCTTGAGAGCATTCGTATGCTTCTCTGGTTCGGTGGTTGTGGTGTCTGCTGCAGTGCTTGGAGTCCTCAGAAAGCGCTAGGAGCATCCTTCAACGGAGGTACCCAGTCGGGGTGCCAGGTGATCCATTACAGTATCCATTCATCCTGAAATTGCAGAACTTCTAACATCATTTGAAAGAGATTCTGCAATTAGAAATAGATGGTTTGTGCTACTTTTAAATAGAGTTGAGCGAACCCGGACTGTAAAGTTTGGGTTGGAGTTCGGTGTTCAGCGATTTAATGGCGCATTTTGAAAGGCTGCAGGGCAGCCAATCAACAAGCATTTGACTCGTGAGCCCTTAGAAGCCATCACAGCCATGCCTACTAATGGCATAGCTGTGATTGGCCAGTGCAGCATGTGACCCAGCCTCTATATATAAGCTGGAGTTGCGTAGCGCCACACGCACATGAGCCCTTATCAGTGTAGGGAGAGGATGCTGCCGCTTTCAGGGACAGATTAGGAAAGAGTTCTGCAAATTAGTACATTAGTGGGGTGGGGTGCACTTCATTTCTTAGAGTCAAATAGAAGCTTCAAATATCGCGGTTACATCAGAGTTTTAGAAAGTCAATTTTTTTGGGGTGCTAAATAGTACATTAGTGGGGTGCATTTCATATCTGAGAGTCAAATAGAGCGTCAAATACTGCTGTCACACTGCAGTTTTAAAACAATTTTTTTTGGGTGCTAAAAAGTACATTAGTGGGGTTCTCTTCATGTCTGAGAGCATGGGCGTCCACAGGGGGGCAAGGAGGGGCACTTGCCCCCCTCCCCTGGATTTTTCAGCTTGTTGTGCTATTTTTCGTGTGAGATTGAAAATACAGTGCAATACCGGCGCCAGCCAGTAGGTGGCGCTGTGTATGGAGTGACACAGGGATAGGAAGCTACATCTTATCCCTGCTTCTCTCTGACTGAATCCAAAGGGGAGCAACACATACAGCCAGAGACAGCCTACAGATCAGGTAAGTGAGGCATGGGGGAGGGGTGGGCGTGCTCTTCATATCTGAGAGTCAAATAGAAGCGTCAAATCGTGCGGTTACAGCACAGTTGTAATAATTATTATTTTCTGGGTGCTAATCTGCTTAATAGTACATTTGGGGCGTGCTCTTCATATCTAAGAGTCAAACAGAACCATCAAATAGTGCTTAAACATTCAGATTTTTGGCTGCTACATAGTACATTTGCGGCCTGCACTTCATATCTGAGAATTAAATAGAACCGTCAAATACCAAAAACAATATTGTAATTCGAGGGCAATACCCTCACAAGTCAAACTGAGAGGTCAGTTTATAGGGAAAACTGTTGCCTGGATACAATTCTAGAACAATTTCCATATGTCCTTTGCAGACTTAACATACTGGAAAACACAGGTGCCAAGTGCTGAGGATTTCTGCAGTGTGCATACTGGCAAGGAGGGCAGGGTTGAGGAGTGGGTGGAAGATGATGTGGAGGATGATGAGGTCCTAGACCCCACATGAAATCAAGGTCATGCGAGTGGCATGTGCAGTTTGGAGGAAGAGGCGCTGGTCGCACAGAGGCACCAGCACAGCATAAGAGGGAGAAGGGTGCAAATGTTTCTTTTTTTATTTGTCGCAATATTTTGGGGGCTACCCCAATTAAAAAAAACAGTGTTGGCTACCTCCTCCTCCTCCACTACCACTTCCACCTACACCGCCACGGTCACCGCTTCCTCAACCTATGGGTCACTTAGCATAAACTATGTACACAATAGCAGAGGCTTTTGAAGGCGTTTTCTCCATGCATCAGGAGTTGAGCATTTCTCCATGCATCAGGACTGCAAGAAATGCACCGCAGGCCGCAAATATTTCTTTTTTTGTATGTCCCAATATTTTGGGGGGTGCCCCAATAAAAAAAATAAAAAAACATAAAAAACAGTGTTGGCTACCTCATCCTCCTCCTCCACCGCCATGGTCACAGCCTACTTAACCTAAGGGTCACTTAGTATAAACTAGGTACACAATAGCAGAGGCTAGTGAAGGCCTTTTCTCCATGCATCAGGAGTTGAGCTCAATTTGAACAATGAAAGAGAATACCCTGCACTCCAACCCTCTCTCAAATGGATAATTCTGGTGATCCTCCTGACAGCCATGCTTTAGATTTTGATTTATGTTCTTCCAAAGTTAAAATCAAAGATTCCATCTAGTGCTATTTTATGGCTCAGCTGTATTTTAAATTTTTATATATTTTTTTTTTTTTTAAGTGATTTCCCTATCCACATTTGTTTACAGGGCACTTGTCCTACTCTTACCCCCATTTTACTTCCCTTTGCAGCCCTCTAGCCCTTTCCAGGACTTTTTTAGAGAAATTTTTGTGGCCAAAAGTTTTCAATGGGGTTCGGGTTCGGAAGTCAAGTTCGGGGTCAAGTTCGGGGTCAAGTTCAAGCCCAAACCCATACTTTTTTTCAAAGTTCGGCAGGACCCGAACATCCAGGTGTCCACTCAACTCTACTTTTAAACCATTTGCATCTGTTTATCTTTTTAAAAATTTGATCACTAAAGAATCTAGGTTTTTGTACAAGCAAAATCTATAACATTAATGCATATTACACATTTAATTCTTTTCATTTTTCATTTAGTTAATAAAGCACATAAGCAGTAAGTATACTGTAGGGAGACCATTTAAAAAGTAGGAAGATTTGTTTTATTCTAAAGCATTTTCTTCAAAATATCAATTTATTAAGAATATATACTAATTAGCCATAACATTAAACCCACTGACAGGTGAAACCCACTGACAATGGGTGGGATAAATTAGGTAGCAAGTAAAATGTTTGTTATTGAATTTTATGTGTTGGAAACAAGAAACATGGGCAAGTGAAAAGATCTGAGAGAATTTCAGAATGGAAAACTAGTGATGGCCAGTGGTGTATCCTGGTTTTGTGCTGCCCTAGGCATGATAAAACTCAAGCGCGCCCCCCTCTCCGTCCCTGCGCCACCCCACCCTTCCCCCTGCCCCGCCTTCTAAATACACACACACATTCACTGACAGACACGCATACACTAGCTAACAGACATACACACTCACTAACAGACATATACAGTCACTAGCAGACACACACATTCACTAACAGACACGCATACACTCTCACTAACAGACACACACATAGTAACACACTCCCTAACAGACACACTCCCTGACATACACACACTCACACATACTAACAGACACACACACACACACTAAAACACACACACTAACAGACACACACACTAACAGACACACACTCACTCACTAACACACAAACACACACACACACACACACACTAACAGACAAAAACACACTCACTAACAGACACACACACACACACACACACACACACACACAAGAGAGGTAGAGTAGCTCAAACTGCTGAAAATATTAATGCTGACCAAAATAGAAAGATGTCTGAACACATAGTGCATCACAATTTGCTGTGTATGGGGCTATATAGCAGACTGGTCAAAGTTCCCATGATGAACTTTGTCCAACTAAGAAAGCACCTTCTTCAGGGACTGAGCATCAGAGTTGGATCATGGAAGAAATTTGATGTATCATATTGTCTAGATCAGATGGTGGACAGGTGCATGTGCTACTTTTACCTGGGGAAGAGATGGCAGCAGGATGCACTATGGGATAAAGGCAGGCTGGCAGAGGCAGTGGTATTTTCTGGACAATGTTCTGCTGAGAAGCTGGGTCCTGCCATTCATGTGGATGTTACTTTCACACATACAACCTATCTAGAGATTGCTGCAGACCACGTTCACCTCTTTATGGCAATGGTGTTCCTTGAAGGCAGTGGCATCTTTTAGCACAGGGCCGGCCCATCCATAGGTCACAGGTTGCACTTTGTCAAGGGGGCATTTTGCTGCAATCAGTCCCTATGCTGTCTGGGATGGTACCAAAATCTCAAAAAAACTGGGGCAGCAAGAGAAGGAGTCTGAGCTGGAGCTGACCTTGGACTCAGAGTTATGCTCAAGTTTCTCCTGAAGTTTTGCCACTCTGAGATTATATGTCGGCACCCGTGCATGTCGGAACTTCAATGGTTACTTAACTTACAACACTTTGCTGCAGAGCTGTGATCGGACTCCTACTTCCCCTCTGTTCCCCTCTGTATCCTGATATCTGCTGCCATGGCCATCCACAGTACAGCACAGGTGACAGAAGTCATCAGGCAGGAAGAGTTCAGGACTGAGCAGCAGAGGTGGGGACATGAGGAGAGAAGCCGCTAGCAGTCAGTTCAGACTCCACTTCAGCCAGGAGCAACCATGCTGTGCATACAGCAATAGTAAGTATCATGATTGGCTGCTGTGCACCAGACACTGCATCCCCAGCAGAAATACAGGCACTGCATGCCCAGCACAGATACAGACACTGCATCCCCAGCACGCACATAGACACTTAGTATCCCCAGCACAGACACAGACACTGCATCCCCAGAAGAGACACAGACACTGCAAGCCCAGCACAGATACAGACACTGCATCCCCAGTACATACACAGACACAGTGTCCCCAGCACATAAGCAGACACTGCATCCCCAGCTCAGACACAGCATGCCCAGCACACACACATACACACAGCATCTCCAGCGTACACACCAACACACACTTCATCCATAGCACACAGACACACACTACATCCCCAGCAAAGACATAGACGCACTTCATCACCAGCACACACAGACACACACTTCATCCCTAGGGCACACACTGCATCACCCGTACACACATGCACACATACACACAGCATCTCCAGCACACACATCGACACACACTTTATCCACAGCACACACAGACACACACTGCAACCCCACCAGAGACATAGACACACTTCATCCCCAGGGCACACACTGCTTCACCTGTATACACAAACACATACACATACACACGCACTGTATCCCAAGCCAGGGCCGGTGCAAGGATTTTTGCCGCCCTAGGCAAAAGAAAGATTTGCCGCCCCCCCCTCCACCCCCTTCCCCCGGGACATCGCAATGCCCCACCCATATGATCTGCCATATGAACTAGTGCCAGTGCTGCACACAGTGTATGCTTACATTAAAAAGCCTGCAGGGACAAACTATATACACCAGAACAA
Organism: Pelobates cultripes; assembly: GCA_933207985.1. Classification (NCBI taxonomy): domain Eukaryota; kingdom Metazoa; phylum Chordata; class Amphibia; order Anura; family Pelobatidae; genus Pelobates; species Pelobates cultripes. The sequence goes on along the minus strand of OW240916.1, from coordinate 9,120,040 downwards.
ATTTATTAAGCTGCAGTGGTTCTGGGGACTATAGTGTCCATTTATTGTGAGGTAAAATAGAGATTAGTGTCACTAATAATATACTAGATTGCCTACTTACAATCAGATGAGGATGGTGATGGGCTCTGGCTGCAGTCTGGCTCCACTGGTCTGGTGTAGAGCAGGATCTCTGGAGGCTGTTTGTAACTGTGGTCACAAAATTCAATGTTCTGGGAGAACGGGAAGCAGCTCCATTTTTGGGGGCCTCTTACATAGCTCAAGGTCTGGGCCCCAGGGCCTGACGGTGAGTATGCCCATAAAGCCCACCCATACGTCCACCTACATGTTCCACCCATGAGTTCGCTCACAGGGAGTAGAGTGTGTAGGGGATGTGTTATTTGTTACTGTAGAGGATCTAATGTGTGTGCTTATGGAATGTAGTGTATAGGGATACCAGTTTGTGTAGGTGATGCAGTGTGTTTGTGTGTAGTGGAAGCAGTGTGTTTTTGTGTAAGGGATAGAAAGCAGTGAGTGTTTGTGTAAGGGATGTTTTGTGTGTTTCTTGTTGTGTGTAAGGGATGCATTGTGTGAATCTGTGTTTGTATGCATAAGGGATGCAAAGTGTGTTTCTGTGTGTGTAAGGGATGCAGTGTGTGTGTCTGTAAGGGGTGCGTTGAGTGTGTGTAAGAGATGCATTGTGTTTCTGTGTGTGTGTAAGAGAAGCAGTGTGTGTTTGCATGTGTGTGTAAGGGATGCATTGTGTGTTTCTGTGTATATGTGCAAAGGATGGATTGTCTTTATGTGTAAGGGTTGCGTTGTGTGTTTCTCTCTGTGTAAAGGAAGCATGTTGTGTTTCTGTGTGTATAGGGATGCATTGTGTGTGTGTGTGTGTGTGTGCGCGTGGTGTGAAAGAGCTCCCTGTCCTGCCCCCTGTCCTATAGAGCTCTCCCTTCCATCCCTTAGAGATCTCCCCTGCCCCTTAGTGGTCTCTCCTCTCCCCCCCACTCCCTCCCCCCTACTCCACTCCCACTCTCCCTACGTATCTCCCACCCCCTCCTCCTAAATCTTTCTCTCCCCCTCCCTCCCTTCTCCCTCCCCCTCCCTCCCTGTAATCTTCTCTCCCCCCTATAATCTTCTCCCCTCCCCTGTAATCTTCTCCTCCCCTCTCCCCTGTAATCTTATCCCTCCTGTAATCTTATCCCCTCTGTAATCTTATCCCTCCCTCCCTGTAATCTTATTCTGTTATTCCCCTGTAATATTATTCCCCCTGTAATCTTACCCTCCTGTAATCTTATCCTCCCCTGTAATCTTATCCCTCCCCTCTCCCCTGTAATCTTATCCCCCTCTCCCCTGTAATCTTATCCCTCCCTCTCCCCTGTAATCTTACCCCTCCCCTGTAATATTCCCCCTGTAATCTTATCCCTCCCCCTCCCCTGTAATTATCCTCCCTCCCCTGTAATCCTCTCCTCACCTCCCCTGCCCTGCTGTAGCGTGGCCGAGCTCCTATCCGGTCCGCAAACCCGGCGGGACTGACAGGAAGTGCACACTCAGTGTGCACTTCCTGTCAGTCCGGCCGGGTCGCGGACCGGAAAGGAGCTCGGCCACGCTACAGCAGGGCAGGGGAGGTGAGGCACTGTGGCAGCCGCCTGAGCACTCTCTATAGAGCTCTCAGGCGGCTGCAGAATTGAAAGGGCCGGCGATGGGGGCGCACGGCGCCCCCTCCTATATGGCGCCCTAGGCGGCTGCCTAGTTCGCCTTATAGGAAGCGCTGGCCCTGTCCCCAGCACACACCCAGACACACATCATCCCCAGCATACGCAGAGACACACTTAATCCCCAGTACAGACACTGTATCCCCAGCACAGACACAGCAACCCCAGCACACAAACATACAGCAGCTCCAGCACACACACCAACATACACTTAATCCCCAGCACACACTCAAACACAGACTGCATCCCCAGCACAGATATAGACACACTCCATCGCCAGCTCACGCACAGTCACACACTACATCCATTGTACACACACAGATACTCTGCACCCCAGCACACACACTGACATACACTTTATCCTCAGCACACCTACAGACACAGACTGCATTCCCAGGACAGATATAGACATAATCCCTCCCCAGCACACACACAGTCACACACTTCAACCCCTAGGACACACACTACATTCCTTGTACACACACACAGACACACTACATCCCCAGCACACACAGACACACTGCACCCCAGCACATGCACAGGCTCACTGCATCGCCAGCACACACAGAGACACACCATTCCCAGCATCCACAGACACTGCATACACTACACACACTGCATCCACTACACACAGACATGGCATCCACTACACACACTGTATCCACTATACTGACACTTCATCCACTACACACACTCTGCATCCACTATATACATATTGCATCCACTACACAATCACTGCCTTCACTAAACATACTGCATAACATAATGAATGGGGGGTGTTTTTGTGAGCATGGTTTTGGTGGGGGGCTAGGAGCAGCAATTCATCCTTGGACCCACGCAGCACAATGTCTTGTTTTAGCCGGATAATATACCCGGCCACACTGCATAATTTGTACAGGAACGATATGAAGAGCATGACAAAGAGTTCAAGATATTGCCTTGGCATTCAAAGTCCACCGATCTCAATCCGACTGAGCATCTGTAGGATTGCTGCAAGAACAAACCTGATCCATGGAGGTCTCACCTTGCAACTTACAGGTGTTGCTGCTATCGTCTCAGTGCCAAACACCACAGGACACATTCAGAGGTCTTATGGAGCCCATGCCTCATGTTTTGGCAGCACCGGGGGTGGGGGGGAGGAGGGGGGAATCCTAAGTCTGAACAGCACAAGACGGATGTCGAATCACAATACAAAGTTCTCCTAGTAGAAATTCCTGGCCTCTACATACCACATAGTATGGCAGACAAAATGGGACAAATATGTTGGGACAATAATGGGACAAATACTGGGTTCAGGATATTAACCCCTGCAATACCAAAATGGAGTATAAACATTTTATTTTCATTTTGCAGTATAAAATCTAGTCCATACTGCCTCATTCTCCCTCCCTAATACTCAAGTTATCATTACCAGCCATTACCACCTCCCCTCCTCGACTTTCAAATACTACAGAAAGTGTGACTGTACCATTTCACTGTTGGCATTACATTAGTAGTCCAGAGGTTGATAAAGATTGCTAGAGCCGTTTTAAATACATTTATTTTATAAATATATAATTTAACTGTATTTACTGTATGTGAGCATTATGTTCAGATGACATTCTTTTTACATTCTGTTGCAATTTTTAGTAAACTGCACTACTGATAATGCCTTCAGGGTTCTTACTATAAGCAAGATTTTTGATAATTTCTATTTATATATTTTTGTCATACCTACTGTATGTGAGGAAAATTGAATATTTGCTTTTATACTAACATTTCAGACTCTTTGAAGGTCACTGTATACTGTCTGAGGCTTTTCATTTCCCAAATATTTTCATGAAGGATGAACGAATAAGTAAAAAAAAAAAAAAAATTGTGTAGATTGCTTTGTAAACATACTTAAATATGATAAATATAGAAATACACTTACCATTTTTAAGTATGTTTGCAACGCAATCTATGGAGAGATTTGCCTTGTTTTCATATGTCTTTAGGCTCGCCATGCATCCCTTGCTTCGTATAAATGCTATGCTAATATTATTTCAATAAAAAAGTGCTCAGTAGGGAAGGGGTTAATGCGGATCGTGATAACTGATCATAATCATTGTTACATTATAAGAAATGAAGATCAAATATAATTTCAGAAACAGTACATGCTATTAAAAGAATATTTTACTTTTTTGCAATTTAGATTTTTAGTATAAAGCAAAATGTCATTTTTATTATTTATACCATATAATGTCATGGTAATATACTGATAATCTTTGTGCACTTTAATGCATTTTGGCATTATCCGGAATATAGATAGGCAAAACCATTTTAAGCCTTATCTTTGCAATTGTTTCAGTTTTATTTGCTGCCCTTTGGCGTTTAGCAAACTGATCACTCAGACACACAGGGTTATTCACTAAAGTGTGAATTGTAGTGAATTGATAAACAAATAGCAACCTTTACATCAGAATAGCTGATATGTAAACATTATCCAACCCGGTCATTGTCACAGCCTGACTGTTTGTGTCTGTGTTTTACAATATTTTTTTTAATTTACCACCATCTGCAGTTTAGTGAATAAATCCCTGAGACTCACTATTCTTAGTAGTGGTGCTATCATAAAAATCAAAATATTTACCAAACATAGATCAGGGTACAGTGCACACAAAATATACAGTTTAAATAAGCAAAGCTACTTAAAATCTGAGCAAACTAATATGAGGATTCTGTTCCACCATATGGTCATATTGTTCTAAGCCCACTTCTACCTCACAGTACCCCAGTATTGGTGGGTCTTACACTAATTTTAACATGAATGATTAACATACCAACTGCAATACTTACTGCTTATACTGCTCCCCGATTAATGCATTCCTGGGGTCACCTTCCACGGGGCACATATAGTGATTGGGTGGGGTGCTCAAATCAGTATGAATCTGGTTCGGATTCCAAATATACACAAGAAAATGGGAATTGGGGGCACACCCAGAACATGCATTTCTCAATAGTGGCACTGTCGTAATGACCAATATATATATATATATAAAAAAAAAAAAAACATATTAAGGAACAGCGCACACAAAAACATAATCAGCTATGCATTTCGTTTGGCAACTCTGGCTTTAAATGTGAAATTCACTTTGAATTCTTACTTTAGTAAATAAGTTTGTCAGTTTTATTCACTAAAATTTGATTTGTCAAAAATGCTAAGTAAATTTAACATTTCAGGCATGAATAGCTTAACTAAAAAAACATAGATTTTTTTTTAATTATGGTATTTTTACATCCAATTCATTCTGATTTCACTATTAATTCTCTACAAATCATACTTTCATGAATTCATTCTTTATTAAGTAAACAATAAATTGCAGTGAATTCTAATCTGAAATGTAACATTACGGTTAAAACACAAATGTGACTTTAGATGAATTTGAGAATTTCTGCAGATCAGCAATTTCTGGCTGCATTTTGTTAATCAGATTTCAGAATTCAGATACAATTCAGTGTTTAGTGAATAAGTCCCTGAGAGACTACAACTACAATAATAAAATACAGAAATACATTATAACAGAGTTATAGAAACGCAGCGAGAGATGACAAGGTTTGTAATAAAACAATCTTACATCTTAATGGAAAATGTGTCAACACTCCCAAAGACAAGGAATATACGCCAGTTCAGTGTCCTCTACCTTAAATAAATTGTATATTACATGGAGCAGGATATTGTGTTAAACGTTTATTATTTTTACTGGGGATTTATAAAAAGAAAATAGAGAAATCTCAGGATATTCTCCAAGATAAAATACTTTAAAATAAATAAATAAATAAATAAAATTACTTACCAAAAGATTGCTTAGAAATGTGGTTACAGTATACAGAAAAAAAAGCAAAATATTTTAAAAAAATTTAGAACTCAAAAGTATCAGAAATAAAATACAGCTTAATGTTCTGGTTCCATTAAAGTTAAATATCTGTAAGAATGTTAAGAAAGCCTGTGATTATATATTATGCTGTTTATACCAGGGGAGTTTAGTGGAACGCCCTATAGTGCTGGAGTTTAGAGTAAAGTTATTTCATCATACAGATAAAGAAAAGAAAAAAGTTGTTACATTAGAAATAAGTTATGCTCCAGAACTGCTGAACGTTGTTGGAGAAAGTTTCACTGTGCATCTGACTTTCTCCACTTTAAATTTATGCTAAGCTCATACAGCTTGGCTCTTTCCTCTGCAAAAGTTAATTACTTCAATACCCTCATAACCACACTCTCCCGCGAACCCAAACGACTATTTTGCATATTTACCTCTCTTCTTCGCCCTGCTGTTCCTCCTCCACCTACTAACTTGACCGTCTCAGACTTTGCAACTCACTTCACTGACAAGATCTCTACAATCAGAGAAGAGATCTCTCATCTTTCTTCTTCCCCTTGCAATCCTTCCCCTAACTTCACTCCCTCTGCTGTTCTATGTTCATTCGCACCCACTACATTGGAAGAGGTTTCTGCTCTGCTCCAGTCCTCCCGTCCCACCACCTGCTCCCTAGATCCAATTCCCTCACATCTCATCCGTACTCTGTCTTCTTCTCTTTCTCTGCCTCTCACTAAAATTCTCAATCTCTCTCACTCCTCTGGTATATTTCCATCACCCTTCAAACATGCAACTGTAACCCCAATTCTAAACAAGCCCAATCTTGGCCCTAACTCCCCATCCAACTATCGTCCTATCTCGCTACTGCCTTTTGCATCCAAGATCCTTGAAAAAATTGTGTATGCGAGATTGACAGACTTCCTCGAGTCCAACTCTCTGCTAGACCCGCTTCAGTCTGGTTTCCGCACTAAGCACTCTGTGGAAACGGCACTGACCAAAGTATCCAATGATCTACTCGCTGCAAAATCTCGTGGTCACTACTCTATCCTAAGTCTCCTTGACCTGTCTGTGGCTTTTGACACTGTTGATCATCAACAGCTTCTTCTCATCCTCCGCAATATCGGTCTACAAGATATTGCTCTCTCCTGGTGCTCCTCCTACCTCTCCCAGCACTCTTTAAGTGTTTCTTTCTCTGGCTCTGCTTCTTCTCCCCAACTCCTCTCTGTTGGTGTCCCCCAAGGTTCAGTCCTTGGTCCCCTACTGTTCTCCATTTATACTGCCTCCCTTGGTAAACTCATTAGCTCCTTTGGCTTCCAATATCATTTCTATGCAAATCTACCTGTCCTCTCCTGATCTCTCCCCGTCCCTCTTGACTAGTGTCTCTGACTGCCTCTCTGCTGTTTCTAACTGGATGGCTGCCCACTTACTTAAACTAAACTTGACCAAAACTTTTTTTTGAAATTCTGGTCTTTCCTCCCTCAAGTGTTGTTACTCCTGTGTCTGTCTCTCTCCAAGTCAACGGTGCTACCATCAGCTCCACCACGCAGACTCGCTGCCTAGGTGTTCTCTTTGACTCCGACCTCTCCTGTAGAGCCTCATGTTCAATCTATTGCCAAATCCTGTTATTTCCATCTCAAAAACATTGCGCGCATTCGCCCCTACTTAACGCCAGATGCGACTAAGGTGTTGGTCCATTCCACTGTCCTTTCTCGCCTTGACTACTGTAATCCGCTTCTCAGTGGTCTTACTTGCTCCCAACTTGCGCCGTTACAGTCCATAATGATTGCGGCAGCGAGGCTCATCTTCCTGTCCGCCCGCACCTCCCATGCCTCACCCTTCTGTCAGTCCCTACATTGGCTTCCTATAAAATATAGAGCTCAATTTAAAATTCTGGTTCTTGTTTTCAAATCTCTACATAATGCTGCTCCCACCTATCTATTCTCCCTTATACACAAGTATGTCCCGTCTAGGCCCTTACAATCTGCTCAAGACTTACGTCTATCTTCTATCCGTACTCCCACCTCTGATGCTCGCCTTCAAGATTTCTCGAGGGCTGCTCCGTTCCTGTGGAACTTGCTTCCCTCCTCCGTTAGATGCTCACCCAGTCTCCACGCCTTCAAAAAATCGTTAAAAACCCACTTCTTCATAAAAGCATATCAATAAAACTGTTAATAGCTCCTGACTGATTCCTCTTCTGCAACTGTCACTAGTCTAATACTATCCTTACCTTTTTGTGTCATTTTACCCCACTCCCTCTAGCTTGTAAGCTCATTGAGCAGGGCCCTCAACCCCTCTGTTCCTGTGTGTCCAACTTGTCTGGTTACAACTGCATGTCTGTTCGTCCACCCATTGTAAAGCACTGCATAATTTGACGGCGCTCTATAAATATCATAATAATAATAATAAAGGTACACTCCAGGTCAAAGTCAGCTATTTGTGCATACATGTAAAATTTGGCCTACATATTTAGCTGCATTTCTTTGCTCATTTTACATTATTTTTGTAGAAAATATGTGTCCCCCATTCTAGAATACTTAATTTTTGCAGAATTTTATAGTTGCTGTACCTATGAATGTGATAACACATTTTACTTTCTCTCCCTCCCTGTTAACCTGCAGTGTTTCTCCAGCTAAGGATTCTGGGGAAGCTGGTATCTATACTCCCAGATGCCCCTGTTTTACCTATAATGCTCTACTATACAAGAATGTCTGATATAGGTCCTGTTAATGCATACATTTTGAAATATTTACAATTAAAAATAATGTCCCTCCCTATCTGTCAGTCAGTTTATGGCATAGACTTAGAAGCCAACAGCATAGAGCAGTGCTTTCCAAATCAGTCATGAAGGCATGCCTACCAGTCTACGATTTAGGGATTACTCAATTGTGTCTAAGGTGTTTTAAAAAAAAAAGAAGAAAATCCTTGACAAGACTGGGTAATCTCTACATCCTGAGCTGGTAGAAGTGCCTTGATGACTGGTTTGGAAATCATAAGCATAGAGGTTTATCTTGGAGAGTGAGTGAAAGTAAAAGGCTGGTTGGTTCTCCTGCAGTCCATCAGTCAGGGCATAAGGGCCTTGTAAAAGGTTTTAAAATGCTCACATAAATGGACTTACAAAAATCAATTTACAGGTTGCTCAATGTGGTTAGGGTTGGCTCCCTTCCTTTGGCACTGATCAGGACAGCCAGCCCTTTTATTGTAGTAATCAGGTGACTTTAAACCGGGGATTAAAACAGAGAATATGAGAACTAGCTTAGAGAAACTTCAGTAGCTTGCCTTTCAATAAATCCCCACTCAGATTTTAAACTAGTTTTTGCTCACTTGTGCCACAACATAGAGAACCTATACAATTTTTAAGCTACTGAATTTCTCTAAGCATTTGCTCAAAGTTCTCATATCCTCAGTTCTTGTTTAAACCAAGTATCTCTTGGGGGTGGTGTATACCAGCCATCCTGCTCAGACGTCATCACTGTTAGCTCCTCTACTATCTACACAATTTTGCCAAATTTCTCCTTTTACCAAGCCCATGGAGCCAAGCACACCAGTTCACTCACATCCTGTTATTTTACAATATGCCTCTCAAACAATGTTCCTATATTAGCATGTTAATACTGGTGAGCATATTTACTGTCCTGCTCTGGGAGACAACTAGGTGAGGTAAGCTTTATACTCACATCCTCGTGTCCTGTCCACTTCCCAATTGTCCAGGGATATTAATCTACTATATTTTTTATATATAAAAAGTGCATTATATACTGATCTTGTTTGCCATGTATTGTGAAGACTATGCAACCACTCTTGTTTTACTCCTTCTTGTCAATTTATTTTTACTTTCTTATATGACGACAAAAATACAACAAAAATAAAGAATGTCAAATCACCCCAAAAATATCTCCCAAATTTCACTCTAAGTCAACTGTCTAAAAGAATCACCATACATTAAGCAGCATAAGGGTAGCACACTGGCACACATCACCTAATTAATAGTCTTTTTCAAAGCCTGTTGAACTTTGATAAAGTATGTCAATAAAGTGTAATGCGTCAAGGTGTTACCCTTATTTTGATTTTAGATGTTGTTTTTAATAAAAACTTGTGTTTTCGATCCATTTTGGAACATCCTGGTTTCCTAATTATATTGAGAAGATTGCTACACCGATTTCCCTGGTGGAGAACATACCACCAATGTGAGATGGAATGTTCTCCAGCAGTGAGAAATAGCTGCTACATTTCTGCACATCAAAAAGTGGGAATTCCTTAACATCTAAGAGCGAAGGACGGCTCCAATAGAAACCTGCCACTGATTTGCACTTTTCTTTAGTATAAAATAAAATACTGTACTATAGTGGTGCTGTTTTCTGTTCTCATTCTAAATCCCCTGGAGCCCTCCGTCACGTCCTGTTCCTGGCTGCGGATCATTTCTGGCAATGACTTCTGGTATCCGGTACTCTTTTTACAATTCTTGTTTAGTTTTTCTTGGTTTTTCTGGTTTTCTGTTCTATGTCTGGTTTTCTTTATGCTGGGTTTTCTTGGTTCATTCCTTTATTCCATTCCTGGAATTCCCAGTCTCTTGGTTTCCTCTAAATGTTTTTTTTTTTTTTTTTGCCACACCCTTTCCTTTGCCATTAATCCTTTTTGTTTCAGTCTGTTCCTGCAGGCAGCGGTTTCATTTCCTCTACTCCTTTTTCTTGCAGGTAAGTACTGTGTGTGTTTTATCATTGTACTTTTAGTCATGCATATCTAGGCAGTTAGGACCCACCGTAATTGGAGTACTTTGGCACAGTGGTAGGCTGCATACATCTTGGCCATTTATGTATGTCTTAATCTCCAATGTTAACTACATATATAGTACTTAGTTATCTGTCCTCTTGTCTTGTTTTATTTTGTCTTGTATTCCCAGTTCATGTACAGTCCTGTCCTGCCATTCCCTGTCCATGTCTTGTTCATGTTTCCCTCATGTATTGTGTACATGTTCTGGGTTCTTCTTTCTGTCCATCTCCGGTTCTGGGTTCTTCTAGTCTTGTCTTGTTATTTTGTTTGGTGCCTGTTCTAGTCTTGCCTTGTTTCTAGTACTAGATACATATCTGCTGCAGTGCCTCCCTATCCAGATCCTGGGAAGTCTGCATATTATCATCTTGCACCTGGGATCCACAGAAGCTGCATCAGGACCCTTGTTTGTGGCCACACAAATGCTGGTGCTCAACGCCAGGGAGCATGTGGTTACCCTGCACCAGGCCCTGATAGTCCATTCCCACGCTGTGACTTCTTTTATCATCAGTCATACAGGGGGCCTGGTCTCCAGACCACCTCCCTGGACACCCTCCCACTGCACCATGACACTAAGCATATCCATGTCATGTTTGCATCCTCTCCATGTGCTATGTGCAACAATGGTCACCTTTCCGAAAGTGAGAGAGGTGCTGCCTGTGGCAAAACTAGCCACTTAAGACTGTATGTTCATTAATGTGATGCTGTAGCTTTAAGGCTATCTGAACTGAGTGTATTCCCCTGTCTGTATTTTATTCGTATGCTGGCGGCATGAAAGCCACCTGCCACCTGCATTCATACAGTAGTTTCACGAACAGTGAATTTCAACACTGTTCGTGAAATGAACAAACTACCGAATGGGAGACCACACACAGGAGGTTGTGTGGCTCCCATTAAGTATTGCAACATTGTATCTTTCGGTAGTTAATGAATGTTCAGGGTGGCTGCCGTTCGGATACTGACCATGCGGCGGTCGGCCATCTTGGATCCTTTGTTAGCCCAGCGGTATTTTGTCGTTGAGTGCCTGGAACTAAAATCGGCTACTCAACGGCACGAATACCGCTGGACTTCCAGGCTGTTCAGATGCATCAGTCTTTCGGTATTTTATCCCTGTTGGTCTACTCGTGCCTTTGTTGAAACATGTATGTTTAAGTGTATTTCGTGCGGTGTTCGGCTAATTGTGCTGGGATCTGAACAGTACTTTCACGAAGTATGCGCTCAGACCCCAGCTATCTGCCGAACGGTCATTCGGTATAATAGCAGGAATAATGTTAAAGTTATGTATTTTTGTGTAAAAAGCCAGTTTTGCTGCACGGAGGGATAATCCACGTAACTGGATATTTTAGTGGGAGTATCCCTCTCGTACAGCAGTGCATGGTGGGAGAAATGTCTTGGTTGTTAAGTCCCCCTTGTAGTCCCCCTACTGTACAACCCCTGTAAAGTCAGTAGGGAAACCCCTTGCATGGGGAACCACATAAATACTGTGACTTTTGATTAAAACCTCAGTTGACGCCCAGCCTATGTGTCATCTAGTTCTTGAGAAGGAAGTATTTACTTAACGGGATTATTGTATGCTGTACTTGTTATACCTGGATTATTCTATGCTGTTTCTTGTCTACCAGCGGAGATACTGTGGATTATACTACCTCTCCGCTACACTGCCCGATGGTCCTGTGCCATGAAACCTGGGTTTTGCGATATGCCAGTGGACGCCGACTGCTGCAAATCCAAACGGTTATGTAGCCCCTCGTCTGACCACGGTAGTAGTGACGGCGACGTGCAGGTTGCGGCTCACAGAGCATGAGCGCGTGTGTTTTGGGGTCAAAGGCTGGATACGACCAATCGGATCCACATGAGTGATATTTAAGCTCACTCATTTATTCCACTCATTGCCCTGTTGTGGTTTCCACTTGCTGGTTATCCAAGAGTGTGTTCCTGATCGTGTTTCTTTGGTCATTGACTTTGGCTTAGTCCGGACTTCCCTGATTTCTGGATTCCCTGACTATTGGCTATTTCCTTGGAACTGTGTTTCTTTCTGTGTTCCTGTCCTCAGCTACTATTTCGACTATTCTCTGGTACGTTAAGTCCGGCCATTCTAAGGTCCGGTAAGACGTTACTTTTAGTCCTAAGTGTGATACTATTCTGCGTGCTGGATCACTGTAATCCTGACAATCCACAGACAGAGATTTTTCCATCCAGGCACAAAAACTTGGAGCTATTTATCACCTCCAAAAAACGTTTAAATTATTTTATCTACCTCACCAATATTATAAACATACTACACTATATTCCATATCCTGTCCTCTTGTTTTACACATCGGCTAATCCTGATTTTGTACTGGTGATGTAGAATTATTAAAATCTTTATTAGAACCTGTATTGAATTATTGTACTAACTCCATTTTGTTCACCTTACATGACAGAATTTCCTGACAGTATTCAGTATAATGAATAAGAGATTGTATTTTCTCTCTCTAAGGACATAACTAGCCCCGGAGTTAGCGGATCTCCGTTGACTTGCAACATAGTATAATCCAAGGCCAGGAGAACAGTGACAAAATGAAATGTTCTATTCATAAAAGAACCTTGGAACAGACCACGAGACTGACATCACTAACTACGTAAAATGACGCCCAAGCCCCCCTTTCCACCGAGTAAGCCTCGTGCTAAAGAGCAATGGCGACGACATCCCATGATGGGAGGGTGCCTCACTAGTCACTCAAATCTCTGAGCCAATTAATAATATTAATGGGTGGACACTGACATAGCCACTTAACATTTAACCCAATTAATGATGTTTATTTGTTATTATCTGATATTCAATGATGATGTCATTTTGCATATAAAAAGGCCTGCGTGCCCGCTTTTTAACTAGATGCTAATAAATTTCCTGAAGTGTTTTTAACCTGAACTGCATGTGTCAGTGTGAACTTACTTCTGCGTATACGCAATTTATTCATCTCAGATTTGGACAGGAACAGATAGACTTTTAAACATTTTTGTTTATTTCTAAATTAATCTACATCAATCTGGCGTCCATCCAACGTGGGGCATCGGGCTATGGCCTCCGGCCGGTAAGCCGTCCTAAGGAAGACGCTGTTGGACGGAGGAATCAGGGGGGAAGGAAGAGAGACTGATCACCTCTGAGTACACGGTAGAGACTTCTGCAGGAGCCACCGGTATGTTCCAGCCCCTTTGATTGACCCGTCCACGTGTCTGTGACTGCTTCCCGGGAGGGCATCAAAGACAGGTAATATCTTGCCCGGTGTCTTGTTACCCATTTGTTTACCTGCATTTAGTCTATCTGTTGCCTGGGTGTGCTAGTGGTATATGTTTTGTTCTTTCCCTCTTTAGAGATAAAGGGGGGTGGACCCGTGGGTGGTTGCCTGGGGGTCTTCTGTTGCCTGTTTTTACCCCTTTTTAGGAGTCACTTGGCCCAGACTGTTGGGAAAAAAGGGGGGGTGGACCTGTGGGGATTTTCCAAAGGGGTCCTGTTTTCCTGTTTACTTCTTTTAGGTACTGTCTAGCTAACAGTAGTAAGGAAAAAGAAGGGTTGGGGATTCTGTGGAGGGGACTTGCCTCCTGGGGTTTCCCGGTTACGTCACTTTGATATTCTAGCTAGCCTCATTGTGTACGTTGCTCTGCTTGCAGAGGTTATGGTACCCTCCAGCTTCGAGCGCTGAGGCTGGTGGCATTCCAATTTATTTGTGGTGTGTGGATTCGGGCAGGCATTGTTGTCTCCATCACCACGGGGTAGTGTGACTTGTGGGTGGGTCCATAGGGAGCACTACGGGAGTGAGGATAGAGGTGGCCACACTTAGTGGACTGCTGTAACGAGGGAGGCATATGGATTTCGGGCCGGTGTTAGTCGTTATCCTTGGCCGCTGGTAGTGAAACTTACGAAAGTTGTTCTCCGAGCGGGGACACTACGAGATTGAGGGAGGTGGCTTGGTGGCCACAAGAGTAAAGGAAAGGGATTACTGTTGATGCATGCACTGTATTTCAATTGAAATGTTGTATTAAATGTTGTCTTAAGTGTGGAGTCATTCAAACTCCTGGGTCTGTCTCTACTTTCACTGTTTACTTTTCCTCTACTTCCTGTACTATTTACACTATCCACTCCTATTTCTCTTGAAAGAGAAGTGATTGGTCACACACTTCTCACCCCGCTCCAATCCGTGGTTACCATCGAGGGTACACGGATTCAGTGACTGGTCTACGTTTTGGGAAGACGCACTGGGAGGGACCCACCCTTCCTAGTGGCAGTCGAGCATTGTAGACGTTCTGTTTCATTTTCCTTTACCTATACTTTGTATATGTTTTTATACGTTTTGTATAGGGGGATATGGGACAGGAAACGAGTAAGCCCGCTAGGGGCTGGCTCGCGTGTGATTTAGTTGAAGATATAAAGGGTTAAGAACTGTATGTATATCATAATAATTGTGTTACTGGGAAGTTATCCCAGCCAGTGCCCTGTCGGGGGTTCCAGGAGGTGACCACTTCCATCATCCTGTCAGTAATGACCGAAATGTAGCTGACCATGGTCACCATCCCACCCCAATCTTAAAACGCTGTGGGGTTTTTGTATTTTGTGTTAGCCATTACCCTGGTAGAGGGTGGGGGTTTAAATGAAATGTTGTGTTTTTTGCTTTGTAATGTAATTGTCCTTCTGTCTTGTTACTGTACAGCGTTGACATGGTTAAATTCGTGCTGGCAGGCAGTCTCTCTCTTGTTCCACTCAAATCCCCCTCTGCTAAAACACCCCCCCCCTCCCCTCGCTTCTGTGAGACGCGGGGGGGAGGGGGCGGAGGGGGGTGGTGACATGCTTGCGATTTAGGTCTGTCTCTTCGGTGTTCTGTAGAGTTATTCAGAAGCTACTGATAAGATTTTAGCGGTGGTGACATGCTTGCGATTTAGGTCTGTCTCTTCGGTGTTCTGTAGAGTTATTCAGAAGCTACTGATAAGATTTTAGCAATGAAATTTTTGCTAGAAAATATTCTAATTGTGTATTTTGTTATCTCAATAGAAATTGATAGGATGGTTAGGGAGTGAATCTGATGCAGGAATAGAAGTTATTAAGTTAGTATATGTTTCTAGAGACAGCTTTGTGGGCTGTTAGATGTATAATATTCACAACTGTCTTATTTAATCCGTCAAGTCTGTCCACAGTTCAGATTTTCATTTTGCCGAACAGAATGTTACTTCCCATGAAACCCACGCCTCCAGAGAGACTTAGTATGCCCTAAAGGAAAATGGCCCCTAGAACAAAAGAAGGTTGTCCTTAAGTGCCTTCACTCTGCCCTTAGTGAGGTCATATCTGCCCATATATCGTGTCAGTTCTGGCCATCCATGGCTGACGAGATCTTCACGTGTTAAGTAACAATATGTATTAACTTTGTGTACAAAAAATTGATAACATGCTAAAAGAAATTTCTAATAAACAAAGATTTCTTGAACAAATGGTAATACAATTAAAGATTGGTCTCAAGATGTTTTGATCTAATTGAAAAGAACCAGAAAACATTATGAGCCTAACTACTAACAAATGGATAAGGGGGGAGGGTGTTCCAATCTGTCTTTATTAGATAATGTTAACCACCAAGATTAAAGACTGACTAACATATTTTTTTTTAATGTAAGCCCAGATATTTTATTATTATATATGCATAGAAGTCGAGACTTTGGGCATTATAGTGTATTGATTCTAGATCTGTTACTAGCAGCAAGTGCTTAGCCTTATGCCTATCCCACGCATGCTTAAACACTCCTTTACTGTGTTAACCTCTATCACTTCAGCTGGAAGGCTATTCCATGCATCCACTACCCTCTCAGTAATGTAATACTTCCTGATAGTATTTTTATTTAAACCTTTGTCCCTCTATTTTTGAGACTATGTCCTCTTGTTATGGTAGTTTTCCTTCTTTTAAATATAGACTCCACTTTAACTGTGTTGATTCCCTTTGTGTATTTAAATGCTTTTATCATATTTCCCCTGTCTCGTCTTTCCACTAGGCTATACATGATAAGATCCTTTAACCTTTCCTGGTAAGTTTTATCCTACAATCCATGAACCAGTTTAGCAGCCCTTCTTTGAACTTTCTCTAAGGTATCCATGTCCTTCTAAGGATATGGTCTCCAGTACTGTATACAGTACTCCAAGTGAGGTCTCACCAGTGTTCTGTACAATGGCATGAGCACTTCCCTCTTCCTACTGCTAATACCTCTCCCTATACAACCAAGCATTCTGCTAGCTTTTCCTGCTGCTCTATTACATTGTACATTGTCATTAACAGCCAGAAACTGGAAACCAGAAAGGATAAATTAATGTATAGCTAAATGTAAAGCTTAACAAAACCTCCATTATCTTTTTCATTTATCTCGCAGAAAAACAATGTTATTTGTCTATTTTGTAAGTTTTAATACATTATCAGTGAAGAGTAAAATAAGTTTTATCCCTTTTGCGAGACATAAAATTGCGATAATGTATATTTGTGATGTAAGTAAGAGTTATATTTTATAATAGGTTGAAAAAAAAAAAAAAAAAGAGAGAGTCAGGGATAGCGTCTGTCTCTACGAGCAAAAGTCTGGTGTGGGAGATGTAGTGGACTAGCCACTGCGGGATACCCACGGAGTGAAGCATTCAAGGCCTGTACAGACAGATGTGCTTGTTAGCCTTTTATTATTTTTCTCTAGGGAAAGCATAGGGCCAGTTAAAAGTTGTTGTACATGGGCTATTTGCAGCCTCCATTGCATTTCTACTTAGTTCTGATTTCTGATGTATCCTCCACTGCTACATACCCACGCCTCCAGAGAGACCTGTCTGCTCCCTTACCTGCCCACCCCTGCCTACTCCTACTCCTCCTCCTACTCCACCTTCTCCTCCTTCTACTTCTCTCTCCTCCTCCTTCTCCTCCTCTTTCTCCTCTCCTCTACTCCACCTTCTCCTCCTCCTACTCCTCCTCCTACTCCACCTTCTCCTCCTCCTCCCTCCCACTCCACCTTCTCCTCCTCCCACCTCCCTCTACTCACCCTCCACCTCCTATTCCTCCTCCCCACCTTCTCCTCCTCCTACTCCACCTCCCTCTCCTCCTCCACCTACTCCCTCCCTCCTCCTACTTATTCAATCCTACCTCCCTCCTCCTACTCCTCCCTCTACTTCACCTTCTCACTCCTCCTATTCCCTCCCTCCCACTCCACCTTCTCCTCCTACTCCACTTCTCCTCCTCCTCTCCTCCCTCTCCCTCCCTCCTCCCCTCCCTCTATTCAATCCTACTCCTCCTATTCCTCCTTCTACTCCACCTTCCTCCTCCCTCCTACTCCACTCTTCTCCTCCTCACCTTCTACTCCTCCCTCTACTTCACCTTCTACTCCTCCTACTCCTCCCTCCTACTCCACCTTCTCCTCCTCCTACTCCTCTCTCTACTCCACCTTGTCCCCTACCTGACAACATTATATTTTGAAAAAAAAAAAAAAAAAAGTTGCTCTGGCCCCTCTTCCGCCACTTCCCAGGGGGGAATACCACACAAAAAAAAAAAAAATTAATTATTATTCAGACTGTTTTGGGCACTCTCAAGGAAATAGTGCGGTCCTGACCCAGATTCCCATGGAAATAAGACACCTGTATCATCACTGGGAGGTGGCTGCACCTCATGTTTTCTTCACTAAGTCCCCAGAAATCTCATAAAAGGAACCTGACTCAATAAAACATGAAACACTAAAAATCGATATCAGCTCTCTACAGAGGGGGGGGCAGCAAGAGAACTGTAAATGGAAAGACAAATACCCTCAATCTCACACAGAAATAGGTGAGGATATCTCTTCTACTACTCCTCATGGTTGCTTTGAACAGATGAAAGAAGAAATAAGACACCTCTCAACAAGGCATGCAGTAGCTTTGCCAGATCCTGACTCCACTCTGTTTGCGGATGAAGAGGAAAGGTACCATACTGGATTTGCTGTTGCTACAGAAGATCAGGTACGTCAAGCATCTTTACTTTCCTCACCCACATCTGCTCAAGACACCAAATTGACAGCCTTCTCAGTGGCATGCAAAATTGTTTGTTTCTGAAAGACAAGGCCATGCAACAGGAGTGCTCACTCAGGCCCATGGTCCTCGAGGCCGCCAAGGGCCTATTGGATTTTTCTCCTGCCAACTGGATATTGTGGCCAGAGGACGTCCCTCTTGCCTTCGGGCCGTCTTTGCTGCCAGAGAGCTCATTGAAAGAACTGGAGATCTTGTCCTTGGCCACCCCCTGGTTGTCTTGGCCCCCCATGACATTTCTGCCATAGTCAACCAGGTCCAACTTAAGCATGTTACTCCTGCTAGGCATCTTCGCCTTCAATGTCATCTTTTGTTGCCTGACAACATTACCCTCCAAAGATGTCAAGTTCTCAATCCGTCCACTCTTCTGCCACTCCCTGAGGGGGGTGTATACTACGGATTCATCATGGACGAAACTTATGTTTTTCTTCTCACTGGCACCATCAAGAAGGAAATGCATCCCAACCTATCCTTTCATGATGGACAAGCACTCCTTCATGACGGAGCAGGATATGCCTTCTGCACCATGTGGTACAAATCAAACATCACTCCTGAAACCTGCTATGAAGATGAACTCTATCATCTGGTCGAAGTAAAACTCACTGCACAAGACTTCTACTGTGATTCTGAAGGCAACAGTATGGTCTTGATTCATCTACCTCCGGAACTCAAGCATTTGTACCGTCATTGGGACACTGCCATTCCACATGTCCCTGTGACCAAGTTGAAAACAATATCATGGAATGATCTTGGGCCTATGGCAAAAGCATGGGCCACTATGGACGAATCACAGCTACAGGAAAATGGTGTTGTCAAATATCCAACAACTGACCACCTAAAAGCATGGCCGCGTCATTTCCTGGAGAATGAGTTCCAAGATTTAACCATAGTGAATGACTACGACCCAGATACACCTCATGACTGTTTTGAACAGATGAAAATGGAAACAACACATCTACCAACTGTGCATGAAGACCCATTGGTAGATCCCGATCTCACCCTGTTTGTGGACGGCTCAAGATATGCTGATGAAGGAAGATACCATACAGGATATGCCGTAACCACAACAGATGAAATTGTCAAATCATCATCTTTACCATCAACTATGTCTGCACAAGAAGCTGAATTGCAAGCCCTGACTTCAGCATGCAAGATCTCTGAAGGAAAGCGCGCCAATATCTACACGGATTCAAGATATGCACTGGGCGTGGCTCACGACTTCGGATTAATTTGGAAAACAAGAGGATTTCTTACCACCGCCGGTACACCAATCAAGCACGGTTCCGCAATCAAGGAGCTGATGGACGCCCTCCTACTCCCAGAAGAAGTGGCTATTTTGAAGATAAAAGCACATGGGAAGTTGGACTCAGATGAAGCAAGGGGCAACCATCTAGCTGATCAGGCTGCAAAACAAGCTGCAAAAGAACCACAGGAAGTGGAAAGAAGAGTGTCCGGAAATGAAGAAACTCCCATATTTACTCTGCAGACTCTTCCAACTGACCTAAAAATCCTGCGGGAACAACAGGCTACAGTTGCCCCTGAAGAAATACAGAAGTGGAAACAGAAAGGGGCAGTTCTGAAGGATGGAGTGTACTCCAACAACCTCAAGTTCTGCCTCCCTAAGAATTTGTACCCAGCAGTCGTACAATGGGCACACGGACCTGCACATTTATCAAAGGATCTAATGAATGCTCTTGTACAAAAATACTACCTCATTGTCCCTATATGAGATTCTATTTGGGACTGCACCTAGGCTAGGTTGCTATTTTCCCCAACAACTACAACTTCAAACTGATGTCTTAGTAGATTATGTAACTGAACTCGCAAACGCCTTAAACAAAATCCATGCCCAAGTTTTCTCTTCAATTCCAGATCCTGATTCTGACACAGGCAACCACAGTCTGCTCCCCGATGACTGGGTTCTGGTCAAGAAATTTGTGCGAAAACAGTAAATGTCCGTTCCAAGTTCTCCTGATCTCCCTACCTCTGTCAAATTGGCCGGAAGGCCTAACTGGATCCACGCTTCCCATTGCAAGAAGACACCTGCCCCAGAGGAAGCTAACTCTATGCAACCATGTGCCTCTGGTACATTATCTCCTTAGTTGGCCTCCTTAAAGCCCAGCAGGTGGCCATCACCAAAGATGCTAGTGGGTACACCTTCTGGTATAATTCATCATGTACCCGTGTGGCTACTTATACTTTTGACTACTGTGACATCGTAAAATGCCCATTCCCCACGTCACAGATTCAGAATATCTATAGAGATATCCCTCATTCAAAAGACCCCTATGTTTGTGTAGTTGACAAACAATGGGGGCACAACTGTAACCATTGGGGGGCGGCGGGATGGAATGTCGGGCCTGCCTGGGGTTACAAACCAAAAAGTGTCTTATCTAAAATTGATGATCACGGTAGGTCCCTCCTCCAGAGAATGACTCTAAGAAAGCCCGGAGGAGGCATACCTATGAAATTAATCTTAAACATTGAGCATCCCAGCCCAACGGATGCAGACCAGTATGTAATGGGAATGTACTGGAAGAAGGGTTCCTATAATAAATTAGGACATTTTCACCTTAAAGATATGTGCCACTCTCCTGAGTGGAAAGGGACCACCCACATGGTCTCAAATCCGTTGAAACCACACATCCAATCTTTTAAAGACATGATGGCCATTGCAAATCCAACATTTGAAGATACCATGGCCGCTGAAACAGGTTTCAATGATGTTAATCTATGGTTAGAATGGATGAAATATAATACCAACAAACATAACAGAACCGCATGCTATGTGTGTGGTGGTGCCCGGCCGCACCTGGGCACTGTGCCTTCAACTTTGCCAGTAGATATAGAAGAATGTGTTCTGAGTCTTTTTGCCTATCACTACAATTTCAATAGGTCCATATGTAAATCATGGACAGTAGAGTATCCTCTTCTAGTCAAAGATTGCAAACCCCCAGATGGTGTTACCGTCTATAAAGGTAATTATACCTGTTATGCTAATTATGATGGAATTGGTAAATTTGTGGGTAACTTCTCTAAAGGTTATTGTGCCACCTACAGATCTGTCTCTATGAACCTCCTACAATTCCACACTAGATCATTGGGGGATATTTACTGGTTGTGTGGGGATCTACAGCTGAGATCAAGAATGGATAAAGAATGGTGGGGGGAGTGTACTCTGGCCAAAGCAATCATGCCCATACATATTATCTCTGACACACACCCCGATACTCATGAGTCCAAACACTCACCAACCAAGGTAAAGCGTGAAGCCCCAGTAAAAGGCAGTTTTGACCCTCATATTTACATTGATGCCATTAGGGTACCTAGGGGGGTGCCCAATGAGTTTAAAGCCAGGGATGAAGTTGCTGCAGGATTTGAATCACTTTTTACCATAGTCACTGCAAACAAGAATTTAAATTGGATAAATTACATCTACTACAACCAACAACGGATTGTTAATTACACCAGGGATGCCCTTCAGGGTTTGGCCGAACAGTTGCAGGCTACGTCCCAAATGTCATTCCAAAATAGAATGGCTTTAGATATGATTCTAGCAGAAAAAGGAGGGGTATGTAAAATTCTGCCTGACACCATGACATGTTGTACTTACATCCCAGAAAACACAGGCCCCAATGGTAAAGTAACCTTAGCTATAGGAAAATTGAAAGAGCTCTCTGAGGAGCTAAAGAGGAACTCTGGGATAAAAAGATCCCTGGGAGAGATGGTTTGGTTGGATGACAGGATGGCAAAAAGCTTTGATGCATATTGGTATAGCAATACTAATTTTCCTTTTTATCTTTGCTCTTCTCGTTTGTTGTGTCCTCCCTTGTCTGAGAAAGCTCCTCTTGAAGACTGTAGACCAAGCGGCACCCACTTACGCACACCTCACAGTTGATGATCAAGATTTCCAAAAAGTCAACTCGCCCTGTATACCGCTACAATCTATCCCGTTTATTGATAGAGTGCAAGAGTTCTAGGAAGGGACCAGCTTAGGGACAGCATCTGTCTGTCTGGGAAGTCTACCGTGCGGAGATGTGGTGGGTTAGCCACCTCGGGATACCCATGGAGTGAAGTGTTTGAGTGCCCAGCGGACAGATGAGTTAGCCAATTAGGGACAGACGAAGGGACAGCTTTGCACTTTGCAATAACACCTAGCTAGCGGGTCACGGGGTTTCTGTGCCTTTGGGCTAACATGTCTTCTGATACTAACAAATAAAGATTATCTTTTAGAATCTAACATTTCATAGGGGGGACTGATGTAGAATTATTAAAATCTTTATTAGAACCTGTATTGAATTATTGTACTAACTCCATTTTGTTCACCTTACATGACAGAATTTCCTGACAGTATTTAGTATAATGAATAATAGATTGTATTTTCTCTCTCTAAGGACATAACTAGCCCCGGAGTTAGCGGATCTCCGTTGACTTGCAACATAGTATAATCCAAGGCCAGGAGAACAGTGACAAAATGAAATGTTCTATTCATAAAAGAACCTTGGAACAGACCACGAGACTGACATCACTAACTACGTAAAATGACGCCCAAGCCCCCCTTACCACCGAGTAAGCCTCGTGCTAAAGAGCAATGGCGACGACATCCCATGATGGGAGGGTGCCTCACTAGTCACTCAAATCTCTGAGCCAATTAATAATATTAATGGGTGGACACTGACATAGCCACTTAACATTTAACCCAATTAATGATGTTTATTTGTTATCTGATATTCAATGATGATGTCATTTTGCATATAAAAAGGCCTGCGTGCCCACTTTTTAACTAGATGTTAATAAATTTCCTGAAGTGTTTTTAACCTGAACTGCATGTGTCAGTGTGAACTTACTTCTGCGTATACGCAATTTATTCATCTCAGATTTGGACAGGAACAGATAGACTTTTAAACATTTTTGTTTATTTCTAAATTAATCTACATCACTGGAGGACACCCCATGGCACTGCTACCATCTCCCTTTCTTGTACACATTATTAATGTATGTTTGTCTTTAAGGAAGTGCTATCTTTAAAATGTATTTTATGTCCACATTTAATTTGTAATTCCCCTCTATCATTAGATTCTATTCTTATACTTACAGCCTTTTGTATTTATCATACAGTGCTTAGTGTGTGTATAATACTTACTAACAAAGATCTGTGGTGCTGTGCTCCATGATGGTGTGAAACCTAAAAAGCTATGAATATATGGAAAAAAGGAAACAAATGAGAAACCAATTACAGGTCCAAATGTTGCCGCAATAAATCATTGCAACATTTCAGTCCCAGAAGTGGATATTTTTGCTAAAGAAATATTAACTATATGGATAGAAACATAGTAAAATGTAATTACCTTAATGTTAATATCAACAAGAAGTCCAAGTGCAATCATTCCTGTCACCTTAATATGAATTCTAAAGCTAATTATACGGCTATTGTTCATAATTAAACACTTTCCAGTCCATCACAGTGATTTCTTCAGATCATGTTGACCACAGATCATCAGCAAAGCCATATTGTCCTCCTCAGTGTGCACTCTATTTACACAGCAGGTAACCCTTTTCGCTTGTTAGTGCCAACCAAACAATGTTTTAATATGTCTATAGAACCACTGGCCAATTTAAAATTTGTAAATTAAGTTTATTAATTTGAGCAATTAAAATAGCTTTAAAATTTACACTATTTACCCTCCTTACCATTGACTAAGTTCATTTATGAGTAGAGCTGAGCGAACCCGAAATGAAAAATTCAGGTTCGTACCGAACATTAGGTTTTTTGGACCCCGGACCGAACATGGACATATCACTGTATGTTTGGGTTGGAGTTCGGTGTTCTGTGATTTAATGGTGCGTTTTGAAAGGCTGCAGGGCAGCCAATCACCAAGCGTTTGACTCGTGTGCCCTTAAAAGCCATCACATCCATGCCTACTAATGGTATGGCTGTGATTGGCCAGTACAGCATGTGACCCAGCCTCTATATATAAGCTGGAGTCGCGTAGTGCCGCACACACATGTGGTGTTATTAGTGTAGGGAGAGGATGCTGCCGCTGATAAGGACAGCTTAGGAAAGAATTCTGATTAGTTCTTAATTCAAACTAGTACATTAGTGTGGTGGGGTGCACTTCATATCTGAGAGTCAAATAGAAGCTTCAAATACCGCGGTTACATCAGAGTTTTAAAAAGTAAATTTTTTTTGGTGCGAAATAGTACATTAGAGGGGTAGTACATTAGTGGGGTGCACTTTATATCTGAGAGTCAAATAGAATTGTCAAATACTGCTGTCACATTGCAGTTTTAAAACTTAGAATTATTTGGGTGCTAAACTGCTAAATAGTATTTTAGTGGGGTGTACTTCATATCTGACAGTCATATAGAAGCGTCTAATACTGCGGTTACAGCGCAGTAGTAAACATTCTTATTTTCTGGATGCTAAACTGCTAAATAGTACATTTTGGGGCATGCACTTCATATCTGAGAGTCAAATAGAAGCGTCAAATAGTGCACTTATTGCGCAGTTTGAAACATTCTTGTTTTCTGGGTGCTAATCTGCTAAACAGTACATTTTGGGCATGCTCTTCCTATATGAGAGTCAAATATAAGCGTCTTATAGTGTGCTTACAGCACAGTTGTAAACATTCTAATTATTTTGCTGCTAATCTGCTAAATAGTACATTTTCAGGCCTGCTCTTCATATATGAGAATCAAATCTAAGCATCAAATAGTGCGCTTAATGCACAGTTGTAAAAATTCAAATTGTTTTGCTGCTAATCTGCTGCTTACATTGGAGTTTTAAAAAGTGATTTATTTTTTTTTGCATACCGGCAATGAGGGCAGGGTTGAGGAGTGGGTGTAGGATGATGTGGAGGATGATGAGGTCCTAGACCCCACATGGAATTAAGGTCATGCTAGTGACGTGTACAGTTTGGAGGAAGAGGCGCTGGTTGCATAGAGGCCACAGAACAGCATAAGAGGGAGCAGAGTGCAAAAGCGGAGCGGCCATCCCCTGGCGCTCGTCGGCATGTATCAGCTCGAGAATTACCAGTTATCCAAGTAATACATGT
>OW240916.1:9046718-9094553 GCA_933207985.1 Pelobates cultripes | reverse complement strand
CAGACTTCCCTCCAATTGATCAGAGTTAAAGGATTTCCAGTGGACTCATTACAATTACAGGGCCTCTAAAGAGTCCTGTATTGTTATTTGTCGTCACTACCTTCCCGCGTCGAGAGTGGCCTGCTGCCTTCCTTGCATGTGGCAGCCGTTTCTCAGGGTCCCTGTACGGAATTGAACCCTGATTCCCGTTACCCGTGGTCACCATGGTAGGCGCAGAAACTGGCATTGAAAGTTGATATGGATGACATCCGCATGCAAAGTCGCTGCCACGGGGATGTGCGATTGGCCAGAGTTTCTCTAGAGTCAACAAAGTGCCTGTGCAGCTATAATGTCAACAGCTACTCTGCGGAACAGAGTTGTCTTTTTTTATATATATATAAAACAGTGTTGGCTACCTCATTCTCCTCCTCCACAACCACGGTCAAGGCCTCCTCAACCTATGGGTCACTTAGTATAAACTATATACACATTAGCAGAGGCTTGTGAAGGTTTTTTCTCCATGCATCAGGAGTTGAGCATTTATCCATGCATTAGGACTGCAAGAAATGCACCGCAGACCGCAAATGTTTCTTTTTTTTTGTATGTCCCAATATTTTGTGGGCTTCCCAATAAAAAGATATCTATCTATCTATCTATATATATATATATATATATATATATATATATATATATATATATATAAAAACAGTGTTGGCTACCTCATTTTCCTCCTCAACCGCTGCTTCCATCTACACCGCCACGGTCACCGCCTCTTTAACCTATGGGTATAAACTATGTACACATTAGCAGAGGCTTGTGAAGGCCTGTTCATTTTTTTTATATGTCCCAATATTTTGGGGGCTTCCCCAATTAAAATAAAAAAAATATATATAAAAAACAGTGTTGGCTACCTCCTCCAACTCCACCGCAGCTTCCACCTACACTGCCACGGTGACCGCCTCCTCAACCTATGGGTCACTTAGCATAAACTATGTACACAATAGCAGAGGCTTGTGAAGGCCTTTTCTCCATGCATCAGGAGTTAAGCATTTCTCCATGCACCAGGACTGCAAGAAATGCACCGCAGGCCGCAAATATTTCTTTTTTTTGTATGTCCCAATATTTTGGGGGCTACCCCAATTAAAAAAAAAAAAAAAACATAAAAAACAGTGTTGGCTACCTCATCCTCCTCCTCCACCGCCATGGTCACAGCCTACTCAACCTAAGGGTCACTTAGTATGAACTAGGTACACAATAGCAGAGGCTTGTGAAGGCCTTTCTCCATGCATCAGGAGTTGAGCTCAGTTTGAACGATGAAAGAGAATACCCTGCACTCCAACCCTCTCTCAAATGGATAATTCTGGTGATCCTCCTGACAGCCATGCTTTAGATTTTGATTTATGTTCTTCCAAAGCTAAACTCAAAGATTCCATCTAGTGCTATTTTATGGCTCAGCTGATTTCCCTATCCACATTTGTTTGCAGGGCACTTGTCCTACTCTTACCTTCATTTTACTTCCTTTTGCAGCCCTCTAGCCCTTTCCAGGACTATTTTAGAGGCATTTTTGAGGCCAAAAGTTCAGGTCCCCATTGACTTCGGTGTCAAGTTCGATTACGAACCAGGACTTTTTTTCAAAGTTCGGCCGAACCCGAACATCCAGGTGTCCGCTCAACTCTATCTATAATGTTTCCATCACAGAACTGAAAGTTACCTAATAGGTTCAGGGTTAATCCTAAATTTCAGGATAAGACAGACTGACAGGGGCGCAATGTAATCTCCATGATTGTGATGTAATGCAATGGGACACAAATAGTCAGGTATCGATCATAGGACATCACTGCAAACAGGAAGCATTCTGTAACCGTTATGCCATCAAAGAAATAGTATTGAATAATTCGTTTCTCACTGTGTAAGATTGTATAAAGCAGATTGGGGAGAGTATTCATTGTGAGAACAATATCAGACAGTGATAGATGACATAGAAAGAAGTACATGGGAGAATGAAGGTGATGACTGATTGATACTAACAGAATAATCTGAAGATTTCCAGTTACTGTGATTAGGAAAATGTTAAGGAATATGATGAAAATTAAAATGTTGTAATCTTAAAGATTTCCAAAGCCTAGAAGTAAGAGTTTTGTGACCCTCGATTCATTTCTTTAGGCATAGTCCGATCAAGGCTCCTCACTGCATGCAGATGTGACACATTTTCCTATACTATTATACTATTTTAATGTACAGAATTTAAACATACCTAAAAAGTTATCAATGATTTAATTGTAATTCAATCCATAATGCTCTCTACTAATAATTTGTTTTAATCTATCATGGTTTGGCCATGATTGACCTCCAACTTCTTCTTCCGTATGTTTTCGATTGGGATGGCTTGGTTCTGTCTTGGAGTTATTTCCAGATGAGAAGTTTTTCTGGACTGTCCTTCACTGGGCTTTGTTGATGTGTTTTCCTGATTTTGGTATTTTCCATGTGTTCCTGTTTTCTGTTTCTCCTCATGATGTGTCACATCTCCAACGAAAGAGGAAGGTTTAGAGGCAGTGCTTACTGTCATAGTGGGACTTCGATGTACATTGGCTGCTGTCTCACTGTGTATGTTCTATTTTTTTCTATTTGTATTCTTTGCTGCTATTGGTGGACAGTAAAAAAAGGGTTAAGCAATACTCACCTCTGTGTCTTTCATAAAATCATGACTTTTCCTCATGACATATCAAAATCACGTAATTGTCTTCCTGATTGCCCATTCCATCTACACACCAAGTGACCCTTTTTGCTTGCTAGTGAATACCAGACAATGTTTTAATATTTCTGTAGAACCTTTGGTCCATTTATAATTTGTAAGTGAAGTTTATTCATTTGAGAAATTAAAATAGCTTTAGAATTTACACTATTTTATCTCCTTACCATTGACTGAGTTCTTCTCTGAGGCAAAAATTAATAAAAGTGTAATTCTTTTAACTCCAGACAAGGCTGCAGTTAGAGGAAATTGAACTGTATTTTACATCATAAAAAGGGCTTTAGCTTACTTTACATATTTTTTTTTATTATTAATATTATTATTATTTAAAAAGCAGTTTCCACAGCACCCATAAAACATATAAATTAGTTCAACATAGAAATTTGACTTAAAGAAACAAGAGGTAATGAGGTCCCTGCTTAAAAGAACTTACAATCTAAATATTGCACATGCCCTTGATATACGTGTAGGCTATAGTAAGATATTGTTTCTACAGATCACTGTTTAAATATACCTAATACCTTTAAATTATATATAAAATATATAGACATGTTTTTTTAATGATATTTTATTGAAGACAATTTTCATCAATTCCTTTATTTTTTCAGTGACTCACAGAAAAGCAGTGAAGCTTATTAAAAATGATTTAGAGACATTTTCATATATTCTAATACGTATGAATAAAAAGGTGTCCCTAACGTTCAGAAATCTTTCTTAGTGCTAGTCTAATGTCTTGGTTTCTTAGACTGTATACTAAGGGGTTAAACAAGGGGGTAAACACAGTATGCAGCAATGACATAATTTTATTTAAAAGCAATAAATGACCTATGGATGGTATCATATACTTTATTATTAATGTCCCATAGAAGGCACCAACCACAAGAAGGTGGGAACTGCAGGTAGAAAAGGCTTTCTGTCTTCCAGTTGTAGAAGGGATCCTAATTATCATAAGGAAGATATGAACATAAGTCACTATGATAAAACCACAAGGACAAATAAAAAAAGGAGTAGAAAATAAAAAGACTAAAAATTCCACCAGAGACGTGTCTGAACATGAAAGTGTTTGGAGAGGGGAAAAGTCACAGTATATATGATCAATAATGTTTCCATCACAGAACTGAAAGTTAGATACTGGGATGATACCTAATAGGTTCAAGGTAAATCCTAACATCCAGGGCAAGACAGACAGAAAGGTACGCAATGTAAAATCCATGATAGAGATGTAACGCAATGGGAAACATATAGCCAGGTACCGATCATAGGACATCACTGCAAGCAGGAAACATTCTGTAAGAGTTATGCCACAAAAAAAATAGAATTGAGTTATACAGCCAAGAATTGTCAATCCTTTCCCACCGTGTAAGATTGTATCCAGTAGGATGGGGAGAGTGTTTGTTATGAGAACAATATCAGACAGTGATAGATGGCAAAGGAACAAGTACATGGGAGAATGAAGGTAATGGCTGTTTAAAACCAACACAATAATCGTAAGATTTCCAGTTACTGTGAACACAAAAATGTTAAGGAATATGATGCAAATCAAAATTTTGAAGCCATAAAGATTTCCAAATCCTAAAAGTATGAGTTCTTTGACTCTTGATTCATTCCTCACACTCATAGTTCCATCAAGGTTTCACACTGCATGCAGCTGTGACACTGTGCAAACTAAAAAATTATATAAACATTTGTAAATTATTAAAATGTACAGGGAGTGCAGAATTATTAGGCAAGTTGTATTTTTGAGGATTAATTTTATTATTGAACAACAACCATGTTCTCAATGAACCCAAAAAACTCATTAATATCAAAGCTGAATATTTTTGGAAGTAGTTTTTAGTTTGTTTTTAGTTATAGCTATGTTAGGGGGATATCTGTGTGTGCAGGTGACTATTACTGTGCATAATTATTAGGCAACTTAACAAAAAACAAATATATACCCATTTCAATTATTTATTATTACCAGTGAAACCAATATAACATCTCAACATTCACAAATATACATTTCTGACATTCAAAAACAAAACAAAAACAAATCAGTGACCAATATAGCCACCTTTCTTTGCAAGGACACTCAAAAGCCTGCCATCCATGGATTCTGTCAGTGTTTTGATCTGTTCACCATCAACATTGCGTGCAGCAGCAACCACAGCCTCCCAGACACTGTTCAGAGAGGTGTACTGTTTTCCCTCCTTGTAAATCTCACATTTGATGATGGACCACAGGTTCTCAATGGGGTTCAGATCAGGTGAACAAGGAGGCCATGTCATTAGATTTTCTTCTTTTATACCCTTTCTTGCCAGCCACGCTGTGGAGTACTTGGACGCGTGTGATGGAGCATTGTCCTGCATGAAAATCATGTTTTTCTTGAAGGATGCAGACTTCTTCCTGTACCACTGCTTGAAGAAGGTGTCTTCCAGGAACTGGCAGTAGGACTGGGAGTTGAGCTTGACTCCATCCTCAACCCGAAAAGGCCCCACAAGCTCATCTTTGATGATACCAGCCCAAACCAGTACTCCACCTCCACCTTGCTGGCGTCTGAGTCGGACTGGAGCTCTCTGCCCTTTACCAATCCAGCCACGGGCCCATCCATCTGGCCCATCAAGACTCACTCTCATTTCATCAGTCCATAAAACCTTAGAAAAATCAGTCTTGAGATATTTCTTGGCCCAGTCTTGACGTTTCAGCTTGTGTGTCTTGTTCAGTGGTGGTCGTCTTTCAGCCTTTCTTAGCTTGGCCATGTCTCTGAGTATTGCACACCTTGTGCTTTTGGGCACTCCAGTGATGTTGCAGCTCTGAAATATGGCCAAACTGGTGGCAAGTGGCATCGTGGCAGCTGCACGCTTGACTTTTCTCAGTTCATGGGCAGTTATTTTGCGCCTTGGTTTTTCCACACGCTTCTTGCGACCCTGTTGACTATTTTGAATGAAACGCTTGATTGTTCGATGATCATGCTTCAGAAGCTTTGCAATTTTAAGAGTGCTGCATCCCTCTGCAAGATATCTCACTATTTTTGACTTTTCTGAGCCTGTCAAGTCCTTCTTTTGACCCATTTTGCCAAAGGAAAGGAAGTTGCCTAATAATTATGCACACCTGATATAGGGTGTTGATGTCATTAGACCACACCCCTTCTCATTACAGAGATGCACATCACCTAATATGCTTAATTGGTAGTAGGCTTTCGAGCCTATACAGCTTGGAGTAAGACAACATGCATAAAGAGGATGATGTGGTCAAAATACTCATTTGCCTAATAATTCTGCACTCCCTGTATAGAATGGCAAGATATAGCATCAGTGTAAGAAAAATAACTAATGGTAATCAATGATTTAATTCTAATTAAATCCAAAGTTCAAGACTCTCTACTAATACTTGTCTTATTTCTGTTGTTTTTCCCATGGTGGGCCATCTCCATTGGACTTTAAAGATGTTTATCTTACCTTACCCAGTCCATTCTCAAACAGTATCACTTTTTTATCTGTCACATCCTCTTCCCTTGGCTCATATTTTGTCCTGATAAATCCACCTCGTCATCATCTCCACACTTCTCCTAGTAAATCCCTAGATAATCAGATACAGTTTTTTCCTGGTTTATAGAAGGTAAGACTCGGGACTTTCCTCCCCCCTCCACCCCCCCATCTCTACCAACCGCAACAGTGGTGTGGCAAGGTCAGCTGTGGCGACTGATAGAACAATCCTTCCATAGATAATGATCCATTAAAAACAATCTCTGAAGGTCCAATGCCAATGGATTCTGAATGATTGATGGCATCTTGGTGTTGTGGGGAGTCTCAGTGGAACCCCATCTAAAATGTACCTAAATATAATTACAGTTCTCATCGTGGTGACCTTCAGATCAATTTGTAAGACACCATAACTGGAAAAGCAATGTTTACTTAATTAGATTTATTTGTAAAGAAAAATACGAATAAGGTTTCCTTGTTTCAAAGTGTTTCTCCTTAAAGGTTTTGAAACATTTTACAGTAAATCAATATAAATATGAAATGTGGTATAAATGACAATAAAAAAAAATGTAGTCAGTAAATTAACTCCCAATACAACGTTCTACCCATAGGAAGACATTCCTGGCCTTCACATAACACGTCGTATGGCAGACAGAATGGGAGCAGAGACTGAGGGCTACATTGGATGCAGGATATTGAAGTGAATCAAGTAATAATTCAAAGGTTTATTAAATAAAGTAAGTATGTGAAGAGGGTAAGGGCTGCACTCAGGGCTTGTAACAGTAATCGATAACAATGAAAGCCAGACCAAATGGTTTAAATGGAGAAATAACAACAAGTGGGCCTAGGTAAAAAAACAATAAAAAGTCTTGCTAGAACAACAGATAAAAAAAGGGGTGATATCTTCAGGAGTTGATCCGTCCGATCAACCCCTGAGGATCTCACCTCTTTTTTTTTTTTATCTGTTGTCCTAGCAAGACTTTATCGTTTTTTACCTAGGCCCACTTGTTGTTATTTCTCCACTTAGACCATTTGGTCTGGCTTTCATTGTTATAGATTACTGTTACTAGCCCTGAGTGCAGCCCTTACCCCCTTCACATCTTTTACCTTGTTTTTATTAGGGTCTTGAGGGATTCCCTTTTTTGGGTTCCTGCCCTTCTATCTGTTATTTAGCGCTGTCTCTTCCCCCCTGTTTTTGCTTGTAATTAATTTAAAAACAAATAGCACATTTTATCCTTAACTCTCAATACAAAATTCTACCTGTATTCAGACATTCCTGGCCTCTGCATTACAAGTAGTATGGAATACAGCATGGAAGCAAGTATGGGGGCTATGCTGGGTTCGGGAGGGTAGAGCACATATTAAGATTGAATCAAATTTTTTGCACTTTACATTTTTGGTAAAGAAAATATTCCACTATCATAAAGCATAAAATATATAAATCATGATAATATTCTAATAATCTCTGTGCACTTTAAATGGTTGTGGCATTAACCAGAATTTAGTAATTTAAGTAGTGAATTGAACACCAAACAGCAAATTTTATGCCAAATTAGTTGATTTGAAATTTTTTTGCCAACCCAGCCATTGTCACAGCCTGACTGTTTGTGCCTGTGTTTTACAATTCTGTTTTCAATTTACCACATTTGCAGTTTAGTGAATACATCCCTGAAAATCACTCAGAAGGTATTTACTAAACGGAGAACTCACGGCAAATTTTAAATTTAAGCTTCCAAAACCTAAATTGAAAACATTCTGTAGGTCAGCTATTCTGACACTGGGCTTACATTTGAAATTCACTTTGAATTCACTTTGCTTTCTCATTAGTAAATAGGCCTTTAAACTTTATTCACTAGATTGTGAATTGTCAAGAATTCAGTTTTAATAAAAAAAATTGTAGACAAAAATAGCTTACTTTTCTAATTCTACTATTTTTATACACACTTTTATATTCACTCTGATTTCTCTATAAATTCTCAGCAATAAGGGCTTTATAAACTTACTACATTGCAGTGAATTTAAATCTAAATGTGACTTTGGATAACTTGGAGAATGTCTCCAGATTAGCAAATTTGGGCTGCATTTTGTAAATCAGATTTCAGATACAATTCAGTGAATAAACCCCTGAGAGACTACAATTACAATGATAAAATACACAGATACATTATAACAGATTCATAAGAACTCAGCGACAGATGAGAAGGTTTGTAATAAAACAATCTTACAGCTTAATGAATAATGTGTCAACACTTCCCAAACACAAGGACTATGTGCATATTACATCCTTATCCGCATATACCTCTTTATTGTATATTACACAGAGCAGGATATTGTATTAAACAACATTTTAATATATTTCCCAGGGCATTCTTAAACAATTAGAGAAGTTTCAGCACATTCTTCCTGAGAAAACACTTTCTAGATAAATAAGTAAAATTACTTACCAACAGATTGCTTAAGATATCTTTAAAATTTACGGAAAAAGAAGCAAAATATCCTTTGATTATTTTTTAGAACTCAAAAATAATCAGAAATAAAATAAGGCTTAACGCTGGGGCTCCATCAAAGTCAAACATTTGAAGTGTTGCTAAGAACACCAGTGAGTCTATTTTATATGTTATGTTCTTTATACCAGGAGAGTTTACTGCAAGGTCCCTACAGTGCTGGAGTTTAGTCTAAACTCATTTCATCATCAAGAAAGAGAAATAGTTGTTACAATCTTAAAAAGTTAAGTTACACTCCAGGCCCGATTTAACTGTTCATGCATTCAAGTCAATTTTAGTCTAAATAAATGAATATGCTAGTTTTAGTGCACCGATAATCTTAATTTTAGTAATGACAGGAGACAAAATATGTAGTTTTACTCTCTTTACTAAACTTCAACAGCAACACAAACCATAAGAAGAATACACAAACCAATCACAAACAAGTAGGAGATGATATAAGTCCTTGTACCATGAGAGATTTGAGAGAAAAGAACATAAAACAGTCTAAAATTTAATAAATATATTCACCAAGTAGAAACAGTTGTAAACGAGACTCCGGTCAATCGTATCATACAACCGAATCAGGAACTTCGACTTCCAGGTACATTCCGGATAGCAGGATTAAGCTGAAACAAAAGAAACACATGGAATTAATCTCAAAATTAACCATAATCCCAACAAACAGACAACTAACATTATATAGTAACTTTGCGAATAAAATAGCCCATAACAAAAGTCATAATAAACCAACAGGTAAAAACTTAAAATAAAACATGAAAAAATAAAAAACATGTACCAAATAAACATGTCAACAAGAACATGAGAAGAAATACAAGAGGAACAAGACAAAAAAGCACAGCAAAGACAAGACAACCCAACCGAGGGATGGTGGGAATGAAAACATTTGCCTCCTTTCATTACTAAAATTAAGCGTATAGGTACACTAAAGCTAATCGAATTTTAATTTATATTTATATTTTAATTTTAATCCTTTAACAAAAAAAGAAAAGAAGCACGAGAGGTAGGTTTGAAATAAATGTCTGAACAGTATTCTCTCCAGTCCAATCAGTGGAAAGGGCAGAAATGGAATGGGCCCCAAAAGAAGCCCAGACACTAGCAAAGGACAAAATACAGTGACTCCAGCAAGTGGTAGCAGAAACAGGTTTGTAAGGTCAGATGTGGGACACCACCATGAACGAAGGGAAGCCGCAACTTTCGTGTAACAAGGAAAAGTAGAAACACAAAATTTACGAATGCCAATAAAGAGCGTGTAAAAAGCGAACGTCAAGTCAGATTTTGTCCAGCAGGAAATTGTAAAGGAGACTGTCATGGACTTGAGTAGATCAGGTAAGAGACTTATGACAGGGTTAACATTTAGTTCTTTATTGGGAACTTTAGACATGGTAATACACAATTAGTATACCTAACAAGCCAAATAGGGAGGTTAATAATATCTAGCAAGTCAAAGTGGGAAGAGGAACTATAAAGAGGAAGGTAAGTAAAAAGGGAGAACAGAAAGAGATTTAGGAAATATGTCCCAGATATGTTAACAACAAGATATTTAGATAAAGCAGAAAACCTGTAGATGAAACTATAGGTTCTTTAGAGAGACAAGTAAAACAGAGCAGAACAGAAAGGTTTCAGAAATGCAAGTAAAATAGATATTTAGGCAATCAGCCCTCTGGTTTAGGAGGACTACTGATAATGCAGGCAATTACACTTTGTAATAAAGGAATCGAGGTATAGATTTAAGATCACATGCAGACATATAATAATCTGTAGGAGAGTTACTTGACTTATGGTTGAA
This sequence comes from Pelobates cultripes, assembly GCA_933207985.1. Classification (NCBI taxonomy): domain Eukaryota; kingdom Metazoa; phylum Chordata; class Amphibia; order Anura; family Pelobatidae; genus Pelobates; species Pelobates cultripes. The sequence goes on along the minus strand of OW240916.1, from coordinate 9,084,071 downwards.
GAGTCTCTGGTTATTCGTAGAATCAGGAAAAAAACTTTATAGCCTTCTGGTGTCAGGTTCTGAGAATTAGGTAGGATTGTACCAAGCTGGTAAAGTAAAGCAGATTGGTAACAAAGCAGGTCTGTAGCGTAGGTAAAGTTGGTATAAAGTAGGTTGGTAGCAAGGCAGAGATCTGTAGTGTAGGTAAGGCTGGTATAAAGCAGGTGTGATAATTGTGATAAAATTCCATTTTAACTAATTGAGCATGATTGATCGATCACTATTGAGCAAATTAATCTATTATAGATAGTTAAGATGGCACTTGGCTTAAACTATGTCGCACTAAGAAATTCAACTAAGATGAAATTGCATAAAATACTTAAACTGTGTCGCACTAAGAAATTCAACTAAGATAACATTGCATAAAATATTCCATAGCATATCTGGCCAATATCCAAAAAGGCCTACGTGCTAAAAAGTGGGATTTGATGCCAACAATGTTTAGAAAGAGTAGGGACATAGATAGAATAAGATACCACGTGTTTGGCATGGGCCTTGGGTGGTCATGACTGGCCTAATCAACCATAAAGATTATTTAATGCGCACGACAAGATACATGCTGGGCTGCACTGATATAAAATCTTGGAAAAGTTACAAACTTGGTAAAATGTATAAAAAAACAGAGAAACTTCGCACTCACTTGGAGAACTACCCACCTGTAATGCGGACGCGTGTTGCTGGTCTCTGCTGTTCCCAGAGAGGGTCCCTCCAAGCCTGACTGCCTGAGTTCCCCCAGTCGTGTGCAGTGAGGACACAACCAAGCCCCTCTAATGGTGATGTATACGTAAGCTGATATATCTAGATACTAAGCTGTTTTGAAGTGAATGCATGCAACTACTTAATGAGAGTTAAGCTTACTCTGTATTGGGTCCCATTGTGGACAATAAAGTGTGGTGTGGTGTGAATTCTTATCTGCAACTTGGTCTCTGTGTGGTTTATTTTTCCTATAGCCCAAGATACTCATCCCGAACTGGGTTGTGTGCCTGCCAATATCGCTATAAATCTTATTAGGTGTCACATCATGCCATGTTCTGCGGAGATGACTGGCTTTGGCTTCTGGTATCCAGTACTCTTTTTACATTTCTTTTTTAGTTTTTCTTGGTTTTTCTGGTTTTCTATTCTATGTCTGGTTTTCTTTATTGCTTATTTCTGGGTTCATTCCTGTAATCCATCCCTGGTATTCCCAGTCTCCAGGTTTCCTTTAAATGTTTGTTTTATGTTGCCACACCCGTTTGTTTCAGTCTGGACCTGCAGCAGTGTTTCAAGTATCTGCCCTTTCTTGCAGGTAAGTGCTATTGTGGTTTAGTGTGGTTCTTTTAGTGAACATTAGGCAATGTAGGACCTGCCGAATATGGGGTACATTGGCGTTGTGGCAGGCTTATGCAATGTATGATCATATAATGTAACTAAATCCCCATTATTTTCATATATAGTGCTTAGTTATGTCTCCTCTTGTTTTACCTTGTATTTCTTGTCTTGTAATCCCAGTCCATGTCCAGTCATGCCCATGTTATGTTCTTGTTTTCCTCATGTATTGTGTAAATGTTCTGGGTTCTGCTTTCTGTCCTGCTCTGGTTCTGGGTTCTCCTAGTTTTGTCTTGTTTTCCTGTTTGGTGCCTATCTCTAGTCTTTCCTTGTTTCTGTACTGGATACAAACCTGCTGCAGAGCCTCCCTATTCAGCTCCTGGGAGGTCTGCTAATTTCCAAGCTCCTAGTTCCTGGGATCCGCTGTAGCTGCATCAGGGTCCACAGGGTGGCTGCACAAACGCTGGTGCTCAACACCGGGGGGCATGCGGTTACCCTGCACCAGGCCCTGATAGTCCATTTCCACGCTGAAGACTCCACTTCTCAACAGGCACTCAGGGGTCCCGGTTTCCGTACCGCCACCCGTGACATTAGGTAATTGATTATTACTTTTTGGATAGTGGTGCTTCATGAATTTAACAAAAGTGGTAAGTGGTGTCCCTCAGGGTTCTGCTTTGGGACCACTTCTATTTAACATATTTATAAATGATCTTGAAATAGGCATTGAAAGCCATGTATCAGTGTTTGCAGATGACACAATACTTTGTAAAGTAATAAAATGTGAGCAGGATATTGCTTTGCTGCAGAGGGATTTGGATAGATTGGTGGACTGGGCACTAAAATGGCAGATGAAATTTAACATAGAGAAATGCAAAGTTATGCACTTCGGGGTTAAGAATGCACAAGCAACTTAAACACTTAATTAGGGATAACCACACACGAGAAGGATTTGGGAATTGTTATAGATAACAAATTAGGCAGCAATATGCAATGTCAATCTGCAGTTGCTAAGGCCAGTAAGGTTTTGTCATGTATAAATAGGGGCATAAATTCTCAGGATGAAAATATAATTTTGCCTCTTTATAAATCGCTGGTAAGACCAAACCTTGAATATGCTGTGCAATTTTGGGCGCCTGTTCTAAAGAAGGATATCATGGCACTGGAGAGGGTCCAGAGACGAGCTACAAAATTGATAAAAGGAATGGAGCATTTTAATTATGAAGAAAGGTTAAAAAATTTAATCTGTTTAGTTTGGAAAAACGGCACCTGAGAGGGGATATGATAACTTTATACAAATATATTCGGGGCCAGTACAAACCTTTATATGGAAATCTATTCATAAACAAAGCTATACATAGGACACGAGGTCACACATTTAGGCTGGAAGAAAGGAGATTTCATCTAAGGCAAATAAAATGTTTTTTTTACAGTAAGAACAATAAGGATATGGAATTCTCTGCCTGAAGAGGTGGTTTTGTCAGAGTCACTACAGAGGTTTAAACTGCAATTGGATAAATACTTACTGTGATCCTTGTCTACAGGTAGCACGGTCCTCTTGGGCCCAAACATGCACAGTCTTTTAAGGCAACTTATTTCAGTCACTTTATTGTTAAACTCCACAAAGACAGCAGCACATGAAAAACAAAAATGTAGCAAAATCCTATAAACAAAAACCTAGCTCGGTCTGAGCACTAACTGACATCAAGTTCCCTCTCTCTCAAGGGTTTAATCTATAACAAAAAAAGTGGTTTCACCAACCTAGCGTCTTTTTCAGCTATCAGCATTCCAGTGTTTCTGACAGCCTGCTGCTTCCCTTTCTACACTCCCAGTGCTCCAAGCCGGCCTTGACTGCTTCCCTTTTGCACTCCCAGTGCTCCAAGCCAGCCTTGACTGCTTCCCTTTTTGCACTCCCAGTGATCAGTCTCCTTGACTATCTTACTGGAGAGAACAGCCTCACTCCTACCTGCTTCCAGGATGGAAGCCAGCAATCCCTCTTCACCTGCCTAGCAGGGAGGGGTTTATTCCCACTGCTACAGCTGATTATCTGCAGCTGAGCAGTGGGTTGGAGCTCTGGCCTGGACGTTATTTCCCCCAGTTGTGTATAAACTGAGGAGTGGAGCATTGGCCCACCCTGCTCTCCAAATGCTCCACCCCAGGGGCCCATAACTAAACGGTGGATTGTGTTGCCTCCTGGGGTTAAATGCTATAGGACTATCTGCCTTCACTTTATCACATTACAAAAACATAACATACAGGGATATAATTTCTAATTAGTGGGGTAATAGCTGCTTGATCCAAGGAGACATCTAACTGCTATTTTGGAGTCAAGAATGAATTTTTTCCTAGTTTGTGGCAAAATTGGAAGTGCTTCAGACTTGTTTTTTTGCCTTCTTTTGGATCAACAGCAACAACATATGTGAGGAAGGCTGAACTTGATGGACACAAGTCTCTTTTCAGCTATGTAACTATGCAATGATTAGGCATAACAGCAGGTTGGTAGCAAGGCAGGTCTGTAGCATATGTAAGGTTGGTATAAAGGAGGTTGCTATCAAAGAAGGTCGGTAGCATAGGTAAATTTCTAGAAGCCAGGATCAGAAGTTCTTACAAGTAGCCCTTCAATTTCTTTCAATGTAAAGGCACAGTGTTGAGCATGGTGTGACCTTTAGTAGCAGGTGAGGAAGAGGGAAGGAAAGTTCTAGTGGTTAGGGGGGCCACTAGTGGCATATCATAGTTACTGCTGTAACATAATTGAATAAAATACATAAAGTCCTGAAATTAGGGTTTGGATCCTGACAGGGACACCCTCAGGAGAAAAAGTAGAACCGACCATGTCAAAAACACGTACACCTGAAACTCAAGGAAACAAGACTCAACAAAAGAGCGAGGTAAACTTAGGTAAACAGACAACTGACGTAGAGATAATCCCTCATTGTTCGGCTAAATATGATGAACACTCACAACCAGATCCAAATCCCATAGGTGTGAATGCCAAGGAGTCGGAGGGTGAGACAGTTTGATGAATAGTCTGCAGACAATGGGATTCTGACTGACCAAAACACCCTGAACCGGCACATGAGCAGCTGAGATAGCTAGCTGCATAATGTTCTTGAAAACTGAAAGCATGAGGCAGCAGTGGAAAAGACTAGAAGATTGTGTAAGTAAATCAGACAACAAATACACTTTGTTTGTGGGTGTACTGGATAGCAGCCTGGTGAAACACCAAGGTGTGGCGCTCAAGCTGAAGTTGTGACAAGCGATTTGGCATATCCTCTCTAGCCAATGGAATCAAAAGAAATTATGACTTTCCTGAACAACCAGTACCAGTAGGTGGTCATCCTTCACTTATGAACCCATCGTCCTTCTGGAGCAAGTCCCACAGGAGATGGATCCCCTCCATCTTGAAACATCTGTAGACCATAAGGGTGTTCAATTAGTGGAGACTGAAGATTGGGTAAAAGTCCTCGGCTTCCTCATCACCAGGAAAATATTGCTTTAAAATCTGTCATCATCTGATGTGAATTGGACCACTCCTCATTCTGTCTTGTGAGACTTTTCTATTGTCCTGAAATTTTTCAAAACTTGATCAGTCAATGTTTTGCTGTCTCTTAAATAACTTTCTGAAAATTAGTCATGTTTTTTTGCTTAATCTCCTGCAGGAGAGTTTCTGACATTCAAGCTATTGACACCATTACTCATTCCTTTACATCAAAAATCATCCTCTTTGACATCCCTTGGAAAATTAAGACTTCCTCTAAATTAGTTTTGTACCTAGCTTTTCCTAATAGGCCTCTCCTGTGCCTGGTGGCATGCTTGCGTGAATATGACGCTCATACACCTACTTTACGTCATCCATTGAAGCATCAGCTTTTAATTTCATTCCAAAAGCCTCACCTTCTGCTATCTACCAATACCCTGGCCTGGTGGGTCAAGTAGATTATGTCTCTGGTGAGTATGATGTCTCTGATTTTTTTTACCTCATTCGGTCAGTGGAGCTTGGAGGGTATTTTGAGAGTGGCTGATTGGTCTTCAAAGTCTACATTTTGAGATTTCTACTTTTGACCTATTCAACACTTTGAAAATCCAGCTTATGCTTGGATATTTTGATGTTCACGCACATACATTTCTTTAGATTTCCGTTCCTGTTGGATTATTTTGTTGTACATGTACTTGGGGATCACAAGTAAGAGGAAGTGGTTTACTTTATACTACCTTTTATGCTGTGGAGAGCATGCTTATTGGCTGTTCCTGTGGCTAGGAAGATATACATTGTAGCGGGCCACCGCCACTAAGTGCCATGCCCACGGAATATTCATGAGTTTTGCCCGCGTATTTTGTGTTCCCAATGTTTATTCTCATGATTTTCTCTTGTACTCTGTGTTTCCCCGTGTATCTGTGTGTAGTTGTGATGTATTCATGTGTTTTACCTGTTCCCCATTCGGGAGAGCTCATACGAATGGGTTTTGTTCGGCTTCCGAAAGGGGACCACCCCGACACCTCATTTAGAATGTCTATTTAGAATGTTCACCTCGTAATGAGGTGTGAAAACCGCAGATCGCAAGGGAAACAAGTGGCGTGTGCTTCCCCTGGGTGGCTGCTTGTTCATATAACCGAACGCCAATCAGGGGCAGCATTCGTATCCCAAACCGATATGCGCACACTGTCTCAGATCCTTGTGTATGGGATAGTCCTACCTGCTTCCAAACTGAACTATTGTCACTGTTTTCCCCTTCCCCTCCCCATATGGGTGCTACGAGGCCAGGAGAGCGCTCTCTCCGACGGATACCTGCATGGAGATATGCACCAGAGAGAGGAACTCACAACAGCAGGGAAATCTCTGGAGCTGTGATTCGGTCTCATGGCAGCAGAGTCCCGCTGGCCTTATGGAAGTCCATGCAGACCAATGGGAGATGGCGCGCCCATTCTCCTGATTAGTTGGCCACGGACACTGGGCGCTAATTGGTCGTTGCGGGGCGCTTGAGGCCAACCATAGAAGGAACGCTCTTTCAAATTAGGTTTTGCGTCCTTTCTCTGGATTGGGTGGCGAAAACAATCTCCTCCCCGAGCACCGATTGGTGCAATCGAGAGTTTCGGCCTTTCTCTGGATTGGGCGGTGAAATTCCTCTCCTCCACCGAGCATTGATTGGCCCAACTTTGTTCGCACCTTTTCAGTGGATTGGTTGTTGCTTGGTTTAGGCGCAAAGTTTGAATTCACCGGACTAAACCAAGAAACTCCATGGAACTAATTTCGGGGATGTACAGAGCCTCGAGCCCCAGATTTTAGATGCTGATATCTCAGGCTCTGTACATCCGATAGCCCGGTTCTTTGCAAGGATCCTAGATGGGACCCGGGCTATATAGTGCTATAGGTTTCATCCATGTGACCCCTTCCCTTCCCGAGGTGCCGAGCTCCAACTTTTACACCCCCGTGTGTAAAGTGCATAAAAGTATTTCTGCGTACTATGCGTTTCTCCCAGAGTGGGAGATGGCTATCTGTAACTCAACCCCCTCCTGCCTGAGATTGTGTTAAATTGAATGGAGACTCTCTGCAGGGGTCTGTGCATAAAAGAAGCCTGTTTTCAATAAAGAGTGTCAGTGTTTTAACCCTTAGAACTGTGTCATCTGGTTACTGGAGGGAAGGAAGATCTAACCCCGGTGTCTGCTGTTGCAGCTTGCAGGGAAATGCAATTGGGAAAGTCCTTGTAACGACTAAGAGAGCTGATTTCCTACCTGTTTCCCGTGGTCCCAGCTAGGAAGCAACGACTCTGGCGTGGGATACCCAGGCAGGGTATAGGGAGCTCCGCTACATACTTCTTGTGAAGAATTTCCCAGAACCCGTTCGGTTGTTTCCACTCCCTGCTATTCTATTCACTGGAATTATTTTATGTTTCGTTGTTCGGTAAAATATTTACCACCCTGGGTACCAATAGAACACTGTGTAACTATACAAAAACCGCAGACTAATTGAATGCTCCTAGATGGCCACCATTTCATGCCTACGATACGGCGGCCATCTTGTCTCCCGAACGCAGCCAACGGGACATGGTTGTCGAGTGCCTGGAACTGTTTTGGGCATGGCATTTGCACGAACACCCGGTCTCTATGGAAGTCCCATACATTCTACTTCCCTATACGGTAGACGAACAGCGTTCGGGAATTTCAAACAGACGAACAAGGGGAGCATTCTACACAAATCATCTTTGCTCCATCTATGGTGGTTTTCATATAAATCCATCCGAACCGTGACCGCTATTGCTGCCAATTCTATGAAACTCTTGGTTGGATACAACCTCGTGGCAGGCCGGTCAAACTTCCACAGGGTGCCGTTCGAAAAGTACAGAACGGATTTGATTGAATTTTTGTCTATATTACTCCCATCAAGCTCAAGCTACCCAGGGATATCGTTTTTGTGTGGTTTTTATATGTATAAAGTATATTTCTGAAAAATGTGAAATTGTTCACTTTTTTTGGCTAGCAGATAATTGAGTTTAGTATATTTCCAAAACTCAATTTTCTCACTGGCTCAGAGGAGGAGTTTGATGCTGTATAAATGGAATGCCTTTTCATGCCATTAAACCAGTCTTATTCCAGCATTAAGCTTTGGCTCATGTGTGGATTATTATGCGATACCAGCGCTATTTTACCCTGTGAATTATTGGCGATATTATTTTATGGGAATAAGGGAATGACAGACGGTAATACATATTCAGACCGTCACACCGTCAGACCGTCTTTTGTTAATTACTAGTTGTTATATTGATTTTAATGTTAATTTTTCTTTGCTGCTGAGGAAAATTAAAGAAAGAGTGCAGAATAATTCTTGCCTCCATGTCATAAATAAAATCATAACTTTATGCCACGTTAATAGTAAAATCTGTGAATTTTGTTTTTTATAATGTAGCATATGTGTTGGTTAGCCTGTGATATGCAGCTATAACATTGTTTCACTCTGTATTAGTTTTACCCATAGAATAATACTTTTTTTCCCCATGGTAATATTTTAATATAACATATTTTCTATCTCCATTTCATGCTATTTTTTTAAATTAGTTTTTTTTTTAATTAAGAGAAAGAGGGATCACCAGTTCTGCCCGGTCAGGTTGCTGCGGGAGGTACATGGGATGACAGCAGGGTCGCTGTTCAGGCATCGGGATGGGTCATCACTCAGCCGATTTCAATTCGCCAGAGTGCTTCGGGCTGGGGTGATAAGTATTGGCTTGTCTCCCGGACGTTATACTACGCACTCCTTCCGGATTGGGTTGGCTACTCAGGTGAGTATGCTGGGTCTTCCATCAGAGGCTCTAAAGCGGTTGGGGCGCTGGCAGTCGGGGCGGTTCCAGCTCTATGTGCGCCCTCACTTGCTTTAGGCCAGCGGCGCAGCGCAGTTATGGTTTTTGTTGTTACATTGTAGGTTCTTCCCCATGTTTTTTTGGATAATCGGACACTCCTTTGTGTATTGGGCAACTAGATGGGCCGAGAGTATACCCTATGGCCAGAACCTCAGTTTACCATACGAGATAGCAAGGGTACGTTGGAGGGGTATCCGGGCGCTGTCCTGGGACGGGTTATATGGGTTAGGAATTGAGGAGGCGCTGTCGGCGGGTGATGTCCACGCAGTGTAGTGTGCGAGGAGGGGCATCGCAGTGGCGGTTTCCCTGGACAGCGCAGAGGAAGAAAGGACATTGGGGAGACGACAGCCGGCACGGAGCTGATGGCGAGGAACTGGCTGTCGAGGCTCATGGTACCGAATGTGTGTGAGAACTGCCTGTTGGGCAAACACCCAACAGCTGGCAGATTTGGACTGAGTTAAATTGTTAATTTAAATAAAGCTGTGGCCGTTGCCCTTATCCACAAGAATGAGGTGTCACGTGTGTTATTGGGGGGCAACGGGTTGTTGGTTGGGACTGGTTGGGTCAGCAGTCAAGTGTATGCTGCATGTGTTTGGAGCCTGCTTGTGGGATTGTGTGTGTGTAGATTGTGGTGTGGTATTTTGTAAATAGGTCAATTTCATTTGTGTTTGTGGTGTAATATGTGTGGCTAGGGGCTGTAGAGAGTGTGTGTATAGGGGATGTAGTGTTATAGGGGATGTAGTGAGTGTGTGCATACAGGCTGTAGTGTGTGTTTAGGTGATGTAGTGTGTGCAGGGGTTGTAGAGAGGGTGTGTGTGTGTAGGAGATCAAGTGTGTAAAGGACCCAGAGTGTGTATAGGCGATTGTGTGTGTGTGTGTGTGTGTGTGTGTAGAGGATTAAGAGTGCATATTGGGTAAGGGATCTAGCGTGTATCTGGAGCGTAATATGTGTAGTGGTGCAGTGTGAGGGGTGCTGTAGTGTGTGTGTGTGTGTATGTATATGTATGTGTGTATATATATATATATATATATATATATATATATATATATATATATATTTGGACATATTGTATGTGTGGGGGCTCAGTGTGTGTGTAAGTAAGAGGGGTTCTGTGTGTGAGGGTATTTTTACCTGCCGTTACATTCTAGGTTTCTAATTTTCTTTGTCTGTTAACTCACTGAGGGTTATTTTATATATTATGTGTGTGTGTGCTGTATATTTGTGGGAGTGTGCTGTGTGTGTGAGCGAGGGTGCTGTCTGTCTGAGGGTGCTGTGTGTGAGTGAGGGTGCTGTGTGTGTTTGGGGGGTTGCTGTGTGTCTGGGGGTGCTGTGTGTGTCTGGGGGTGCTGTGTGTGTCTGGGTGTGCACTGTGTGTGTCTGGGTGTGCACTGTGTGTGTCTGGGGGTGCACTGTGTGTGTCTGGGGGTGCACTGTGTGTGTCTGGGGGTGCACTGTGTGTATCTGGGGGTGCGCTGTGTGTGCTTGGGTACTGTGTGTGTCTGGATGCTATGTGTGTCTGGGTCTTGTGTGTGTTTGAGTGCTGTGTGTGTCTGGGGGTGCTGTATGTGTCTGGGGTTGTGTGTGTCTGAGGGTGCTGTGTTTGTTTTGGTGCTGTCTGTGTCTGGGGGTACTGTGTGTGTCTGGGTGCTGTGTGTGTCTGGGTACTGTGTGTGTCTGGGTGCTGTGTGTGTCTGGGGTGCTGTGTGTGTCTGAGGGTGCTGTGTGTGCTGGGGTGCTGTGTGTGCCTGGGGTGCTGTGTGTGCCTGGGGTGCTGTGTGTGTCTGGGGTGCTGTGTGTGTCTGGGTGCTGTGTGTGTTTGGGTGCTGTGTGTGTCTGAGGGTGCTGTGTGTGTCTGAGGGTGCTGTGTGTGTCTGAGGGTGCTGTGTGTGTTTGGGTGATGTGTATGTCTGGGGGTGCTGTGTATGTCTGGGGGTGCTGTGTATGTCTGGGGGTGCTGTGTATGTCCGAGGGTGCTGTGTGTGTCTCAGGGTGCTGTGTGTGTGTTTGTGTGCTGTGTGTGTCTGGGGGTGCTGATTGTGTGAGGGGGCTGTTAGTGTGAGTGTGAATGTACTTTTTATTTAAATTGAAATATATTTTTATAAAAAATTTAAAAACAATTCTTACCTATAGCCTGGGGGGAAGCAAGGTATCCATTGAGGAGGGTGCCGTGCTGCCTTCCCTGGTGGTCCTAGTGGTGAGAGTGAACTCTAGCCTGGAGGCTAGAGTTCACTCTTGCGAGATCTGAGCATTGCCACGGTAACCGCGGCAATGCTCAGAATCCCGCAAGAGGACCCGGCAGAGCTGCTGGGTCCTCTCCTGCCTCCCTCCCTAGCTGGCGGCCGCATCTCAGTGCCTCTGGGTCAGTGAGGGAGATCTTTGATCTCCCCACCGGCCCATGGAGGCACACAGCAGGGCTGGCGCTCGCAGGGGAAATTCGATGGCCAGTCCGGGCCTGCAAGGTGCTACTTATTACTGCTATTCAATCCTATCTCGCTAATACCATATATTTTTCTTACATAATGTAGTACGTATTATCTAGGCACCTAGTACCTCTACTAACTTTTGCCTTTGGTCTATCAGGTTATATTCTATGGTCTACCTAAGTATTTTCAGTATAATTAATAAAGTTTTTGTTATTTTCTTTCAAGACCTTTTTCTAGATTGGACTGGGATTTTAATCTAGGGGTCACTCTCTATGAGAGTGGTCTCTTAGCATTATTAAAGTAGTTTTGTCTTTGAGGGGATTGTGACGAAGTGCCCTTTGTCACTTGTGCCTGGAGAGGACTAATTGCCAGCCTCCTGCTGGAAGATTTTGCCCTTTAAATACGTTGTTTGGGCATAGTGGATTTTATTAGACTGGTTCTGGCCCTTTAAATGCTCTGACAAAGGATCTGCAGTTTTGCTATGCACTTCGGATGCAGAGTGTGAAGAAAAACCCTGTTTTATGGACTTAGTTTGACTGTTTTATTCCCCTCCCTCCTAGAACACCAGTTTAAAAACCCTTAATAACTGTCATATTTCCAAACGCTGTCTGTCTTTAACTGTCAGTTTGTTTTCCTCTGAGGAGGAGTTGTTTTGCTGCATGAGTGCTGTTGCTTTGTGTGCTCATTAAAACAGACCTGCTTGACCCTTTCTTGAAGCCTTGGCTCATGCTTGGGGGATGGGATAAGTCTGCAGTGCTGATGGTGTCGGTTGGAGTGCTTGGAGTCCTCGGCAAGCACTAGGAGCATCGATTGGCGGAGGTACTCGGTCGGAGTGCCAGCGGGTCCGTCACAGGGATGTTACCGTTAAAATGCATTTTGTGTCCTCATTTAATTTGTAATTTACCTCTTTCATAGATATCCCAATCTATTTTCCATAATCTTGTTGTATTTATCACCCAGTACTGAGTGTGTGTATAATTCTCAGTAGTAATGGTCAGTGGAGCTATTCTCCATGGCGTGAAAGTTAAAAAGCTATGAATGTGTAAAAAAGGAAATAAATAGGTCACTTACAAGGCTTCAACCAAATATCTTGCATCAAATTTTATTCTTATTGCACCAATAAATCTTCACCCCCAGGAATGGACATTTTTACTTTTAAAAGATCAACCACTAGGACTTAAACATTGCAAACTTTATTACCATTAATGCTGATATCTACAAGAAGTCCATATAATGTGTCGAATCATTCCCATCATCGTAATCTGGAATGTGATGCTGGTTACACGGCTATCAATCATTAATAAATACTTTCTAGGACAGTAGTTTCTTCATTCCCGTGATGACCACATAATATCACCAAAGTCGTACTGTCTACCTGAGTGCCCACTCCATCTACACAGCAGGTGACACTTTTTGCTTGTGAATAGATACCAGACAGTGTGTTAAACCATTGGCTCATTCTTAATTTGTAAGCGAAGTTTATTCATTTGAACAATTACAATATCTTTAGAATGTACACTATTTTCCCTTTTTACAATTCACTGAGTTATTTTCTGATGCAGAATTAATAGAAGTGCATCTCTTTAAACTCCAGACAAGACTTCAGTAAGTGGAAATTGGACTCTATTTTACAGAAAAGGGACTTTAGCTCAATTTACATATAATTATTAATAATTAATTATTATTAGTAGTATTATCTATAAAACACATTTTATGCAAGACAAAAAAGTTCAACTCAAGTTGAATGAGGCCCCTGCTCAAATAGTATATAATCTAATTATTGCACGTGTACTTGATATTTGACAATTAGAAAATGACAGCGGGGTATGATAACATTGTTTCTATATATTGTTGTTCAAGGTCACTGAATACATTTTAATTATTTAAATTTACTGATATGTATTTTAAAGTCCTTTTTCTTGAAGGCAGGCACAGTATCAATAATTTATTACTTAATTTATTTTTGGTGATTTAGAGCAAAGCAGTGCAGGCTGCCAGAGAATGATTTTATGAGATTATAATGTGTATGTATAAAAAGTGTCTCTAACATTTAGAAATCTTTCTTAGTGCTATCCTAATATCTTGGTTTCTTAGACTGTATACAAAAGGGTTAAATAGGGGGGTAAACACAGTATGCAGCAATGATATAATCTTATTCAAAAGCAATGAATGACCTACAGATGGTATCATATACTTTGTTATTAAAGTCACAAAAAATGCACCAACCACGAGAAGGTGGGAACTGCAGGTTGAAAGGGCTTTCTGTCTTCCAGTTGTAGAAGGGATCCTAAGTATCATAAGGAAGATATGAATATAAGTCACTATGATAAAAACACAAGGACAAATAAATAAAGGAGTAGAAAATAAAAAGACTAGAAATTCCACCAGCGACGTGTCTGAACATGAAAGTTTTTGGAGAGGGGAAATATCACATAATATATGATCAATGGTGTTTCCATCACAGAACTGAAAGTTGGATATAGGTATGATAGCTATTAGGTTGATGGTAAAGCCTAACATCCAGGGCAAGACAGACAGACAGGTGCACAAGGTAAGGTCCATGATAGTGATGTAACGCAATGGGACACATATAGCCAGGTATCGATCATAGGACATCACTGAAAGCAGGAAGCTTTCTACTAACGTGACACCACTAAAAAGGTAACATTGAATTATACAGCCAACAATGGTCATTCTTTTCCCACCATTTAAGATTGCTCCCAGTAGGTTGGGGAGAGTATTCATTGTGAGCACAATATCAGACATTGATAGATGACAAAGGAAGAAGTACATGGGAGAATGAAGGTGATGGCTGATGGAAACTAACACAATGATCAGAAGATTTCCAGTTAATGTGATTAGGAAAATATTAAGGAATATGATGAAAACTAAAATGTTGAAGCCATAAAGATTTCCAAAGCCTAGAAGTATGATTTTTGTGACTCTCGATGCATTATTTCCAGTCATAGTCCAATCAACGTGCCTCACTACATTTTATAAAATTATAAAAAATCATATATTAGTTCTTTTAAATTCTTTATTTTTGCCACAGTCAGGTTCATGAGAATCATAACATGTGATACAAAAGTCGAGACATAACATAGTGGATAGTGACATACATGTAGCCTCAATGTTAACTTTACTGACTGCGTTTTTTTTAATTTTTAAATTAGAAAAATTATATCTTAGAACAGTCACGCCAAAGCACTTAGTGTAGTTGTTATAAGCAGTAGGTTCAGTATAAGGGCACGACATTGTTCAGTATTACCTTAAAAATAGGGTAAGTGGTGCAATCAATGAAGGCAGCTCCGCATGTTGGAGTAAAGTGAGAAATTGTGTGTGTGGAGCTGAGGGGATCGGTGGTCACAGGAGAGCTAGCGTCACTGGGTTATCCCAGCTCATGACCCATGAAGGCTACAGGCAGTGACGAGTCGTCAAGGTCACAAGGGTCACAGCTGCAACCAGGCCCTTCACTCCAGGGGTCCCGGCCGCAGCTGCACCGAACGTGATCCAGTTGGGGGTAAAGAAACTTAATCTGTAAGGGGCCTAGGCCACCTGAGGGCCCCGCAAGTCCAGGCTCTTTTCAAGCACACAGACCCAGCCAGGGAGATCCCTCCCTGGATCTTTGCAGAGTTTGCGTAGCAGGAAGGGGAGGAGGCTCTCTTCCTTCAGAGGTGAAGGCAGAGCGCTTGAGCTAGGTGGTACCAGCCTTTAGATGTGCTTATCTTGCTTTTCAGGGTCAAGTTTTAATTGTGTCTCCTTTTTCACACCTGGTTCATCCTCCTTCCTTATAAATCTTTCTGTTAGATCTTCTTATCAGCTCACCTCTTCTAGTGGAAATAATACCCTACATAACCCAGGTACAGATCTTTCCTGGACTCAAGACTACTGTGCCTCAGGTTAGCAAATCTGGGAACACCAATACGCAATCCTTCCACTGATCATGATCAATTTTTGACACTATTAGAAGACACTAGCCAAGGAACGCTCAGTGACTGATGACATCTTGGTGATGTGGGGAATCTCGCCGGAACCCCTTTTAAATTAATTTAAAATATAATTACAGTTATCATTACAATGATACGCAGATTACACTGGATACAAAAACAGGACACATATAAAAGATTAACTTTTCTCACTATTAGTTAATGTTAAAATTTGTAGTGATATTTTTAGGAAACATTGGTTATATCCATAAAGAATGTTATCCATTTCTGAATTTACCTATGATGCTGTTTGAAACAGACTCTGCAATTAGAAAGCATATGGTTCATGCTGATTTGAAACCAAATGCATTTACATCTGTTCATTGCTTGGACAAACAAAGCTTGACTAAACGGTGTGAATTTGAATTTGAACATTAAAGGATCTAGGATTTCATACAGGAAAATCTATCACATTAAATGATATTATATATCTAATGTTCATTTACCCAATAAAACACGCGTGCAACGTATACTTTATGGAGATCATCGATAAGTGAAAGGTACGTGTCTTTCTAAATCATTTCTTTCAATGGGCGGCCGGTGGTAGACTCTGGGAACTGAGCAATATCAATATATTGAGGATATTTTCACATATTACCACTGTAAAAACATTGTGCAGTGAGGTGGATAAATGAAAAAATGCAGATTTTATAAAATCCCTAATAATAAAAATGGAGATTTTTCTCATAAACAAAGTAATCTAGATTCTCTAAAAGAGGTGTATATTTCTCTAAAAGAGTTGTATATTTTATAACTACTCTATTCTAATTCTCCTTGACCTGTCTGTGGCTTTTGACACTGTTGATCATCAACAGCTTCTTCTCAACCTCTGCAATATTGGTCTACAAGATATTGCTCTCTCCTGGTGCTCCTCCAACTCTCCCAGCGCTCTTTCAGTGTTTCTTTCTCTGCCTCTGCTTCTTCTCCCCAACTCATCTCTGTTGGTGTCCCCCAAAGTTCAGTCCTTGGTCCCCTACTGTTCTCCATCTATACTGCCTCGCTTAGTAAACTCATTAGCTCCTTTGGCTTCCAATATAATTTCTATGCAGATGACACGCAAATCTACCTGTCCTCTCCTGATCTCTCCTGTCCCTCTTGACTAGTGTCTCTGACTGCCTCTCTGCTATTTCTAACTGGATGGCTGCCCACTTCCTTAAATTAAACTTGACCAAAACTGAAAATCTGGTCTTTCCTCCCTCAAGTATTGTTACTCCTGTGTCTGTCTCCCTCCAAGTCAGTGGTGCTACCATCAGCTCCACCACACAGGCTCACTGCCTAGGTGTTCTCTTTGACTTCAACCTCTCCTTCAAGTCTCATGTTCAGTCTATCGCCAAATCCTGTCGTCTCCATCTCAAATACATTGCATGCATCCGCCCCAACTTAACGCCAGATGCGACTAAGGTGTTGGTCCATTCCACTGTCCTTTCTTGCCTTGACTACTGTAATCCGCTTCTCAGTGGTCTTACGTGCTCCCAACTTGCGCCATTACAGTCCGTAATGAATGCGGGGGTGAGGCTCATGTTCCTGTCCGCCCGCACCTCCCACACCTCACCCTTCTGTCAGTCCCTACATTGGCTTCCTATAAGATATAGGGCTCTATTTAAAATTCTGGTTCTTGCTTTCAAATCTCTACATAATGCTGCTTCCACCTATCTATCCTCCCTTGTACACAAGTATGTCCCGTCCAGGCCCTTACAATCAATTAAACTGTAAATAGCTCCCGACTGATTCTTCTTCTGCAACTGTCACTAATCTAATTCTATCCTTAGCTTTTTGTGTCACTTTACCCCACTCCCTCTAGCATGTAAGCTCATTGAGCAGGGCCCTCAACCCCTCTGTTCCTGTGTGTCCAACTTGTCTGGTTACAACTACATGTCTGTTCGTCTATCCATTGTAAAGCGCTGCGGAATTTAATGGCACTATATAAATAACATAATAAAAATAATTTTAATAATAATATTTTTAAAAGTCTAGACTCCTAGTAATGGGGGAGAGATTGCTACAGGTCATGTCAGTACTACATGGATTCCAAGTTCACTACGGATACCAAATCCTAATATGACGTTTTACCCATAGGCCTCCACAAAACACGCAGTATGGCAGACAGAATTGGAGCAGAGATGGTTATTGTCGTATCATATAAATAAAGATCAATTAATATGTTTGTAAAATAATGTAATGAACAGTACGTTATTAAGACGGAATCACATTTTATTGCATTTTACATTTCTGGTAAAGAAAATATTCCACCACTATAAAACATACCATATATAAATCATAATAATATTATAGTAATATTTGTGCACTTTAATAGGTTGTGGCATTAGCCAAGATTTAGAGAGATTTTTGCAATTTAGTTTGTAATTGGCTATATAGTTTAATTTCTTGATAAATCTCTCAAATTCACAGAGTTATTTACTAAAGTGTGAATTGAAGTGAATTGAAAACCAAACAGCAAACTTTATGACAAACTAACTGATTTGGAAACGTTCTCCAACCTGGCCATTGTCACAGCCTGACTGTGTCTGTGTTTTACAATTGTAGATTATGCTAGCTTTAGTGTACCTATAATCTTAATTTTATTAATGACAGGAGGCGAGTATTTGCTTAAGTCTCTCTTTACTAGAACTCCACAGCAGCACAGAAAAACAACCAATCAGAAAAAAGTTAGGTACTATAAAACTCCCCTCCCCATGCATCATTTCCTCTTTCAAGCTGCGACAAAAACAGAATAAAACGCAGAAAACATAATGGGGAAGAAACGAAGTCCTAGATACGATGAATACAACGATGTCCACCATCCGAGAAGAACTGCCAAACCAGATAGTGTTGATGGACTGTAAACTGAAATGAGAGAAAAACAGAATTGAACAGGTTGATTATCCAATGAAATGTACTCTGAATAAACATGTAGGTACCCAGTGTAGCAACCAAAAGTACCTTGATATGTAGATATCCCAACCCTACTTATGAAAAAACAGACATAAGAACAGGCGACAGGTAGCAGAGACAACTAGCAGAATTGCATACGTACCTGATTAATCCAAACTATTAAAATTAAACAAGGGAGGGATAAGAATGGGTGGGAAATACTCGCCTCCTGTCATTAAAGGACCACTATAGGCACCCAGACCACCTCAGCTTAATGAAGTGGTCTGGGTGCCAGGTCCATCTAGGATTAACCCTTTTTTTTTTTAATATGTTTATAATATGGTTTTTAATTTGTTTATAATATGGTTAATCCAGCCTCTAGTGGCTGTCTCTTGACAGCCGCTAGAGGCGCTTGCATGCTTCTCACTGTGAAAATCATTGTAAATTGTAAATGCTTTCCTATGAACTGGCTGAATGCGCGCGCGGCTCCTGCCGCGCATGCGCATTCAGTCGATGACGTCGCTATGGAGGAGGAGAGGAGGAGGAGAGCTCCCCGCCTGGCGCTGGAGAAAGGTAAGATTTTAACCCCTTCCTCTCCCCAGATCCCGGCGGGAGGGTGTCCCTGAGGATGGGGGCACCCTCAGGGCACTATAGTGCCAGGAAAACGAGTATGTTTTCCTGACACTATAGTGGTCCTTTAATAAAATTAAGATTATAGGTACACTAAAGCTAGCATAATCTACAATTTTATAACATGACAGGAGGCTTCGTATTTGCTATTTTAGCGCTCAGTCAACAAATCCAACGCTGTTTGTTTCACTGGTACCTATTCCGGGAGCTATCCGGGAGCCATCCTAAATGGACTTTCCAACTGCGATAAATGACAATAGACCGATCGATGAAGATGCCAGTTGATGAAGCATCCCAAATACGGAAAAAACACCATCCGCTGATAGATCCGTTGTGCATGGGGTTGCGACCTGTTTCCTACCAGCCGGTCCATGAGCTGCCAAGCTGACCTATTAGCCATTTCCCTGTAGTTATAAAATGTTGAAGGTCATTTGCGGCCGCGATAAGACACTGCCACCATGTCTCAACTCTTGATGTGTAAGGTTGCTCCACCGATCGTGCCAGGGTCACCTGGCGATGTGGCCTTGCAGTTAGATCTTCAATCTTAAGGAATGCGCCTAAGTCCACCACCAATTCTGTAATAGAACCGAGTAGGATCTTTCGTTCCCTGATGGCCTACCCGGTGAGATGTCTCATCCGAGAATACATTTATTATGCAGGCAAGAGTGTGGCAAACTAGCTCTATCCCAAGTGATTCCAATATTCCAACTGGACTGTGTAATCCTCGGCTGCGGTACAGAAAGGACTCCAAAAAGGACGTCCAATCAGGGTCCCAAACTGAACTTGTGTGGTGGAACGGTGGTCGACTATTCTGGAAATAGTGGGTCCCGGAAATATTAAAAGGGATGGGAAACGTAAACCAGAGTTGAGATTCCCATCCAGATGTCATCGTCTAAGAGTGATAAGATCCAATGGTGATTGGGACCTGTATAACAACGAAGAGTCCTCACGTGCAGTAGTGAGAGAGTGCAACCGGTCGCACGATCCTGTTCCATGCCCGACCTGTCAAAATTCATGTAGGGGTTCCTGGTATACATGCCACCTACAAGATAGGGTATAATATAGTGAGACCCTTAGGTCCCTGTACTCCTGACTGTCCGGGCACATATCTCCCAGAGTAGGCCCTAGGTCAAGGGACCCAGGAATGTGAGTTTGATAATTGAAGTCAAGGTCTCCCTATAGAGGGATACCTCCCTTCTTAGCTTGGAGTTCCGCAAAAACATAGCGTTCTCCAATATGCAGGCAAGGCGTAAAGTACCTTCGCTCCAGAGAGCAGATATAGCGAAAAAAGAAGGGTCTAGCTTCAGCCGTCCGAAACATGTGTTGTCCCGTTTGAGAATGTCGGCACCCCGATCTAAGTCTGCTACACATCCTGAGCTGTACTCCAGCGATAGGTTGTGACTCAACTTTGACGTCTGTGTAGGAGTCGGGGCACACCAGGTTCCTACATAGAGTCTCGTAGGTCTCCTTGATGGTAGTTGAAAAAGTGGGTTAGCGCAAACCCAACCCAAAATGGCTCCCGTGAGGGATATATAGAGTATAGACGGAGGGCCCTCCATCTCCGAACCATGTTCTCCAGGTATGTCCTCAGAGGAGTAGGGGCAGTCCTGCCATCTTACCCCAAGATTGTAATGACCAGGGAACTCAAGACAACTGGGGTTTCTGGTCTTACCATGCGATCCATGCATACGGTGTACCTTCAGACCGGGTAGTAGGGCTTCCCTAGTCTTGTTACCCGAGCAAGGCAGTGCCCATTTGCTCCATGAAGGTCTCCGTATCTCATGTCATCTTGATATGGGAAAAACTGTCTGCGCAGTTTGTTCGCAATGGTCCGGATATCCAAAACAGAATGCAATTTTCTGTTTTATATAGCACAGATTATACCAAAACCTGCACTCTTGTAATACCTGAGGCTCATCCGTTAGCCGTACCGTCTCCAGGAGTGTGTGTAAATAAGTGGAAGTCTCCCCCCGTTATACCTTTGTGAGTATTTCTCGCATGTGGTACAGTGGTCCGGAGATAAAATAGAGGGATACAGTCTAAATATGTATATCCTGCATGATCAGGCAGCCCTCTATAACTAAATCAGTAGCACGGTCGTTAGATCTAATTGAATGCAGGAGGGACGCCCCTCTATGCAGTCATTGATGTTTTGTACAGGTACAAGCCTGTGTGATGAACAAATGGACGGCACCGTAGAGCGCTGAGGGTATGAGAGAGCCGCGCTCTCTAATAATGCGACTGAATTCCGTGTCAGCGTCCGGATGATAGCCTGAGCGGCCGCACCCGTTAATAACCAAACAGTAGAGTCTACATCCATGACCGGCTCTTTCTATGAGAATGTGTCACTCCAAACATGTCCTCTGTATTCAGCTCAGTATCGGGCTGAGGTTGAGGGAGGGCCGCACCCTCTAATAACAAATGAATGTCCGGTTCTGTATATGAGAGGGGTTCGCTCTCTGGTCCTGAAAATAAAATATAATTCTCGGATCGAGGTGATGGAGGGCCGCACCCTCTTGTGATCCACACAAGAGTCCCTTAGAGACTCAGGGTGACCAACTGCAGGGGTATACCAAATACTAATATCTGTATAAGACTGAGGTCCTTAGGTGGGTCTCTACCCAACCATGAGACCTCTCTCTGAATCGCTCACCTGAGAAGGAATCAACTGGTAGTAAACCAGACCGATGGCAGATGGGATAGTATACAACCTCGGGCCGTGTCCATCCTTTATAACCGAAAGGGATGGAGCGAAAATGCAACCTTCGGAAACAATGATGGAAACTACCAACTGACCGCCCGGATCCCATGCGCGCGAGATCCAGGATGACCGTCGGTAGCCTGAGGAAAGCTAGAGACATTTTCCGCAATCCACGAGTGCCCGGGAGGTCAAAGGAGGTCAAGTCAGGCCTCTCGATGACCCGAGCGATAGGAAAAGGAAGGCACAAAAACAAAAATAATAATTAATGTAGATAAGGGTAAATAAGTAAATTCTATGTCGGATAGAAGGCAAATAGCAGGCCGGAAGGCAAGTCAAGTAAGCCCCACTGAACAGGGCCAGGAGCTAACCTTACCCAGGAATAACTACCGATATCTAGATGGATACCGGGAGGCAGTTAGAGGGTTAGTTGTTAAAGACAAGGAAACACTGTGTCCCCCTGTAGGCGTCTGAGTACCGGTCCCTGCCTGTGTGAAGTTCTCCTTGGAGATGTGCCGTCGCCGGGCTGGTGTAAACCGGGGATGCGTGCCCGGGGTCTTCATAAGAAAACCTTGCCCTTTAGGCATGAGGTTTAGGGCCTTCACCCTTACCACCATACTCAGGTGGCCGTATACTGGTGTCCTCTTGGATAGTATGGCAACGGTGCTTGCCTGGACACCTGCCTATCTCCATGTCACTAGTGGGTACTGGGTTTTCCTCAGTGATATTCCCCTAGGCCTGCGGCCAAAAGGGGATTCGGCACCGATAGAGCAGGCCCGTCAGAAGGGCACAGGCCCAGCAGGCCAAACGAATGGGCACAGAATAGTTGGCCAATCAAATAGGCACAGACATAGCAGGCCATTTAAATAGGCACAGACATAGCAGGATAAAATCAATGGGGCACAGACATAGCACGCCAATCAAAGGGGCACAGACAGAGCAGGCCCGTGATAGCGTTCCGACAGCCGTAGGGCCCATCTGCGTATGTAGAGTCCCCTATATATATATATGCGTAATGAAACAGGGAAACCTTGAGTTAAATAATTTCAATATGTAAAACCCACTAGCAGGGTAGTAATGTGCTTCTAACAGTACCTCTGGATTAATTGCTATTATGTCTCCAGTCTAATATTACAGATGTTACAGCTACTAGTGATGAAGTGCTATTGCACTATACAGGGAACTGGCCGACTTAATGTTTGGCCAAAGGCAGAAAACCAAACTGCAGGCACCTCAGAGCAGTACAGGGTGTATTGCCTAAAGCCTATTCTCCAGCCCAGCAAAATATTTATAGAAAATTATATAAATGTGGCGTCATATTGGGTTATAGATTAACCCTGAGCAGGGTGAATGGCCCTCATCTGATATAAAAAACTCCGTCCGTGATCGGAATCCGGTCTTGATTGACAGAGCGGAGGAAATCCCCTCAAACAGACCTCCAACCAGTTAGGAACAGACAGGGGAGGGGCCGCGAGAGGTCGCACCCTCCCCCGCCCGGTCGGACACACGCGGTCCGTGGGCGGAGGCGGCCGTGGTGAAGCAGCCACGTGGGAAAGGAGATCCGGCCACTGGGTGCTCGTCTCGAGCTCCCCTGCGACCAGAAAAAACTCACGGGACCGCCGGAGATGAACTCTGCGGTCCCCGAGCTCGGGGATCGAGGGAGGCAGATGCAGTCAGCCTCCTGAAGCCCCCGAGCGGCGCACACAGACACCACCAGACATGAGGACAAAGGTGGAACAAAAAATATAACAACGGGCATACACAAAGTTGGGAGATGGACAGGGGGCACAAGGCCAAGGGGATAGAGGAGACAGGAGGACCCCAAAGACCCCCCAGAAATCCAAACTAAATATGTATATAACAGTGATAGCCTGAAGTTACAAGTAAAAATAAAGTCCTACAGGGGTTTTAACAAAACTGCATGTGTAAGGAAAATTTACACAAGGACCAAGGCAATACTGCATATAAAATGAATCCCACAAGGGCAAAATAAAATATTCTGAAAAGATATTCAATATATAAGCATAAAAATCCCAAAAGGTAAAATAAAATACTGAATATGGAAGAAAAAAAAATCCCACAAGGAACATAACAACATTGTATTATAAAAATAAAATCCTGCAAGGATTATAACAGTACTGCAATATAAGAATAAAATCCCACAAGAATTATAACAGTACTGCATTATAAGAATAAAATCCCACAAGGATTATAACAATACTGCATTATAAGGCTAAAATACTGAATATAAGCAATAATCCCACTATAAGCAGGAGGCAGCGGTACTCTGACCTGTACTGTCTGCGGAGCAGCAAAAAAAGAGGCAATGATGCATGGGGAAGGGAGTTTTATAGTACCTAACTTTTTTCTGATTGGATGTTTTTCTGTGCTGCTGTGGAGTTCTAGTAAAGAGAGACTTAAGCAATACGAAGCCTCCTGTCATGTTTTAAAATTCTGTTTCCAATTTACAGTCGTCTGCAGTTTAGTGACTACATCCCTGTAACTCACTCACAGGATATTCACACAAAAAAAGGGAATTGAAGGCATAACTGGAATATGCTCTTAATATTGGATCTGTCGTTAAGACAAAATTATATGCAAAGTACAGATTAGGGAACAGAGCACATTAAAAAAAATACAGTTTAGATTTTACCTGGCTATTTAAAATCACCTTTTTCAGCAAACACATATGGGGATTCAGTTACACCTTATGGCCATATTGGGGTTAAGCCCACCACTACATCACAGTACCCCAATATCAATGAATCCTACACTAATTTTAACATGGGAGATAAACATGCTAACTGCTTCCAGACACTCTCCTCACCTTGAAGTAGTTTAACCCCTTAAGGACTGGACTGTTTTTGCGATGTTGTACGTTTGCGACCAGGCATCTTTTTACACTTTTGTGGTGTTTGTGTTTAGCTGTAATTTTCCACTCTCTCATTTACTGTTCCCATACAAATTATATATTGGTTTTTTTCAGGACAAAAGGGGCTTTCTTTACATACCATTATTGATATAATCTCATGTAATTAAATTTTTAAAAAATTTTTTTTTACTTTTACGTGAAAAATCTTTTACTCATCTACAAAAGCGAATGAAAAAAACTAGATCAAAATAGAAAGGCTATTGAGCAAAATGTTGAGCTGTGCCAATCAGCATCTCTTCGTTGAGACGCATTGAATTAATGCATCTCTATTAACAACATTCAGCACCTCCATGCACAGTGTGAAGATGCCGAAAACAATGTACAGCACTGATCCAGGAAGCACCTTTAGTAGCCGTCTGAGTTACTGCCACTGGAGGTGTTCCTATTCTCTGGCAGTGTTTACTTGAAAAAGCCTGAAGGGACAGGCTTTAGACACCAGAACCACTACATTAAGCTGTATACCGTACATTAAGCTGTATACTATACATTAAGCTGTATAACATTGTGGCGAAACCGACCTCGCCACGTGTCCTTGGAGGGGGCTGCTTGCCCGCCTCTTGCCTTTGGACTATGGCCCTGCAGGTTAAACTGTTTATTTTCCCTACCTATGATAATTGTATTTTCCTGTGTGTACAGATAATTAGTTTACAGGTAGAGGGGAGGGCTATGTGTGGGATGTAACTATTGTGTGATTGGTTAATGTACGTTACTGTGTGTGTCCCTCCCCTTCATGGGAGCACCTAATAAAAAGGGCTGCAAGCTAGCAGCCAGAGAGTTCTATTTTTACCCTCAACTTGAGTCCTGTCTCTTATTGGGAGAATCTGCTACAAGGGATTGCTATGCTAGGCATATTCCCTTGCTATAATCACTGAGCTCTTGTAAGAGCTTGTTCCTGCTTCGTTCTGAAGGGAGATAGCTGCAGCCTGCGGTGCTTATGGTGTCTGGTAGAGTGCTTGGAGTCCTCTGGAAGCGCTAGGAGCATCTTTCAACGGAGGTACCCAGTCGGGGTGCCAGGTGATCCGTTACATTGGTGGCAAGCGGCGGGATGGCATCCTAGTGCGAGGAAAAGCAGCTCGGAGACACCGGTAACGTGTGGAGTTGTGCAGCGTCCTTATCTTCAGCAACATAATGGAACCAGCAGTGGCTACAGCAAGCATGGCGTATAGCTACTCCGTACTAGAGTTTGGCACGATGGTAGGGTTGCACCTGAAGTTTTACGGACCCAATCCAGAGGAGAAATACGTGCGGTTCGTGTGGGACATGGTGACACAGGGCGTTGAGGGAAGGCCAGTGGGCACGTTGGGAGAAACTCCAGCCACAGGTAGAGTGGGACGAGGAAGAAACCGAGGTGGCCGGTGGAGATGGGACCGAGGTCTCTCTACCGGCCCTACAGGGATGCTGGGCACCCGGCCCAGATCCCCAGCGGCAGTATGTTTTACAGGGAGGGGAGACAGTCGGTCTCACTCCCCAGCGGCAGAATGTGTTATTGGAGGAAGAGACAACCGGTCTCCCTCCCCAACAGCAACCAGAGGTACCCGAGGTAGAGGACCTCATAGACTGGTCCTGGGAGGACCCCTGCAGGCAGGTGGAGATGGGACCGAGATCTCTCCACCGGCCCTACAGGGATGCTGGGCAACCGGCCCAGATCCCCAACTAGAGCTGGAGTTACAGAAAGTGGAGAGCATCGACCTCCCCCCCCAGCAGCAGCCGGAGTACCAGGGGGAGGTAAGTGATATTTCTCCTCCCCAGCCAACTCCTTTGTTCCCTGACCCCCCAGCAGAAGAGCTGGCAACTGGGCAGAGCGCCGCTGGCCTCTGTCCTCCCTTGTTTCCTTCCCCTGAGCCTGACTTTCTACAGGCTGCCCCAGCGGAAGGTGCCGTCCTTCCTCCCCAGCGGCAGTGTGTACCCCAGGGAGCTGAGGGTGCAATCCTTCCTCTCCAGCGACAGTGTGTACCCCAGGGAGCTGAAGGTGTCGTACTTCCTCCCCAGCGGCAGTGTGTCCTGCAGGGAGCAGAGACCGTCAGTCTCACACCCCAGCAGCAGGACAAAATAATGAAAGGGGAGACAGCTGGTCCGCCTCTCCACCAGCAGAGAGAGTGTCAGGGAGAGGAGCCTGTTAACCCCTCTCCCCAGCGGCAGTTGACAGTCCAGAGAGAGGAGCTTGTTACACCCTCTCTCCAGCGGCAGCCTAACCCACCAAGGGGAGATGTTGAGCCCCGCAACTGTGCAGATGGGACCGTAGTCTCTGCGCTTACAGCCCAAGGGGTAGAGACGGTCGGTCCTGTTCCCCAGCCCCAGAGCTGTGTACCCAGAGGGGAGACGGTCGGTCTCCCCCTCCCACAACCAGGCTCCAATCAGGCTACTTCGGTGGTAGCGCTGGCACCAGGGCAGAGTACCGCTGGTCTCTGCCCACTCAGCAACCCACCAAGGCAGTCTACCAGCTCCCCACACAGCCGTGGTGAGGCACCTGGACATGGACAAGTTGCTACTTTATCCAGGTGGAGTAAACATTTATTGTGGGTGGGCTGTACTGCTGTTTGTGCTCCGTGGGTGGGTTGCTGGACTAACCAGGGCACTGACCGGCAGGAGGTCAGATACCCTGTTAGTCTGGGGGGCAAAGGGGAGAAGTGTGGCGAAACCGACCTCGCCACGTGTCCTCTTGCCTTTGGACTATGGCCCTGCAGGTTAAACTGTTTATTTTCCCTACCTATGATAATTGTATTTTCCTGTGTGTACAGATAATTAGTTTACAGGTAGAGGGGAGGGCTATGTGTGGGATGTAACTATTGTGTGATTGGTTAATGTACGTTACTGTGTGTGTCCCTCCCCTTCATGGGAGCACCTAATAAAAAGGGCTGCAAGCTAGCAGCCAGAGAGTTCTATTTTTACCCTCAACTTGAGTCCTGTCTCTTATTGGGGGAATCTGCTACAAGGGATTGCTATGCTAGGCATATTCCCTTGCTATAATCACTGAGCTCTTGTAAGAGCTTGTTCCTGCTTCGTTCTGAAGGGAGATAGCTGCAGCCTGCGGTGCTTATGGTGTCTGGTAGAGTGCTTGGAGTCCTCTGGAAGCGCTAGGAGCATCTTTCAACGGAGGTACCCAGTCGGGGTGCCAGGTGATCCGTTACAAACATAAATTAAGCTGTATGCTATACATTAAGCTGTATGCTATGTATTAAGCTGTATACCGTAGATTAAGCTGTATACCATACATTACCATACATTAAGCTGTATACTGTACATTAAGCTGTATACTATAAGTTAAGCTGTATACCGTACATTAAGCTGTATACTATACGTTAAGCTGTATACTATATATTAAGCTTTATACCGCACATTAAGCTGTATACTGTATGTTAAGCTGTATACTATACATTAAGCTGTATACTGTATGTTAAGCTGTATACCGTACATTAAGCTGTATACTATACATTAAGCAGTATACTGTACATTAAGCTGTATACTATAAGTTAAGTTGTATACTGTACATTAAGCTGTATACCATATATTAAGCTATATACCGCACATTAAGCTGTATACTGTATGTTAAGCTGTATACTATACATTAAGCTGTATACTGTACGTTAAGCTGTACACTGTATGTTAGGCTGTATACTGTACGTTAAGCTGTACACTGTATGTTAAGCTGTATACCGTACATTAAGCTGTATACTGTACATTAAGCTGTATACTATACATTAAGCTGTATATCGCACATTAAGCGGTGTACTATACGTTAAGCTGTATACTATACATTAAGCTGCATACTGTACGTTAAGCTGTAGTTGTACTTACCCTTTAAACAGTAAGTATTACAGTAAGTATTGCAGTTAGAATGAAAATAGCTTACTTTTTTTATAATATAATTTTACAAATTCTACTATTATTACATCCAATTTTAGATTAATTCTTATTTCACTAGGAATTCTCAGCAATTCACAATTTAATGAACAAAGGCTTTATTAGGTAAACACCAAATTGCAGTGAATTCTAATCAGAATTGCAATATTGAGGTTAAAATACTCATGTTGCTGATCTCCAGATCAGCAATTCCTGGCTGCATTTTGTAAATCCGATTTCAGAATTCCGATACAATTCAGTTTTTAGTAAATAAACCCTTGAGAGACTACAATTACAATAATAAAATACACAAATACATTATAACAAATTTATAGGAACGCAGTGAGAGATGACAAGGTTTGTAATAAAACAATCTTACAGCTTAAAGTAAAATGTGTCAACACTCCCAAACACAAGGAATATACGCCCGTTCAGTTCCCTCTACCTTAAATAAATTGTATATAACACGGAGCAGGATATTGTGTTAAAATAAACATTTTATTTTTTCCTGGGCATTCTTAAATATAGAGAACTCCGCACAATCTGCCAGACAATACACCTTCTGAAGAAATAACTAAAATTACTTACCAAAATATAGTTTTGAAATATGGTTAAAGTATATGGAAAAAAGGAGCCAAATATCATTTGCTTATTTTTTAGAACTCAAAATAATCAGAAATAAGATGATGCTTAATGCTGGAACTCCATCAAAGTCAAATATCTGAAATAATGCTAAGAACGTCTGTGAGTCTAGTTTATGTTTTACGCTGATGATACCAGGGGAGTTTAGTGCAAGGTCCCTAAAGTGCTGGATTTAGTGTAAAATTATTTCATCATACAGAAAAATAAAAATAAAAAGTTAGTTAGTTACATCCAGGCCTTGTTTAAGTGGCCCGTGCTAGCCTTTGAGTTTGACATGCTTGATATACAGTCTTAATATTATTGAACTCCAATATAAGTTTATACTCAGATGGTATTTTGTACCCAAACCTTTTCCCCCAGACAAACTTTCACAATTAAGGTTGCATAAATTACTTCTAAATGGCAGATAAATAATAATCCATATTTTAATGGCATCTAGGATGATTATTGACAGAATGAGATACCAACTTGGGGATTCTTAAAGAGTCAAATCTCATTTCAACTTGTGATGGAGAAGGAATTTTTCCATGTATCCCAAGATGCTGTGTGGTATGGAAAAATTATATTGTTAGAGATTAGTGATGCACCGAACGGTTCGCAGGCGAATAGTTCCTGGCGAACATAGCATGCTCGCGTTCGCCACGGCTGGCGAACATATGCGCGGTTCGATCCGCCCCCTATTCGTCGTCATTGAGTAAACTTTGACCCTGTACCTCACAGTCAGCAGACACATTCCAGCCAATTAGCAACACACCCTCCCTAGCAGACCCTCCCACCTACTGGACAGCATCCATTTTAGATTCATTCTCAAGCTGCATGCTTAGTGAGAGGAGGGAAAATGTAGCTGCTGTTGATTTGATAGGGAAATGGATAGCTAGGTTAGTGTATACAGTGTCCACTACAGTCCTGAAGGACTCATCTGATCTCTGCTGTAAGGACAGCACCCTAAAAAGCCCTTTTTAGGGCTAGAACATCAGTCTGCTTTTTTTTTTTCTGTGTAATTAAGTGTTCTTGCATAGCAAGACCACTTAATGTTATCTCACATATATATTATTAAGTGTTCTTGCATAGCAAGACCACTTAATGTTATCTCACATATATATTATTATTAAGTGTTCTTGCATAGCAAGACCACTTATTGTTATCTCACATATATATTATTAAGTGTTCTTGCAAGAACACTTAATGTTATCTCACATATATATATTATTAAGTGTTCTTGCATAGCAAGACCACTTAATGTTATCTCACATATATTATTATTAAGTGTTCTTGCATAGCAAGACCACTTAATGTTATCTCACATATATATTATTATTAAGTGTTCTTGCATAGCAAGACCACTTAATGTTATCTCACATATATATTATTATTATTAAGTGTTCTTGCATAGCAAGACCACTTAATGTTATCTCACATATACAGGCAGTGCAGAATTATTAGGCAAGTTGTATTTTTGAGGATTAATTTTATTATTGAACAACAACCATGTTCTCAATGAACCCAAAAAACTCATTAATATCAAAGCTGAATATTTTTGGAAGTAGTTTTTAGTTTGTTTTTAGTTATAGCTATGTTAGGGGGATATCTGTGTGTGCAGGTGACTATTACTGTGCATAATTATTAGGCAACTTAACAAAAAACAAATATATACCCATTTCAATTATTTATTATTACCAGTGAAACCAATATAACATCTCAACATTCACAAATATACATTTCTGACATTCAAAAACAAAACAAAAACAAATCAGTGACCAATATAGCCACCTTTCTTTGCAAGGACACTCAAAAGCCTGCCATCCATGGATTCTGTCAGTGTTTTGATCTGTTCACCATCAACATTGCGTGCAGCAGCAACCACAGCCTCCCAGACACTGTTCAGAGAGGTGTACTGTTTTCCCTCCTTGTAAATCTCACATTTGATGATGGACCACAGGTTCTCAATGGGGTTCAGATCAGGTGAACAAGGAGGCCATGTCATTAGATTTTCTTCTTTTATACCCTTTCTTGCCAGCCACGCTGTGGAGTACTTGGATGCGTGTGATGGAGCATTGTCCTGCATGAAAATCATGTTTTTCTTGAAGGATGCAGACTTCTTCCTGTACCACTGCTTGAAGAAGGTGTCTTCCAGGAACTGGCAGTAGGACTGGGAGTTGAGCTTGACTCCATCCTCAATACGAAGGCCCACAAGCTCATCTTTGATACCAGCTGAATAGTGCTCACCTCCACCTTGCTGGCATCTGGAGTCGGACTGGAGCTCTTTGCCCTTTACCAATCCAGCCACGGGCCCATCCATCTGGCCCATCAAGACTCACTCTCATTTCATCAGTCCATAAAACCTTAGAAAAATCAGTCTTGAGATATTTTTTGGCCCAGTCTTGACGTTTCAGCTTGTGTGTCTTGTTCAGTGGTGGTCGTCTTTCAGCCTTTCTTACCTTGGCCATGTCTCTGAGTATTGTACACCTTGTGCTTTTGAGCACTCCAGTGATGTTGCAGCTCTGAAATATGGCCAAACTGGTGGCAAGTGGCATCGTGGCAGCTGCACGCTTGACTTTTCTCAGTTCATGGGCAGTTATTTTGCGCTTGGTTTTTCCACACGCTTCTTGCGACCCTGTTGACTATTTTGAATGAAACGCTTGATTGTTCGATGATCACGCTTCAGAAGCTTTGCAATTTTAAGAGTGCTGCATCCCTCTGCAAGATATCTCACTATTTTTGACTTTTCTGAGCCTGTCAAGTCCTTCTTTTGACCCATTTTGCCAAAGGAAAGGAAGTTGCCTAATAATTATGCACACCTGATATAGGGTGATGTCATTAGACCACACCCCTTCTCATTACAGAGATGCACATCACCTAATATGCTTAATTGGTAGTAGGCTTTCGAGCCTATACAGCTTGGAGTAAGACAACATGCATAAAGAGGATGATGAGTAAGACAACATGCATAAAGAGGATGATGTGGTCAAAGTACTCATTTGCCTAATAATTCTGCACTCTATTCATAAAAGTGGTGACAAAACTTTGGAATCTAACTACAGACCAATATCATTGCTCCCTTTATTGTCAAAAGTCTTGGAAAAATGTGTTCACACACAACTATGTGAGTATCATCAACAATCCGACTATCTGACCCCTG
The DNA here is from genome assembly GCA_933207985.1 of Pelobates cultripes. NCBI lineage: Eukaryota > Metazoa > Chordata > Amphibia > Anura > Pelobatidae > Pelobates > Pelobates cultripes. Next base: position 9,052,219 of record OW240916.1, on the reverse strand, counting down.
ACTAATCAAGCTTTAGTACAAATCACTTAACGACTGCCCTTTAAAAGTTTGCAATGACATCTAAACTGGATTGGTATAAGGAGACCTAACTGGAGCGATTTTCCTTCATTTTGCCATAGTCCTTGACACGGTAGATCATGGCATTCTATTGTAAAAACTTAGGTATTGGTCTGTCTACTAACCTGGTTTCAATCAAAACTATCGGATCAATCACAATGTGTGTCAATTTCTGACCGTGCCTCCCTGGACTGCGGATAACAAACTTTTCGTAAAAACTCTGTCACAATGATCTTTGGAACAGTAGCTAATTTACATAGATTCAAATTCTTAGCTATGCATCAAAAGATAATCAAATAGTACACTGTCTGCAGTTCACGGTTTCAAATATCTAGGTATGTTGCTAGAACCCAATCTTTCTTTTGGCCTCCACATTGAAAAACGCTTATCAAAACTGTGTCCAAAACTTGGTGCCCTGTACAGAAACAAAATTGTAGTGTGCGCGCCTGAGCCGCAAACCCACCTTCATAAACTTACTATGTTGTAGAATTCATTCTGCCGCTTTGTGCTACAATGTAATTACATGATCGCTGGAATCCAAATGCACCCTTCATCTTTCCAGCCTTGTGTTCAATAGCTTTTCTGGTAAGCTCCCATCCTACCTGAGTAGAATGCTCTCCTTGCCCATTCCCACCTTCTATCTTCTCAGATCCAGTACCAGCACTTTATTTAGTACACTGCATATACTCCTAGAGAGTACCGCACAACCTCCCAGACACAATTAAATCTTCCTCCACACTAAATCATTTAAGAAAGTTTCCAACAGATCTCAACATAGATTGCACCTGTAACCATGGTTGATTATATTTCTTATCTATTCTGTCTTAAATATGTGTATTTCAAATATTACTTTGTAGTAATATTATATTGTGTATTTTAGTATTACTTTGTATTTTTATCCCCTTAAGGACGGCTGGCGTTCTATGCCATCCTTTTTGGGGTGCTCCTAAATGCAGAAGGGTGGCATAGAACGTCCCCGCCGATCCCATGCCGGTGGTCACGATTCTGGGGTCTGCCTGGGAGCTCAGACAAACCCCGTCTGCCGGATCCAGCCCTCCCAGGCCATGTGATCGGGGGGTCCTCGCAATCACATGGCCGGCTTGTGCAGTACATACACATATTATATATATATATATATATATATATATATATATATATATATATATATATATATACACACACACACACACACACACACACACACACACACATATATATATATATACATACACACACACACACACATATATATATATATATACATACACACACACACACACACACACACACATATCATACATATATACATATATACATACATACACACACACACACACACACACACACACACACACACACACACACACACACACACACACACTCTCTGAGGACTTAACAAGTGAAAAAGGGGGATTTATTCCAGTAGGTAGAACATAAAAAATGAACCGACGTTTCGACCCATTCGGGTCTTTCTCAAGGTTTTTTTTCCCCCACTTGTTAAGTCCTCAGAGTGCATCTCTTTATTTTTGTTTATATATTTCCTCAACGTGGGATTGCACCTAGGCAAAAAATTGGATGATTTGTATGAAAGGGTGAGTGCCAAGAATTATCTTTTTGTGTGTATGTATGTATACACACACATTATATACACACACACATACATACACACACACACAGGGCTTTTATGTAGATAAATAAGGATTTATTCCATGAAGTTATTTACATCAAAAAATTACCTGTTTTTCACTGTTAGATTGTATGCACGATATCACATCACCTATTATAGACATTTGTTCACTGGCACTGCACTACTGACCCAATACAATTCAGCTAGTTGAGGGCATGGGGCTCTAACTATTCCCTTTTCAAAAGACTTATTCACGTTTCTTTTCTAATTATACTGATCATGTAATTACTTTTGTTTATCGGTATCCTAGTAACTATTCATACGTCAGCATGTTTACATTACTTCCGGGTAGACACGGAAGGAATCAGGGGTTTCTTCACTACTGGTGAGTACACATTTAATATATATATTTATTTTTTGGGGGGTCGAAACATTGGTCATTTTTTTATGTAAATACCTTCACGGAATAAATCCTTATTTATCTACATAAAAGCCCTGTGAGTTCGCGCGCGTGCACACACACACACATATATTACTGTGACTACTTTGGAGAGTGAGGAGAGCGCGCATATATATATATATATATATATATATATATATATATATATATATATATATATATATATATATATATATATATATATATATATATATATATATCTATCTCTAAGTACTTTTATAAGTACTAAGTACTTTTATATACACAATCCATTATTCTAATGGTATTTTAATATTAATTATATAAAATATTAAAAACACATTTAGAATGACGTGTATATATATATATATATATATATATATATATATATATATATATATATATATATATATATATATTTTTATTTTTTTTTATTTTTTTATTTTTTTTAAATAAATAAATATACTACAATTAAACAAAAAAAAAATTATATACACTGGTTTAAATTTGTTCTAAATGTATTTTGATAATATACATATATATTTAAATTAAAAGACATTTAGAATGAAGCTATAAATAATTTAATTAAAAAAAATATATAAATTTTACGTAATTAAGTCATTTTAGTAATTACATTTTGAGGGACCTGCCTGGCAGAAAGTCCAGAGAATTTAGTTTGCAAGCCCTATATGTAACACTGTATCTTTCCAGGACACCATAAAACCTGTACATGAGGGGGTAGCGGGGGGTACTGTGTTACTCGGGAGACTTTGCTGAACACAAATATTAGTGCTTCAAAACATATCACAACGATGATTTGAAACACTGATATTTGTGTTAGGCGGAGTCTGGCGAGTAAAGCCATACCACCCATGTACAGGTTTTATAGAGTGTTTTCAAAAGTTACAGAGTCAAATATAAGGCTTACATTTCCTTTTTATCACATTGAAATTTGCCAGACTGGTAATTTTACATTTGAGACCGCATGGTAGCCCAGGAATGAGAATTACCTCCATGATGGCATACCATTTTCAAAAGTTGACAACCCAACGGACTGCAAATGGGGTATGTCCAGTATTTTGTAGTAGCCACTTAAACACTGGCCAAAATTAGTGTTTAAATTAGTTTTTTGCATTTTTTTTAACACACAAATATGAATGCTAACTTTGGCCAGTGTTTGTGACTAAGTGGCTACTAAAAATGGACATACCCCATTTGTAATACCTTGGGTTGTCTACTTTTGCAAATGGTATGCAATCATGGGGTTAATTCTCATTCCTGGGCTACCATTTGGTCTCAAGGGCATCATAACCAGTCTGGCAAATTTCAATGTGTAAAAACTGAAAAATATAATGTGCTATATTTGACACTAACTTTCCAAAACACCATAAAACCTGTACATTGGGGGGTGGGGGGGGACGGTTTTACCCATGAGACATCGCTGAATACAAATATGTGTATTTTATTGCAGTAACAGCTAACAGTATTATGACATTCACAGTTAAAATGCCACGCAAAACTAAAAAAAAAAAAAAACAACATTTCTTAATTTCTCATTTTGTAAAATTATTTTATTCATATTAAATTATGTTTAATACATAAATATTGTATGTGAAATAAAAGCCCCGTTTCTCCTGAACTAAATTATATATAATAAGTGTGGGTGCACTTAGTATGAAAGAGGTGAATAACGCCTGAACAGACATAAAGCGCAAATTCAATGTTTTGTTTTGATCACAAAGTGTACAACTGCCTGAGTCCTTAAGGCAAGGGTCCTCAAACTCCGGGCCCCCAGATGTTGCTGAACTACATTTCCCATGATTCTTTGAATTACATAGATAGCCAGAGAATCATGGGAGCTGTAGTTCAGCAACATCTGGGGGGCCGGAGTTTGAGGACCCTGCCTTAAGGGGTTAATACTAGGCTGTACTCTATTATTATTATTATTTATATATCGCCATTAGATTCCGTAGCGCTGTACAATGGGTGGACTAACAGACATCTGGACGTTTAGGAAGAGATGGGGTGGGGGGCATTGCTCATTGAGCTTACATTCTAGAGGGGGTTATTGTTCCCTACTGTAACAATGCAATGTTTGTGGTCCCAGGACATAATTGAAAGCGATAGAACTCTCAATGTATCCTTCCTGATAAAATATTTTATAACTAAATAAGGTATTATAGCTTTTGTTACTTTTTGCAAATTAAATCAGTTCCACTCATTTGTTTTCCTATTTCAAAGAGCATTTTCTGTGTCTCCACTGAACAATGTTCATTTATTTATCGTCATGTGAATGAGAATATAGAAACATAGAATGTGACGGCAGATACGAACCATTCGGCCCATCTAGTCTGCCCAATTTTCTAAATACTTTCATTAGTCCCTAGTCTTATCTTATAGTTAGGATAGCCTTATGCCTATCCCACGCATGCTTAAACTCCTTTACTCCTTGAATATCCAAGTGGTTGTCAGTGTACAAAAATTTAAATACACATGAACGAGGAATCATTCATGTGTATTACACCCATGTATAGTTATCACCAGAGGAACACTTACAGGGTTATTCACTAAAAGTGAGAATTCAAAGAATAGAGAAAGTTAATTTCATGCTTAAGCCCAAAATAGCTAAACTGTAAGCATATATGACTGGGTGTATTTTTCAGGTTCATCTATTTTTTTTAATTTGAAAGGCACTTTGAATATACCCAGACTTCTCACTTTAGTGTATAGCCTTGCTTGTAACGCTGCTATCCTAGATTGTCAACAAGGATCTGACAACCTGCTGATTGAAGAACAGATAACAAAACATTATCAGGAGACCAATAACCAACTGCAAACAAGAGGATGAGTGAACAGCCCAAAGGTCGAATAACCACATGACAATAAGATATTAGGCTGATCACTTCCTTACAAATGATGTTCTATCACTGCTCACCTTCATACTGCATATGGGAGAGACCACTCATCACCACACATACAGACAGCTAAGGCAGTGTGGATAACGCAGTGTGGATAAGGCAGTGTGGTTTAAACGGAGCACAGACAGAGTGAGCATGGGGGGGTATAAGGATGAGGAGTCTAGAGGGGAGTGTGAGGAACATGCACGGTCACTAGAAGCAGGCTGTTCAGTGCAGGCAGCCGTCAGATCTGCCAGACACACGCTGCACACCGCTCGGGTACCTTTACCCATCAGCCCCCGGGGCAGACACACAGCTCCCAGCTATGGGGTATGTCATGCCCACCTGCCGTCACACAGCTTGCCTGGCCACGCACTCCGTGACCTCACACTGCCTGCTGAATGACATCACCAAACAGGACGCTATGCGGTCTCCATGGTAACCCGCTGACGGACAGGTACAGCAGGGTGTGAGAGGCGCAGTGTGAGCCCCCAGCATGCCC
>OW240916.1:8996690-9042050 GCA_933207985.1 Pelobates cultripes | reverse complement strand
TATTACTTTGTGGAACGTTTCGCCGAATGGTTCACGGAATATCGTCGTTCTTGTGACGAAATTTGTCCCATAGGAATGAATGGAAAAGCTAGAGTGGGAGCTGGCAAAAGCTGAAAAATCAGGACATGATTTCTAAACTGCCACCACTCCCTCATTTTCAGGCCCACCTACACGAATCTTATATCAAAACGTTCAGCTATCCCTGCTGCCACTAAACATGTCAACGGCTAAGCCATAGTCCTGATAGTTTTCACAATATAATCATTTGTTTGCAACTAACGCCGTTCATTGACTTTCATTGAAACTTCACTCTGCAAAGCTCAAATTTGAAGTGCAATTTCTAAACTGCGACTGTGCCTTCAATTTTAATACTTCAGAGACATACTATGCATCAAAATGTAGGTCTGGGTCTTGTGATTCTCGCAATATAAAGCTCTTCGCTGTAGGATTTATAGTTTTTAAAATACGACCGTTTGAAGATGGCAACCGCCAAAATACTCTGACTGTGTCAAGCTGCAGCAGTAAGTGATGTCATAGACAGGCCTTTTAAATACCTGCTAATGTTTTATAAATGTATGGTTTGACAACTGTGCAACAACGTTGGGTAATTAAATGTGCTATGTAAATATAACAGTTACCCACCACCCAGTTGTAGACTACAGGTGGACTTCACACAATTTCCCCTTGAAATTGTAATCAAATTTTTCTAGTTATATTATTATTATTATTATTATAGCAAAATTTGCCACCCTAACTCCTCCCACAGTTTTTACACTACATAGACCAAAATTTACCAAAACGTGCAGATTGTTCCCGATCGGATTGCTATTACTTTGTGGAACGTTTCGCCGAATGGTTCACGGAATATCGTCGTTCTTGTGGCGAAATTTGTCCCATAGGAATGAATGGCAAAGCTAGAGTGGGAGCTGGCAAAAGCTGAAAAATCAGGACATGATTTCTAAACTGCCACCACTCCCTTATTTTCAGGCCCACCTACACAAATCTTATATCAAAACGTTCAGCTATCCCTGCTGCCACTAAACATGTCAACGGCTAAGCCATAGTCCTGATAGTTTTCACAATATAATCATTTGTTTGCAACTAACGCCGTCCATTGACTTTCATTGAAACTTCACTCTGCAAAGCTCAAATTTGAAGTGCAATTTCTAAACTGCGACTGTACCTTCAATTTTAATACTACAGAGACATACCATGCATCAAAATGTAGGTCTGGGTCTTGTGATTCTCACAATGTAAAGCTCTTCCCTGTAGGATTTATAGTTTTTAAGATACGACCGTTTGAAGATGGCAACCACCAAAATACTCTGACCTGTGTCAAGCTGCAGCAGCATGTGATGTCATAGACAGGGCCTTTTGAACACCTGCTAATGTTTTTATAAATGTATGGTTTAATGTAACTGTGCAACAACGTTGCAATTAAATTGAAAGACTACTGGTGGAGGCAAGAACACTTCACACAATTTCCCCCTGAAATTGTAACTTTTCTAGTTATTAAGTGTTCTTGCATAGCAAGACCACTTAATGTTATCTCACATATATATTATTATTATTATTATTCTTATTATTATAGCAAAATTTGCCACCCTAACTCCTCCCACAGTTTTTACACTACATAGACAAAAATTTACCAAAACGTGCAGATTGTTCCCGATCGGATTGCTATTACTTTGTGGAACGTTTCGCCGAATGGTTCACCTGTCGAGGCTGCAGCAGCAAGTAGGTCCCCCCTTATCCTCATTTACTGAATATTCCCCTGTATAACAATGTTTGGCATTTAGTGAATATTCCCTATTCTGCTCTGTGTCAGTGTGTATCAGGGATCCTGAGGATAGGTGTCAATCCATACCTGCCAAGTGACCCTATGTAGGGGGAACAGTCCCTATTCTGCTCTGTGTCAGTGTTTATCAGGGATCCTGAGGATAGGTGTCAATCCATATCTGCCAAGTGAGCCTATGTAGGGGGAACAGTCCCTATTCTGCTCTGTGTCAGTGTGTATCAGGGAACCTTAGGACAGGTGTCAATCCATATCTGCCAAGTGACCCGATGTAGGGGAACAGTCCCTATTCTGCTCTGTGTCAGTGTGTATCAGGGATCCTTAGGACAGGTGTCAATCCATTTCTGCCAAGTGACCCTATGTAGGGGGACCAGTCTCTATTCTGCTCTGTGTCCGTGTGCATCAGGGGCTCTGAGGACAGGTGTCAATATGTCATATGTCAGGTGTCAATCCATATTCATTGTGATTTAGGAATGTTAGGTGATTTCTGCCCTTTATGGATTAAAACTAGACTCTGTATCAACTGTGTAATTTTCCATGGGAGTTTTGCCATGGATCCCCCTCCGGCATGCCACAGTCCAGGTGTTAGTCCCCTTGAAACAACTTTTCCATCCCTATTGTGGCCAGAAAGAGTCCCTGTGTGTTTCAAAATTCGCCTGCCCATTGAAGTCTATGGCGGCTCGCGCGGTTCGCCGGTTCGCAAACATTTGCGGAAGTTCGCCTTCGCCGTTCACTAGTTCACTAGTGATGACTGATTGATACTAACAGAATGATCAGAAGATTTCCAGTTAAAGTGATTAGGAACATGTTAAGGAATATGATGAAAACTAAAATGTTGAAGCCATAAAGATTTCCAAAGCCTAGAAGTATGATTTCTGTGACTCTCGATTCATTATTTCTAGTCATAGTCCAATCAACGTGCCTCACTACCTTTTATAAAATTATAAAAAATCATATATTAGTTTTTTTAAATTCTTTATTTTTGTCACAATCAGGTTCATGAGAATCATAACGTGATACAAAAGTAGTGACATGACAGAGTGGATAGTGACATACATGTAGCTTCAATGTTAACTTTACTGACAGCGTCAGAATAGAACAGTCATGCTAAAGCACTTAGTGTAGTTGTTCTAAGCAGTAGGTTCAGTATAAGGGCACGACATTGTTCATTATGACCTTAAAAATAGGGGAAGTGGTGCAATCAATAAAGGCAGCTCCGCATGTTGGAGTAAAGTGAGAAATTGTGTGCGTGGAGCTGAGGGGATCGGGGGTGACAAGAGAGCTAGCATCACATGACTCATGAAGGCTACAGGCAGTGATGAGCCATCAAGGTCGCAAGGGTCACAGTTGCGACCAGGCCCTTCACTCCAGGGGGCCCAGCCGCAGCTGCACTGAATGTGATCCAGTTGGGGGTAAAGCCACTTCACCTGTAAGGGTCCTAGGCCACCTGAGGGCCCCACGAGTCCAGGCCCCTTTCAAGGACACAGACCCAGCCAGGGAGATCCCTCCCAGGATTTTTGCAGAGTTTGCGTAGCAGGAAGGGGAGGAGGCTGTCTTCCTTCACCTCCGTGCTGAGTCCTGGCTTTCCAAGCATTGCCACTTTAACCCTGGCAGAGGTGAAGGGAGAACGCTTGATCTAGGTGGTACCAGCCTTTAGATGTGCTTATCTTGCTTTTCAGTTTTTTTTAATTGTGTCTCCTTTTTCACACCTGGTTCATCCTCCTTCCTTATAAATCTTTCTGTTAGATCTTCTTATCAGCTCACCTCTTCTAGTGGAAATAATACCCTACATAACCCAGGTACAGATCTTTCCTGGACTCAGGACTACTGTGCCTCAGGTTAGCAAATCTGGGAACACCAATACGCAATCCTTCCACTGATCATGATCAATTTTTGACAATATTAGAAGACACTGGCCAATGGATGCTCAGTGACTGATGACATCTTGGTGATGTGGGGAACCCCTTTTAAATTAATTTAAAATATAATTACAGTTATCATTACACTGATACACAGATTACACTGGATAAAAAAAAAAAACAGGACACATATAAAAGATTAACTTTTCTCACTATTAGTTAATGTCTAAATTTTTAGTGATATTTTTAGGAAACATTAGTTCTATCCACAAAGAATGTTATCCATTTCTGAATTTACCTATGATGCGGTTTGAAAGAGACTCTGCAATTAGAAAGCATATGGTTCGTGCTGATTTGAAACCAAATGCATTTACATCTGTTCATTGTTTGGACAAACAAAGCTTGACTAAACGGTGTGAATTTGAATTTGAACATTAAAGGATCTAGGATTTCATACAGGAAAATCTATCACATTAAATGATATTATATATCTAATGTTCATTTACCCAATAAAACACGCGTGCAGTAACGAATACTTTATGGAGATCATTGATAAGTAAAAGTTAGGTATCTTTCTAAGTCATTTCTTTCAATGGGCAGCCGGTGGTAGACTCTGGGAACTGAGCAATATCAATATATTGAGGATATTATCACATATTACCACTGTAAAAACATTGTGAGCTGGATAATTTAATAAATGCAGATTTCATAAAATCCCTACTAATAAAAATGGAGATTTGTCTAGTCAATAAAGTAATTTAGATTCTCTAAAAGAGGTGTATATTTTATAACTACTCTATCCTAATTCTCCTTGACACGTCTGCGGCTTTTGACACAGTTGATCATCAACAGCTTCTTCTCCTCCTCCGCAATATTGGTCTACAAGATATTGCTCTCTCCTGGTGCTCCTCCTACCTCGCCCAGCGCTCTTTCAGTGTTTCTTTCTCTGCCTCTGCTTCTTCTCCCCAACTCCTCTCTGTTGGTGTCCCCCAAGGTTCAGTCATTGGTCCCCTACTGTTCTCCATCTATACTGACTCCCTTGGTAAACTCATTAGCTCCTTTGGCTTCCAATATCATTTCTATGCAGATGACACGCTAATCTATCTGTCCTCTCCTGATCTCTCCCCGTCCCTCTTGACTAGTGTCTCTGACTGCCTCTCTGCTATTTCTAACTGGATGGCTGCCCACTTCCTTAAACTAAACTTGACCAAAACTGAAAATCTGGTCTTTCCTCCCTCGAGTGTTGTTACTCCTGTGTCTGTCTCCCTCCAAGTCAACGGTGCTACCATCAGCTCCACCACACAGGCTCGCTGCCTAGGTGTTCTCTTTGACTCCGACCTCTCCTTCAAGTCTCATGTTCAGTCTATCGCCAAATACTGTCATCTCCATCTCAAAAACATTGCACGCATCTGCCCCAACTTAACGCCAGATGAGACTAAGGTGCAGGTCCATTCCACTGTCCTTTCTCGCCTTGACTACTGTAATCCGCTTCTCAGTGGTCTTACGTGCTCCCAACTTGCACCATTACAGTCCATAATGAATGCGGGGGTGAGGCTCATGTTCCTGTCCGCCCGCACCTCCCACACCTCACCCCTCTGTCAGTCCCTACATTGGCTTCCTATAAGATATAGGGCTCAATTTAAAATTCTGGTTCTTGCTTTCAAATCTCTACATAATGCTGCTCCCACCTATCTATCCTCCCTTATACACAAGTATGTCCCATCCAGGCCCTTACGATCTGCTCAAGACTTACGTCTATCTTCTGTCCGTACTCCCACCTCTGATGCTCGCCTTCAAGATTTCTTGACGGCTGCACCAGTCCTGTGGAACTCGCTTCCCTCCTCCGTTAGATGCTCACCCAGTCTCCACTCCTTCAAAAAAATTGTTAAAAACCCACTTCTTCATAAAAGTGTATCAATTAAACTGTAAATAGCTCCCGACTGATTCTTCTTCTGCAACTGTCACTAATCTAATACTATCCTTAACTTTTTGTGTCACTTTACCTCACTCCCTCTAGCATGTAAGCTCATTGAGCAAGGCCCTCAACCCCTCTGTTCCTGTGTGTCCAACTTGTCTGGTTACAACTACATGTCTGTTCGTCCATCCATTGTAAAGCACTGCAGAATTTGATGGCTCTATATAAATAACATAATAAAAATAATATTAATAATAATATTTTGAAAAGTCTAGACTCCTAGTAATGGGGGAGAGATTGCTACAGGTCATGTCACTACTACATAGATTCCAAGTCCACTACGGATACCAAATCTTAATATGAAGTTTTACCCATAGGCCTCCACAAAACACCCAGTATGGCAGACAGAATGGGAGCAGAGATGGGGGCTACAATGAATACAGGATATTAATACAGTGATAATTATTGTCGTATCATATAAATAAAGATCAAATAATATGTTTGTAAAATAATGTAATTAACAGTACGTTATAAAGACTGAATCACATTTTATTGCATTTTACATTTCTGGTAAAGAAAATATTCCACCACTATAAAACATACACTATATAAATCATAATAATATTATAGTAATATGTGTGCACTTTAATAGGTTGTGGCATTAGCCAAGATTTAGAGAGATTTTTGCAATTTAGATTGTAATTGGCTATATAGTTTAATTTCTTGATAAATCTCTTAGATTCACAGAGTTATTTACTAAAGTGTGAATTGAAGTGAATTGAAAACGAAACAGCAAACTTTATGACAAACTAACTGATTTGGATACGTTCTCCAACCCGGCCATTGTCACAGCCTGACTGTGTCTGTGTTTTACAATTCTGTTTCCAATTTACAGTCGTCTACAGTTTAGTGACTACATCCCTGTAATTCACTCACAGGATATTCACACAAAACAGGGAATTGAAGGCACAACTGGAATATGCTCTTAATATTGGATCTGCCATAAAGACAAAATTATATACAAAGTACAGATTAGGGAACAGAGCACATTAAAAAAAATACAGTTTAGATTTTACCTGGCTATTTAAAATCACCAATCTCAGCAAACACATATGGGGATTCAGTTACACCTTATGGCCATATTAGGGTTTAGCCCACCACTACATCACAGTACACAAATATCAGTGATTCCTACATTAGTTTTAACATGGGAGATAAACATGCTAACTGCAATACTTACTGCTTAACTGCTTTCAGAGACTCTCCCCAGCTGGAAACAGTTTAAAAGAACACTATAGTATAAGGAATACAAACATGTAATAGTACCATTTAGGTGACAGGCCCCCTCTTCCTGTACGTTAAGCTGTAGTTGTACTTACCCTTTAAACAGTAAGTATTGCAGTTAGGATGTTTTTACTAATTCTACTATTATTACATCCAATTTTAAATTCATTCTGATTTCACTAGGAATTCTCAGCAATTCACAATTTAATGAACAAAAGCTTTATTAAGTAAACACCAAATTGCAGTGAATTCTAATCAGAATTGCAAACTTGAGCCTAAAACACTCATGTTATAACTTTAGATGAATGTCTCCAAATCAGTAATTTTTGGCTGCATTTTGTAAATCAGCTTTCAGAATTCAGATACAATTCAGTGTTTAACGAATAAACCCTTGAGAGACTACAATTATAATAATAAAATACACAGATACATTATAACAAATTTATAGAGATGCAGCTAGAGATGACAAGGTTTATAATAAAACAATCTCACAGCTTAATGAAAAATGTGTCAACACTCCCAAACACAAGGAATATACGCCATTTCGGTGCCCTCTACCTTAAATAAATCGTATATTACACAGAGCAGGATATTGTGTTAAGATAAACATTTTATTATTTTTCCCTGGGCATTCTTAAAGATAGAGAAAACTCAGCACATTCTTCCAGATAATACACTTTCTAAATAAGTAAGTAAAATTACTTACCAAAATATAGTTTTGAAATATGGTTAAATTATATGGAAAAAGGAGCCAAATATCCTTTGCTTATTTTTTAGAAATAAGATACAGCTTAACGCTGGAACTCCATCAAAGTCAAATATCTGAAATAATGCTAAGAACGTCTATGTGTGTATTTTATATTTTATGCTGTTTATACCGGGGGAGTTTAGTGCAAGGTCCCTATAGAGCTGGAGTTTAGTGTAAAATTATTTCATCATTCAGAAAAATAATAAATAGTTGCTACAACTTTAAAAGTTTGTTACACCCAGGCCTAATTCAACTATTTATGCAAACTTGTAATATTTGGTCTAAATTGGTAGCTACATTTCTTTGCATTTTTATTTTACATAATTTTTGAGGGGAGAGGAGGGGTGAGGTGGGGGGATTGTAGCATTTTGCATCTTCATCCTGAGTTCACCATTTTAGAATATTTCATTTTTGTTCAATTTGTTAGGTACTTTACCTGTGTTTAAGATATCATATTTCTCTTCCTTTCTCTCCCTGTTAACCTGCAGTGTTTCTCCAATAGTAGAGTTATTCGTATCACTAGCTAAGGATTCTGGAAGTTAATATTCAGCTAATACTTATTATAGACATAAACCTGGCATCTATATTCTATCTCCCAAATGCCCCTGTTCTACCTATAAAGCCCTTTTGTGAGATAAGTCCAGCAAATCTAAATTATAAATACATTATAACACATTATGTAATATGCGCAATTAAAATAATAGTTCATCCTTACTTGGCTGTCAATTTGTGGCATAGATGTAAGTAACAATGTATATGTTACTGTTCTAGAATAATGTTAGATTGGGTTATAATTTAAAATGGAAAAATATTATTTGCAGTAATAGTAATATCAGCCTTTTGGAATACAATTTTGATGATTTAGATTTGCGATTAAGTAAGAAGAAAGGGGTACATATCTTCTGAGATATTTTAAATGGATAGCACTTAAAATCTTTTTAGGAGCTTCTCGTGTGAATACAACTGTGATGAAGCGCCCTTCGTCAAATGTGCTTGGAGAGAACTAGTTGCCAGCCTCCTGCCATGTGACTATGGTCCCTGGGAGACTTTGCCAGTTAAAAACACTATTTGGACTTGTTGGTGTTTAAAAGACTGTTCTGGCCCTTTAAATGGAACTGGCACAATTCTACAATCTTTACTATGGCACTTCGGATTCAGCCGAAGTGCCGAAGTAGTTGAAGTGGCCGCCATTCGACAACCGAACACGTGACAGGGGCCATTTTGATTCATTCTAATGCGGTCAGTGGCACGAACACCGCTGATGTTTACCTTCTTTTGGAACTCTTACCATTCGAATGGAGCCGAAAAGCGTTCGACTATTCGAAAGCCGCATTTAATTTAATGAAAGATCCGGTTAAGGGGTGTTAACATTCTTACCTAAACTTCATTTTTAATCAATGTTTAATTAAGAAAAAAAATGGACACAAAATGTAAACATATTCTCACATGTTACAATAATCACGTAAAGACAAAGCAAGCACTTGAATATCAAAAATTAAGGGAAAACAAGGTATTTCGTGCTGTTTTGTAATACAAAATTAATATTTTTCCCTTTTCATGTATATTATTTTTCATTTTATGATAAATTCATAACATTTTTTTTGTTTGTTTAAGGCTAATGATATACATTTACATTAAATACTATATATTTTTTTTACCTATAAAACAATTATATATAAAGTGCCCTATATCTGTGCAGAAAATGATTCATTTATGGTTGAGTTTTAATCTGAAAAGAACATTCTAGGTTTTGTCTCTGATCCACTTTGTACATTTTTAAAATTTTTAATATTTGTGATAAAGTCAAGAAACATCATTAATATATTTTTGTTTTTGAGGGAATATTGTCATTAAGATGCATTTTGTGTTCACATTTAATTTGTAAAGTGCCCCTATCATATATATTCCACTCTTATACTTATAATCTTATTGTATTTATTCCCAAGTACTGTGTGTTTTTTATAATACTCTGTAGCAATGATTGGCAGTGCAATGCTCCATGGAGTGAAATCTAAAAAAATATGCAAGATAGGACAGAATAGACACCTTAAAGATATTCATCCAAATATCTTGCATCAAATTGTTTTTATATTTCACCAATGAATCATACAATATTTGAGTCCTGTGCACTAAAACACTTTAGCATAATGAAGCAGATTTGGTGTGTAGATCATGCCTCTGAACTTTTACTGCTCAATTCTCTGCCATTTAAGAGTTAAATCACTTTTGTTTCTGTTTATGTGGCCCTGGTTTCATTTTCAATCAAATGTTAACTTAAGTTTGTACCTCCTGTTCTCTAAATTGAACTTTAGTTACAGACAAGAGGCTCCTGCAGGGTCTAGCAAGCTATTAACAGAGAAGAAGAAGATAGGAAATTCTAGATTAAACATAATATGCAATAAAGGAAGTGTAAAACATTAGGTGACTCTTCAACTGAAGTGTTTAGGAAGGCTGTGCAAGTCACATAGAAAAAAGGAAAAAAGAATAAGCCAACATCTTCTCACATAAGAGAGGAGAGGGCTCCCTGGATCTAAAAGTAGTGGTGTGATCTCTGTGGTGGAGACAAATGTAGTGTCTCACTGGTGTATCACCTCTATGACTGTGTTAACACTTAAGACACACCTTGCTGTTACGCTGTTGTATGGGAGTAACACAGTCATAGAACCCTTTTCTATGTGTAAGTCACATGCAGGTAGGTCTACCACGATCTAACTTGTTTTGGTGACCATAGTGCCCCTTTAATTATTGGAGTCAAAACACTGAAAACTTTGGCTTCAATTAAATAATTTTGGATAAGCTATTAAAATAGTTTCATATTTTTTTTATAAACTTTAAAAATAATTTAACACTTATTTTAAAATTTTGATAATATTTTGATATTTTTATATATTGATATACATTGCTCAAAAAAATAAAGGGAACACTTAAACAACACAATGTAACTCCAAGTCTATCACACTTCTGTGAAATCAAACTGTCCACTTAGGAAGCAACACTGAGTGACAATCAATTTCACATGCTGTTGTGCAAATGGGATAGACAACATGTGGAAATTATAGGCAATTAGCAAGACACCCCCAGTAAAGGAGTGGTTCTGCAGGTGGTGAGCACAGACCACTTCTCAGTTCCTATGCTTCCTGGCTGATGTTTTGGTCACTTTTGAATGCTACGGTGCTTTCTCTCTAGTGGTAGCATGAGACGGAGTCTACAACCCAAACAAGTGGCTCAGATAGTGCAGCTCATCCAGGATGGCACATCAATGTGAGCTGTGGCAAGCCCAACACCATACACGATGTTTGGCATTTGCCAGAGAACACCAAGATTGGCAAATTTGCCACTGGTGCCCTGTGCTCTTCACAGATGAAAGCAGGTTCACACTGAGCACATGTGACAGAGTCTGGAGACGTTGTGGAGAATGTTCTGCTGCCTGCAACATCCTCCAGCATGACTGGTTTGGCAGTGGGTCAGTAATGGTGTGGGGTGGCATTTCTTTGGGGCGCCGCACAGTCCTCCATGTGCTCGCCAGAGGTAGACTGACGGCCATTAGGTACCAAGATCATATCCTCAGACCAATTGTGAGTTGCCCTGGGTTCCTCCTAATGCAAGACAATGCTAGACCTTATTTGGCTGGAGTGTGTCAGCAGTTCCTGCAAGACGAAGGCATTGATGCTATGGGCTGCTATGGCCCGTTCCCCAGACCTGAATCCAATTGAGCACATCTGAGATATCATGTCTCGCTCCATCCACCACAGACTGTCCAGGAGTTGACAGATGCTTTAGTCCAGGTCTGGAAGGAGATCCCTCTGGAGACCATCCGCCACCTCATCAGGAGAATGTACAGGGGTTGTAGGGAGGTCATACAGGCACGTGGAGGCCACACACACTACTGAGCCTCATTTTGACTTGTTTTAAGGACATTACATCAAAGTTGGATCAGCCGGTAGTGTGTTTTTCCACTTTAATTTTGAGTGTGACTCCAAATCCAGACCTCCATGGGTTGAAAAATTTGATTTCCATTTTTTAATTTTTGTGTGATTTTGTTGTCAGCACATTCAACAATGTAAAGAACAAAGTATTTCTGAAGAATATTTAATTCATTCAAGGATGTGTTATTTTTGTGTTCCCTTTATTTTTTCAGCAGTGTATTTTATTTCTATATGATGTTTTTGATATTTTAATATATTGAAAAAATAGATATTTTAAAAGTTTATCCTAAAATATTTAATAATTTGAAAAGCAAAAATATTTAATCTAGACCTTTATGTCACGATATGTTCAAGGGAACCCAAACACACAGAACCTAAAATACAACAAAGGTATAGATGCCATATTACCAGGCCTTAGATTATGGCCTTAACATATATACAAACAAAACTCGAAGAGTAGAATAAACAAATAACAAGCCAAGGTCTGTAACAAGATAACTCAGAAATAGATTTGTACTGTTGGGCTTAACAAGAACCACCATTGAACAATTTAAAGAAGAAAAATTGGGAAATATATAGTCCATGCCTAACAGTAATTGGTTGGCACAATTTTAGAGTGCCAAAATGTTGTGTTCGGTTCGGCCAAATGGCCGCTAGGTGTCGCACCATTCCAACATTGGCACGAACGAACATAAAGAGGGGAACAAGCAGCGTGCAGAATCTCTCTCCCTGTCAGAGCGGCAAACAGAGGACTCATAGCACATATGTATTACACTTTATTATCATTAATGCTGATATCTACAAGAAATTCAAGTATTGCATTTTATCATTCCCATTGATATAATCTGAAGTCTGAAGCTGATTATACACCTATTGATTGTTATTAAACACTATCCAGGACATCACAGTGGTTTCTTAAGAAAATACTTTTTAATGTCATGGTATTGAAGGGTGACACAGTATTGTTCATGTATTCCTTCATTGTTTCAGTAAATTAGAGCAAAGCAAAGAAACTTATCTGAGAATGTTTTAGAGACATTTTTCACAGATTATAATGTGCTTGTATAAAAAGTGTCTAACATTCAGAAATCTTTCTTAGTGCTGCCCTAATGTCTTGGTTTCTTAGACTGTATACTAAAGGGTTAAATAAGGGGGTAAATGCTGTATGCAGCAATGATATAATCTTATTCATAAGCAATGAATGACCTACGGATGGTATCATATACTTGGTTATTAACGTCCCAAAAAATGCACCAACCACTAGAAGATGGGAACTGCAGGTTGAAAAGGTTTTCTGTCTTCCAGTTGTAGAAGGGATCCTATGTATTGTAAACAAGATATGAATATAAGTCAGTGTGATAAAACCACAAGGACAAATAAATAAAGGAGCAGAAATTACAAAGGCTACAAATTCCGCCACAGACGTATCTGAACATGAAAGTTTTTGGAGAGGGGACATGTCACAATATATATGGTCAATTATATTTTCATCACAGAACTGAAAGGTGGATATAGGTATGATACCTAAGAGATTCAAGGTAAATCCTAACATCCAGGGTAAGACAGACAGACAGGTACGCAGTGTAAAGTCCATGATTGAGGTGTAACGCAATGGAACACATATAGCCAGGTATCGATCATAGGACATCACTGTGAGCAGGAAGCATTCTGCAGCAATTACACCACTAAAAAAGTAGCATTGAGTTATACAGCCAAAAATTGTCATTACTTTCCCACCATGTAAGATTGCTCCCATCAGGTTGGGAAGAATATTCGTTGAGAGCACAACATCAGACAGTGATAGATGACAAAGAAATAAATACATGGGAGAATGAAGGTGATGACTAATTAAAACTAGCACAATGATCAAAAGATTTCCAGTTACTGTGATTAGGAAAATGTTAAGGAATATGATGAAAATTAAAATGTTGAAGCCACAAAGATTTCCAAAGCCTAGAAGTATGAGTTCTGTGACCCTCGATTCATTCCTTCCAGACATAGTCGATCAGGGTTCCTTAACGCATGTAGTTGTGACACCTTTCAGCCTATAAAATTATAACATAGTTATATATTATGTTAATGTACAGAATGGTAACTAAAGTAATATGTTAACAGTCTCTACTAATTATTTTTCACATCTTTGTTTTGTTTTTGCCATGGTGGACCTCCAGCTTCTTCTTCTCAGTTGCCATAACCTTGGCCTGGTGGTACTGATCAATAAACATTTTTATTTTTCCTTTTCACTCTCAAAAGCTCTTTTTTTCTGTTACCTGTCCCCCACTGCTAGTGGAATTAAAGCTGTTCATGACCCAAGTACATTTCTTTCGTGGACTACAGATGATAAGACTATTGGACATCATAGTGGTCTAGCAGTACACCTAAAATATGATTTATTATCCAGGATTTCTGAAGACACTGGCCAGTGGACTCACAGTGATTGATTACATCTTAGTGCTGTGAGGAGTCCTCCAGGAACTACTTCTTAAATGTATCTAAAATAAAATCACAATTATCATTATAGAGATAATGTGTTTTAATTCTTAGTCGCCACAACTGAAAATGCAATGCGATTTATTTATTAGATTAACTTGTAAAGAAAACTTATTTAGACAAGAATAAAATTGCCAATAATTAAAAAAAAAAAAGTGTGTATCAGATAATTATTTGCAATATGCAATATGTTAAAAATCTTAGCAGATAGGGAATTCTAAAATCTGCAATGGATAAAAAATAAGGACACAAATACAAGATTAGAATTTCTCATTATTAATCTCATGTTAAACATTTTTGTCATATTTTTCTGAAACCTTAGTTCTATCCATAAAGAATGTTATCCATTTCTAAATTTATCTGTGACGTCATTAGAAAACAGATGGTTCGTGCTGATTTGAAACCAAATACCTTTACATCTCTTCTTTTATTTTGGACAAACAGAATTAGCGTGACTAAACTGTGTGAATTTGAACATCAAAGGATCTAGGATTTCATACAGGCAAAATCTATAACATTACAGGACATTATACATTTAATTCTGCGCTGTTCATTTTCTTAATAAAAACATGTGTGTAGTAAAGTATACTTTATGAAGATCATTGAAAAAGTGATAAACTGAGCAATCTAGAAGATAAATATCACTTGTGTATGGCACCTTCTGAGGACGTATAAAACAATAATAAAGAAGCAATAGTAGTAAGAGCAAAGTCAGTTGAGGTGTGCCGAAACTGACGTGAGGTTAGACCTGTAAAAGAGGGCCCACCTAGGTGATATGAGAATAAATAGAGGGTGTGGTGGGAGGGTCACTTCCGAGATAGTCGACGACAGGTAAGCAGGGGCTCACTGGGTTTAAATAGGGATGATAGTGCATCCCACAATTACAGACCAAGCCTTCTATTTGTGTACGGCACCTTCCGAGGACATATGAAACAATAATAATAAAGAAGCAATAATAGTAAGAGCAAAGTGAGTTGAGGTGTGCCGAAACGGACGTGAGGTTAGACCTGTAAAAGAGGGCAAAAATATAAGAAGTGATTCTTACAAGATACATATTTTCAGCAGATCATTATTTAAACATTTCACAGAAAGCCAATCTTATTTCTTTCTCAGGATTGGGGATGTATTTGTTGTATGCAGATGATTTCCCCCAACCCATATTTTAATGATGTGTGTTGGTACATGATTACCGGAGGCAGCTGTGCTGCTCCAATGCGGAATATATGGCCCTAGAAGGAATGAGGGTTATGTCCTAGTCTGGAGTGATATCATACAAATGTAATCAAATGTTTATTGGATAGGGTTTCCCTTGAATAGCTAATAGTGGGGAATCATTGATGGAAGTGAGTGGAGCTTCCAATAGATTATCCAAAACGTGGATAGGACCTGATTTGTTAGAGGTAGGATAATAGTTCATCTCTACTGGAGGACCAGTATGGCTCGTTTTGGTATGAGTAATAGATAAATGTGTATGCCTGTCAAGTAAGGTTTGATAGTACTGTAACTAATTTAAGAGAAAAGAGGCAAAAGTTGTAAATGCGACCATAGTTACAAACAGAAACATTTATTACAAAATAATCACGAACAAACCCTTAAACAACTGATACGCTCTTGGAATAGGCTTTCTTAAATTAAGGAATAAACCAGCCTGTGCGGGTGACCTACTATGGAGCAACAGAGTATTTAACGCATAATTAGGACTGAGAAGCTTGGAGGCTCCCTGAGCTGTGAGTTTGCTGATGGATGACCTCGAAACAAATTCCTGCAAATTAGAGCGTGAGAGAGTGTCAGCTGCATTATCCTGAATACCCGGAATGTGAACATAAGTTATGCAGAATTGAAGATTTGCCGCTAGGCAGGTAAGACTTCTAACCAAGTTCATAATCGAGAGGGACTGAGGGCGGTCTTTGTTAACGATATTACATGTCGCCAAGATAATAGAAAAGCATCTGGCTGACTGCCCTCTCAATTCTTTGCCCCGTATGTGTGTAGCTGCCACGATTGGGTAGATTCATATGGTGCTGAGGTGGTATTGAAATTTTAGTAGCGAGGTAGACTCAATTGGCCAAGAGACGTGTACCCATTGTTACCAAAATGCGCTACATAATCTATGGCACCTGATGCATCAGTCTGGACCACAGGGAATGGTCAGAAATAGGGGGAACAAGTAGTGACCTCCCATTCAAAGAGGACAGGAACAGATGCCACCTTCTTAATATCAGCTCTAGCTGGTTCGTCTAAGAGAGCTGTGGAGTCGTCGACAGGGAGAGAGGATTCTGGAAATTGAAATACCTACCTAGTAGATTTATTCTTCCCGCAAAATTGAGTAAACCGAGTAGCGACTGTAGCTGATTCCTGGTGCAAGTGCCTTGTGACGTGCAGATGTTGATATAAAAAAAGAATTCTATCTACTTGCACTTGTGGCAGGCTGGCCTGCATAGAAATAGAACGGAGTGTAAAATTTTGGGAATGTAATCTCTGTGTTTGTCCGGGCTATGGGGACTCCTAAATCTTTGAACAGAGTGAACATGTGATTCAGGCTGTGTAGCATGTTTTGGTTTGATGAAGGGGAAGTTGTCTAAGTAGTGTAAGACTACTGGACATACGCATATGTTCAGTAGGAGCCAGGTTTAAGGTTTCGGCAAAGATATCGCATAACTTGGGCTACATATGGAGCGGAAGGTTAGTCAGGTAGCGAAATAGTGGCCGTCTTCCCACTTAACTCCATGCCAATGCCAGATTGACTGCTGAATGGGTAGTACATTTACACGTGTTAGTACAGTCTGACTTACATTACCAGGCAGCCTTCTCAGAATGAATGATGGCTGTATGGCCTTGTCAATTCTGGCGTACTGAAGAAAAACATCTGACAGGGTATTTAAGCTAGGAGAAGTGGGTCAGTGAGGTACAGAAAATCAAATAAGTCTCTTTTAAATGTAAAATTCCCTGTGGCGATTCCTAGGGGTTTGTTCTCCAGGAGGTGAAAAGGTAGTGTTGTGAAAGGCCCTATCAAGAAACCATTGGTGATTTCATTAAGTAAGAGTTTTGTACTCTGATGAGAACTGTGAGTGCTGACTGTAGGATGGAGTGTTCCAAAATACCTGTGTGGAGTGAAACAAACCCTGTGTGAAACCCATTAGTGGACATGATAAATTCTACCAGGTGTAAAGAAGAATGAGTAGACAGGTAGTGTTGTAGATTAGGAAAGGTTATTGAGGTGGAAGATTTTAGGGTACAGCATGTAGGGGCACATTGTTTTGGCGTGCACCCTGCAACAAAATGAGCCCACGTAAAGAAGCCTGCACTATAACTACAACCACCAGCATTGAAATTATTGCAGACTTGTGCTTTGCCCAGAACACAATTGGCCTGCCTATTTTGTCTATCAAAATCCCTCTGGGATGTGTTGGACTGATAATCAGCGTTTGCTTTACTGGTAGAGGGAGTCGCTACGTTTCAAGGATGACATTTAATCGTATGGGCTGCTGCTCATCATGGTGCTGGAAGGTGTTTTGAGACCCCAAAAAATGCCTTAGAAACAGTTCCGTGTGTAACTGACCCCAGTCGGTGATTGTATAGTTGTCAGGATCTTACCTGATGGGGAGTCCAGCTCGCAGAGTTATACGCTCACCCTTGCAAAGTAGACACAGACCAGGGTGACCAGGTAAGACGCCACCTGGCCTGTGAGTCTGTGCACGGGGGCTTTCCAGGAAAAGTGCTC
The DNA here is from genome assembly GCA_933207985.1 of Pelobates cultripes. Taxonomy (NCBI): domain Eukaryota; kingdom Metazoa; phylum Chordata; class Amphibia; order Anura; family Pelobatidae; genus Pelobates; species Pelobates cultripes. The sequence continues at coordinate 9,024,312 of OW240916.1, read as the reverse complement.
CAAGTCTCAGTACAACAGGGATAAGCAGAAGTGTGGTCAAGGGAAGCCAAAATAAGGGAAGCCAGAGGTCAGAGTAGTCCAGGAGGAAAGCCAAGGTCAGAAGCCGGAATTAGACAAGAATCACTGGAACGCAGGTACAGAGTAACAGGAACCAAACAAGGGAACCAGAGTCAATGAACTGACACCCCTCCCAGGGTGAGGCAGGCTTTTATATCCTGTTAATTAGGTTATCAGATTCAGCTGGAGAGTTACTGACAGATCTGAGCCTTTGGTGAAGTCCAGCCCCCTAGTGCTGCAGGCAATACAAGAATAAACAGGAGTTATCCAAAGTCCTGAAATGGCTCAGAGGGAAAATAGCAGGATACGGTCCAGAAGAACCACAGTTCAAATCCCCTATCGGGCGCTTCCGGAGCGACCACGTCTGGCAGACTGGATGTCACGGCGTGAACCGTGACAGTACCCCACTGTCAAGAACGCCCTCCGGGCGTGAACAGGCTCTTCCTGGAAATGGTACTCCTCATCTTCGGTATCAGTATCACTAAGATAGTCTTTATAATTAAGGTATCCTTTTACGACCTGGGATTTTATGGTACCAGTTTCGGGTGCTATAGGGGAGGTATTTGCAGTTTTCAAAGCTTTTTCTAATACTTCTAGATCCTGTTTGCACACTACTGTGCCATTTGAGGCATAGGTGCAGTCAGGAGGCAGAACTGTTTTGGCAAGGCAGGAAGTGGTGATGGTGCTTGCTTGAACAGAAGTGTCATCAGGAAGAGGTCCAAATGTTTCTAGAGCAGGAGCTGAAGTTTCCACAGAGGTACTGGTAACATTAACGGTATTAGTTTGGGTACCCTTTTGTGTCACAGGACGGAGACAGGACTGGCAGTGTCCAGGCTGTCTTGCTGGGATGACAGGGTAAGTCCATATGGCACCAGACAGAAGGGGTCTTGGCCTAGGTGGACGAGTCGGGCAGAGCGATATGAAATGCCCTCTTTTCCCACAGTATAGACATAGACCATGGGCTCTCCTGCGATCTTTTTCCTTTGGGGGCAATCTAGTTCTGGTGAAGCCAATCTCCATGGGTTCCTCCATGTCGACTGGAGTTTCACTGCTAGCGCGAGTGTAAACAGGGTTACAAGGCGGGTCCCTGAAAGTGGGTTCATGCTGCAACATGATGGGATTTTTGTATCCATAAAACAATTCCTCTTCTCTCGGCAACCGGGTTCTGCGAGAACCTGAAGTAGGCTTGGAAGTTGCTTTTCTCGCTGCAAAACACTGAGAATCCATTGCGGACATAAACAACTCCCAGGAGTCCAAGACAGTACTTCTCTCCTGCAACTTCTGGTGTGCCCACGCCTTAATCCGCCCGGTACATAGGTTAATAGCGGAGCGTACTTTGATAAAGTCGGTGGCGTAGGTTCTCGATTTCAGGGCAAATAGTAGCTCACAATCCGTCTTGAACATCGGAAAAGCAGAACGGGAACCGTCGAACCTGTCAGGCATAAAGACATACGGTTCTGGGCATACATGTTCCGGGACTGGAAGCGTTGCTCCTTTAAATGCCAATGAATGTCTCTGCAAATCTGTAACATTCTGGGACAGGTTGGAGACTTGCTCGGCCAGGGAGGTGAGTAATTTGTATAACTCTGCGGACTCCATTGGTCAGTTCATCTGTAACGGAGTCTTACCTGATGGGGAGTCCAGCTCGCAGAGTTATACGCTCACCCTTGCAAAGTAGACACAAACCAGGGTGACCAGGTAAGACGCCACCTGGCCTGTGAGTCTGTGCACGGGGGCTTTCCAGGAAAAGTGCTCCAAGTCTCAGTACAACAGGGATAAGCAGAAGCGTGGTCAAGGGAAGCCAAAATCAGGGAAGCCAGAGGTCAGAGTAGTCCAGGAGGAAAGCCAAGGTCAGAAGCCGGAATTAGACAAGAATCACTGGAACGCAGGTACAGAGTAACAGGAACCAAACAAGGGAACCAGAGTCAATGAACTGACACCCCTCCCAGGGTGAGGCAGGCTTTTATATCCTGTTAATTAGATATCAGATTCAGCTGGAGAGTTACTGACAGATCTGAGCCTTTGGTGAAGTCCAGCCCCCTAGTGCTGCAGGCAATACAAGAATAAACAGGAGTTATCCAAAGTCCTGAAATGGCTCAGAGGGAAAATAGCAGGATACAGTCCAGAAGAACCACAGTTCAAATCCCCTATCGGGCGCTTCCGGAGCGACCACGTCTGGCAGACTGGATGTCACGGCGTGAACCGTGACAATAGTACTGTCTGTGAGCCTGCACTGAGATGGGTGCTGGTACTGACTGAACATCTCCTTGTATAGAAGTGTTAGACATGCTAAGGAAGTGAGGCAGATGGCTTGGTTAGTAAGGGTCTGTATAGATCTAACAAACAAAAACACGGACACCCGTGAAAAAGGTGATGTAACACAACAACTTAACTGAAAGGTACACAGCTTCCCAAGGTTATTTCCCAGTTGATAACCTTATAGCAGGACAGTGTGATTGATAGGATATTTGGGATTCTGCTGATGTACCTATAATAGAGGACAAAACATAGTGCAAATATTGCTACACACTATAAAACCGCTGGTAAAAAAATATGCACTCACATATTCCAAAGAATATAAGCGTGTTCAGGGTGCCTCCCCCTAAGAATGAAAAAGGGGGGGTTTATTCTCCTTTAATTCTCCCTCCTCAAGTGATAGCCAGTGGGGTATCCGGGTCAGCAAAAAGATCCAAGCAGATGCAACCAAAGGAATACTTCAAAGGCGATTTATTCACTTATAAAATTCAAGAGGTATATATAAAAATACATAAAAACAATATAAGAAAGAGATGCTGGTCCTACGCGTTTCGTCCTTATACAAAAGGACTTCCTCAGGGACCTCTTTCAGTACAAAATTCAGTCACCAAAATTACAGAGAATAAAAAACAGCATCCTAAAAACGCTAACACATGAATAACCTTATATAGGGCTAATCCCTTCTAGTCATTGGTGGAATAGTGGGTGTTCTCTCCTCTTCTGACTCCTATTCGTCCAGGGGTTCTTTTCTTCAAGTGTGTTCACTTAATCGAAATGAAAAAAGCCGGGCTCGTTCCGAACCGGTCACTTCCGCATACGTCATACGTTACGTTCGCGTCACGTGTTTCGTGATTTATCCCGTGATCGTTATGCGTTCCACATTCGGGAACAAAGATGGACGTGCGTTCCACATAGTGGCAGCCTGGAAACATCTGTATAGATCTGCAGTGACCCAGCTTGCTAGAGTAGTGCCCACAAGCGAAATTGTATTAACTAGCTTATGTAGGTGACAGGTGACGACCTGACTACTTGCCAAGTGGCTTTGAGAGGCTCTACCTATGATTTGGCTCATGGGGCATTAGTGCCACTGAGGTGGGTGGCAGGATGTTGGCCTCTTGTGACACGTAAAAGAATGTAAAATCGAGTGGCAGTGACGGATGCCTTGCAACTTGAACTGCTAGGTATGAAGCAGTTTATACAAATACACGAAAGTTTGTACGAAAGTGTGACTACGTTTTTTGATGCGAACGGACAATGCATACGAAAGTCTAACCGAAACTCCAGTTAGCAATGCAAATAAAAGTACTTAAACGCCTTTATACTGCATAGCGTAGTATGGAATAAGAAAACACAATACAGAAGCGGAGCATAAATCTTAGCCCGTTAAACAAACTAATAAACTTATAAACCCATTAGCTATGTTTAGGAAAAGTACTATCGTGAATTCCTGATCGTAACTGTCATTAGACATTCCTGCGAAGGAAATTGTGTTGATCGTTTAATTAATACAATAGAATTTAATGAAAAGGACGGCTAGAGTAAATACTGCCGCTGCGTTCAATCAAGAGCGCTCCTCTGTAAGCAGTGTCCGTAAATGTACTGTATTTTTAACAGGAGAAATTTAACACAATCCTTAATTGACATATTGAATACTGCCAAGCGTAGTAAGGAGCATGTAATGCACAAGACAGAAGTGGAGCATAATATAAAACCTGTTTAGCTTACTTAAATTTATGACATACGTGAGCCATGCTTAAGGAGAGTATTATAAAAACCTTAGTTGCCCTTGTGCCCTTCTGATTAAGGTAGTTTGTTTATTTTAGAAAATTGAAAGAAAAAGACGTTTTCATGAAAGACATAATAACCCTTGACATTAATGCAGTTTAACGTGAATAAAAGCTTTACCAGCGCTTGTTATAGCCGTAGATTCAATATCTACTGCAATGTGTGCGGGAAAGCCAGCGTTGCAACAGAATGACAGATTACACGAAACGGAAGGAAAGTTTGTACTAACAGTGGTTTCAATATAGATAGACGGAATCTGCATAAAATAAACAACAGATATATATGAAAGTGACTACCATGCCCCGCTGTAGTATGTGTGACTAATCGAAATATATGAGAATGGACACTTGATATTGTAACGGATCACCTGGCACCCCGACTGGGTACCTCCGTTAAAGGATGCTCCTAGCGTTTCCTGAGGACTCCAAGCACTCTGGCAGACACCACAATCACCGAACCAGAGAACCATATGAGTACTTTTAAGCATGTGAATGTTGTATACAGCCGAATAGGAAAAACCATGCAAATAGGTTTACACTCCTAGCAGTCAAACTGGAACAGCATACAATAAATCCTCCCCCAATAATGAGACGACACTTCACTTTGAGGGTTAAGCAGGAACTCTCTGGACTGGCACATACAGCCTCTTTTATTCCCAATCCACAAACTTAGTACTGCCCACAGGGTTTTACAGAACAACCAATAACACGTACAATACACTCAGACACTCCCACACAAAATCCTCCCCTCTGCCTGTGATACAATTACCTTACATAATGGGTAATCTAATTATCACAGACAGAGAAATACAGTTTCATAAAACACATCACAGGGACCCCAAAACATGCAATAACCCCATAAAACCGAGGGATCTGGGTGAACCACATATCCAAAATTCACCCAGATCCGTTCAGTACTTTGGAAGATACAGTTTAAGGCAGATTTTACAGAACATATGCAGGCTATATGAAAAACAATTACTGTATAAGGGGTACCCTGTTGTATAGTCCAAAACCACTGCACGATGTCTCTGTGCACCAAATACTGGCGAGATGGCACCGTGTTGAAAAGTCCAAACAGTGTCTGTGAGTTAAAATGGCCGCCATCCATTGTTCTCACCATGTGCTTCTGATACAGGAAATGGTGGCCACCCATTAACTCCATAGTATGTCCCCAGATGGTTCTTAAAGGGCCAGCAGCAGCACAACACAAATCCATAATGCCCAAATCATGTCTTTAAAGAGCAATACATCCCAGGGGCCATAGTCACATGGCAGGAGGCTGGCAATCAGTCTTCTCCAATGCCCAGTGGCGAGGTCGGTTTCACCACAGATAAAACGTAGAATGAGACTGTGTAGATGAAGGTTACACACGTTATCAGCTGACAATGATTGACTGGTTAGTGAATAAACCCCACGTAGCCTCAGTTGGAGGCCCTCTAACGATATCTATTAATAAAGTAACAACACAGGTATGTCTAAAGAAGTGATATTTGCTCAAAAACACCAGTGAGGTATCCCCTATACCTTCACATGAAATAACATACAACACACGAAAAAATAGGTGGAGCAAATTGTGATAACAAAAGAGAGAGAAATAAAATAACATAAGATTGATACTTCTCTTTCTTCTAATTTTAAGCTGTGGAAAATAGAGAGATACAAAATAGTGCAAATATTGATGTACACAAGCTCTTAATAAAATATGTGTCAAATACACTCACAATGAAAGAGCCATATAGTATAACCTGGCTCTGGTGTGGATTTCCTCTGGGATCTTTAATTGGGTGATCCCCAGACCTCTTTGGTGCTTGTTGTAGTCAGTCTCCCCTCAATGATGAATCGTGGAAGGTGTTTTCCAAGCAAAAAATATTTATTAAATAAATAAAAATAAGTAATAGTAATACAGAAAATAAAACCTTGTAATGTCCAATATGCTTGCCAAAACGCGTTTCGCCGATGTGGCTTCCTCAGTTGGCATATGGTGATAGTGTCCTCTTAGTGTCTTTAAATCTTCTCAAAATTCGCGGTCAAACTTCTGGTGGAACGCATATGCGTTCCACCTCGTACTTCCGTGTTCCGTCCCCTTGATGGCGTCCATGTCACTTCCGGTTTCAATAATACTTCAATGTATTAGGTGGAACGCATCTATGCGTTCCACCGTTGAATCCCTAGTTCCGTGACATCATTTCCGGTCTCGGACGGACTCATGTAGGCATACGTTTCTTTTAGGCGTCATTGGAACGCATATGCGTTCCATACTTATTCTACTGTCCATAATAACTTAAAAACCAGTATAATACTTGAAGATATTCAAAGCAAATCTTATAAAACAATACTTAGAGCCAAATAATGTTAATATAATAATTCAATAATATTGTTTGAAAGAGATGAAAAAAAAGAAGAGAAAGGAGCCTTAGATTACTGGAACCTCCATGGGGGTTAACCCCTTATTGTTTGACAGAAGGAAAAAAGAGAGAGGTTGGAGATTCCCGTATTGTTTATATTGTCACCCATGGAACACTGGTAAATTTAAAACGTCACTTTTAATAAATCAAGTTAAAAGTCCCTTTTTAATAAGGACATTACACACACTCTTGTAATAAACACGTGTATACACACCACATCTAAATGAAAATGGATAAATCCACTATAAATAATAATTCCACTAGAGGGAGAAAATGCCCACTAATGACTGTATTAGTCTACTGAAGTGGAATCCTACAAAATTAATAGTCTAGACAAAACTAAATCGTTTTGAAATAATTGTAGGGTGTACCCCACAGTACTAGAAAATCGTAATTAGTTTACCAACAAATGATATAAATTATTGGCACTCTGTTGTTAGATAGATTTTGACCCCCACCCCTAATAGAGTGGATTTCTAGAAAGTCTTATGCCTGTACACAAAGCTATAGCTTTGCTATCTGCTGGAACTGATTAGTACCGGTCCCTAATGAAACATTGTTACTAATTTCTGTTAACAGAATTGCCTTTGCAACAGTATATTAAAGTAACGAGGATCAGTTTGTCAGTTCTCCGCCTATGATTATAGCTTGGTTAAACAGTATAGCTGCTTGTATGGTTGTATATTCAATGTAGGAAGTAAAACAGCATCTAAAGAAGGTGCTATCAACACCTTAATGACCTAGTTTAACCTCTAGGACAATATATATTAACGGATAGCTATACAACCTATCCCCTCAATCCCACGGTAGAAGATTAATGCGGCAAAGTTAATTTTCGAGTGGTTGATTATTTCCAATTTTATTTATAAATCTCAAGCGGCTCTGCATCAATATACTGTCTAAGGGTTACTCGGTCTATATTTCATACCCCTCCGGTTCCCAGAGATTGTAAATAGATGCTTTCTATGGTTGGAAAGATCGTCCTCTCTACAATACAAGCTACTAGGCATAAAAATTCTCTCTAAGATATGTTATCTAAATAAGCGCCACCCTACATCTCCCTGACGCGCGTTTCGCTTATCAGCTCATCAGAAGGAAACCGGGATCTTTCACCTCCCGGTCTTTTAAGGGTGATACCCTATTGCTATTGGTGACCGTTATTTTTAAATTGGCCAATGAAAAAGAGGATACTCTTTAAGTACATCTGACGTAATTGTAGATTAAGAATGGGTTTATTAACCCTTTGTGTTTCCATCACTTAACGGAGCAGGTTGTTGTTACTTAAAAACAATGTAAATGAGTAAAGAAATGATCTGTTATTGTATTTGTCAAAATTGATATAAGCTTAAAACGAAGGATATTGTGAATTAAATTATTTCTCTTGATACTCAGTTGTTTAAAAAGTTTTTTGTATATATAGAAAATTGCTTTGATATTACTAAGGTCTTTGTTGATAACTAAATGACCTAAACTTTAGCAGATATAGCATCTTTTTTCAAACACAGTATTGAGGTTATAAAGTCACTAAATTGAATTGATTCTTAAGGTAATGTCCATTTACTCTTACCAGTTTATAAATAATACTATTGAGCTAGTAGATCGATCATACCCCCAGGTTTGTATTCTACCTACAGTGTTCGTTGTTACTAACTAATAAAGTAGTGCCCAAATCGTTCTAGTTTCTCAAATTTAATAAATATCGTCTTTGAAAGATGCTCCGATGGGCAATAATTTATAAAACTGCCGTCATATTTTACCGTTTGTGACAGACAATAGAGTTTTATATCGAAACTGCAGTTTCTGATAGTTACATACACAAGTGACTTGATGGCATGTGATTTATATATCAAATGTGCTTGGACCTTCTCAATTAAATTGGTAAATGTAAATATTTAAAGTTCTTTAAAGATAACAAAAACACTTGATTACGAACTGATAATTTATTATTTCTGACGAAATGAATAAGTCAAGATATGGGCAAGAGCATTGTTAATATTGTCCAATACGGACAAAGTTTTCATCAATATGTATGTTTTATCCCCTATATAATTATAAACTATGCTTGCAGTTAAATGCCTGAAATTATTGATAAAAAGGACCAATTTATCTATCAAGTTGGAATAATTTGTGAATCAGAACTTGGTTTCTGACAATAATGACAGTGTATCCATATCTCTAACCATGAATGAAAGGGGTGAAATTAAATTCTTCATTAAGCCCCCTAGGGGTCAGTGTTCGAAAGGTGTATATCCACCTTGACTCTTGTTTTAATAGTTTGAGATTATAATTCCCCTTTCTCGAGTTAAGAGATATTTGTTCAATTGCTTGAAACTTCAAATTTGAGGCATCGCTGTTATGATGTTTTCTAATGTGATTGGCTACAGGTGTAGATATATTGATATTCAAAACCGAATTTACATGTTGCAATATTCGTCTTCTGAACTGTTGGTATGTTTTTCCCACGTATTGTATACCGCAACTGCATGTAATTACGTAAACAACCTTTGTGGTGGAACAGTTAACAAATTGTTTATTGACAAAGCGTTGTTGTGTCTGAGTACATTCTACGATCTTAGAAGGAAATATATATTCACAGGCCTTACAATGTCCACATTTGTAAGTGCCTTTGGTCATAGTTAGCCATGTTTTTGTCGGTGATACCGGTTCTAAATGACTATGTACCAGAATGTCTTTCAAATTTCTCGGTCTCCGTGCTGTGATGCTGGGCCATTGTGTAAGATGTTTAGCCAAATCCTTATCATGTGTTAGGATTGGCCAATGGTCCCTGTAAATTCTTTTTATTGGGTCCCATAGTTGATCAAAAGTCCCAATACAGCGTATAGGTTGTTTCTCTACTGGTGGTTTCATAGTTCGTAGAGCGGTAGTTCTTTCTATTGCTGATGCCCGTTGGTATGCTCTTTTTAGAACTCGGTTCGGATAGCCTTGAGATTTAAACCTTGATCTTAGTTCTTTTGCCTCTCTGTAGAATGTCTCATCGTCCGAACAGTTGCGCCTTGCCCTTAAATACTGACCATATGGTATTCCTGCTTTTTGGTTAGATGGATGGTGACTATCCCAATGAAGTAGACTATTGGTAGAGGTTTTCTTCCGGTATAATTCCGTGTGTACCTTACCATCCAAGGTCAGGAGAATCCTTAAATCCAGAAATTCAATTTGTTCAGCATCAATCACATATGTTAGTTTAAGTCCTATAGAATTGTCATTAAGAATTCTTACAAAGTCCTTAAAGGTATCAACAGTATCTAGCCAGAATAATAGGACATCATCGATATATCTACCCCAATGTAGTATAGATTGTCCAAATTTTTCCGCTATTGTTACACTTAAAATTGTCTCCTCCCACCATCCTAGGTAGAGATTGGCATAACTTGGTGCACAGGCTGTGCCCATAGCGGTGCCTTTCACTTGCAAGTAATAGGTCCCATTGAAAATGAAATAGTTGTGCGTTAAAATGAAGTCCAACAGTTTCACTATAAAGTCTCTTTGAGATAATGTAAAGTCAGATTTCTCCAAAAAATAGGTTGTTGCCTTTAGTCCCATTGTGTGTGGAATATTGTTATATAGAGAAACCACATCTAAGCTGGCTAACATTGAATAAGGTGGAACCTCAAGATTCTCTAATTTGAGTAGAGTCTGTTTGGTATCTTTAATGTGAGATGCCAGCTTCAGAACGAATGGATGGAGTAGTTTCTCAATATACTTGCTGGCATTTTCTGTAAGAGATCCGTTCCCAGAGACTATTGGTCTACCTGGGGGTTTCTGTTGATCCTTGTGCACTTTCGGAAGACAGTAAAAGGTGGCAATTGTGGGATTTGTGTTCGGAACGATGTATCTAAATTCGTCTCTGGAAATAGTCTCATGTTCCAGTGTCTGGTTCAAAAGTTTTTTCAAATCCTCAATGTAACTTAAAGTTGGATCTTTACTTAATTTTCTATAGCATAGAGGATCATTGAGGTGATCCATACACATTGAGACATACATCTTCCGATCCATAAGTACAATATTGCCACCTTTATCTGAAGGTTTAATGATTAAATTTTTGTTCATACTTAGTTCACGTAGTGCACATTGTTCACTTAGAGACAAGTTGTGTTTATTTATTGGCGACGTTGTTAATTTTTCAATTTTGTCTGTTGTCACCCTACAATTATTTCAAAACGATTTAGTTTTGTCTAGACTATTAATTTTGTAGGATTCCACTTCAGTAGACTAATACAGTCATTAGTGGGCATTTTCTCCCTCTAGTGGAATTATTATTTATAGTGGATTTATCCATTTTCATTTAGATGTGGTGTGTATACACGTGTTTATTACAAGAGTGTGTGTAATGTCCTTATTAAAAAGGGACTTTTAACTTGATTTATTAAAAGTGACGTTTTAAATTTACCAGTGTTCCATGGGTGACAATATAAACAATACGGGAATCTCCAACCTCTCTCTTTTTTCCTTCTAATAATTCAATAATGTTCCAATGAGAAAATAGAGAATGAATAATGGAGGTGTCTAGAAACAGATTAAATGAAACATTAAATATGCCCACATATTGATAAAAATAAAAATAAAAATTAAAACATAACCAATTAAAAAGACATAATTTAAAAATATATATTCTAATAGAAGGCATACATCATAAAAATTATGAAATATATTTATAAAAAACGAACAAACACCTATATTCAGAATATTCCTAAAATCTTAAAGGTATACCACAAGCAGAATTATGCTAAAAAATGACACAACTCAAAGTCAAAGGTATTGTAATTTTAAAAACAGACGATTATATTATAGAAGCGGAAAGAATCCTCCTAGATACCGACACTTATAAAAAAGTTAGTACTAACCCTAGTTCAGAAATTCAAACTAAGTTTAATAGTTATATAGAAAAAGGTTATAATCTTGGCATTCTAAAAGAAGAAGAAAGAAAGTATTTGAAAATCCTATATCCTAAAATTCCGGTATTTTACTATTTACCCAAAGTGCATAAAAATAGAAATAATCCTCCTGGTAGACCAATAATATCCGGAATTGATTCTATTTCTTCACGAACTTCGGAGTATATAGACAACCTGTTACAACCGATAGTAGAGAAAAACTCCTCGTACTTGAAAGACACCATCCATATGCTTCAAGTCTTAGAACATATAGAGTGGCAAGATCACTACCTATTAGTTACGTGCGATGTCGGATCCTTATACAGTATTATACCCCATTCCATAGGGATAGAAGCTACAAAATATTTTTTAAAGAAATTTAATTTTAAAGATTCACAAATAGATTTTATATTGGAAGGTATTTTACTAATTTTAACCAACAATTTCTTCTGGTTTAAAGACTCTTTTTTTATGCAAGTCACGGGTACGGCGATGGGTACCAAGTTCGCACCAAGCTACGCGAATTTATTTATGGCTTACTGGGAAGAAATAATCCTGTTCCCAAGTAGCCATGCGACGAACTTGGTTACCTATCGCCGATACATCGATGATATATTTTTTATCTGGAAAGATGGAGAGGAAAGTCTAAAAGTCTTTCTTGACTTTTTAAACAACAATAAATGGGGGATTGTTTTAACTTCTACATATAATACGCATCATATTGACTTTTTAGATCTGGAAATTTTTATCACCGAATCAAGTATCCACACTAGAAACCACTTCAAAGAGGTAGATGCCAACAGCTATATCGAGAAAAAAAGCTGCCACTATTCTCCATGGTTAACGAATGCCCCTAAAAGTCAATTTCTAAGACTCCGAAGGAATTGTACAAAAGACTCTGATTACACAACCCAGGCAGACATAATTAAACAACAATTTTTACAAAGAGGTTACGATGAGGAAGCACTTTCAAAAATTTTAGAGGAAGTAAAAAAGATGAAAAGAAAGGATTTGATAAAACAGAAGGGAATAAAATTGAAGAATAATAAAAATAAAAATAAAAACCACATTAATATACCCTTCATATGCAACCATAGTGGTAATAACGGAAAAATTAGGAAAATTATCAAAAAATATTGGCCAATTCTGCAGGAAGATCCAGTTTTAAAACATATAATACCATCAGTACCCAAGATAGTCTACAGGGGCTGTAAAAATATGAAACAGATTTTAGTAAATAGTAGTTTTAAAACCAAACAGAAAGATCCTTTTTTTAAAAAAAGCAAAGGTTTTTATGGCTGTGGTTCATGTTTAGCTTGTAGAACCACATGCCAGAAAAAAAGACATGTGTTATCTTTTAATTATCAGAATGATAAGACCTTTTATATCAGAGATCAACTAACGTGTTTTTCAAAAAATGTGATCTATATTTTAAAATGCCCCTGCGATTTAATTTACGTAGGAAGAACCACGAGAGGTTTGAATATTAGAATTTCCGAACATGTTAGAAATATAAAAAAAGGAGTAGAGACACATAGTGTCTCTAACCATTTTAAAATGCACCATAACAGTGATCCAAAAAATACTTTTTTTTGTGCTATTAAAATTGTACAAAAAGACTGGAGAGGCGGAGATTTTAACAAAAAGATAGGGGAAGAAGAAATGAAATGTATCTATAATTTTAAGACCCTGATTCCCCATGGTCTTAATCAAGACTTTGAGTTGTGTCATTTTTTAGCATAATTCTGCTTGTGGTATACCTTTAAGATTTTAGGAATATTCTGAATATAGGTGTTTGTTCGTTTTTTATAAATATATTTCATAATTTTTATGATGTATGCCTTCTATTAGAATATATATTTTTAAATTATGTCTTTTTAATTGGTTATGTTTTAATTTTTATTTTTATTTTTATCAATATGTGGGCATATTTAATGTTTCATTTAATCTGTTTCTAGACACCTCCATTATTCATTCTCTATTTTCTCATTGGAACATTATTGAATTATTATATTAACATTATTTGGCTCTAAGTATTGTTTTATAAGATTTGCTTTGAATATCTTCAAGTATTATACTGGTTTTTAAGTTATTATGGACAGTAGAATAAGTATGGAACGCATATGCGTTCCAATGACGCCTAAAAGAAACGTATGCCTACATGAGTCCGGCCGAGACCGGAAATGATGTCACGGAACTAGGGATTCAACGGTGGAACGCATAGATGCGTTCCACCTAATACATTGAAGTATTATTGAAACCAGAAGTGACATGGACGCCATCAAGGGGACGGAACCCGGAAGTACGAGGTGGAACGCATATGTGTTCCACCAGAAGTTTGACCGCGAATTTTGAGAAGATTTAAAGACACTAAGAGGACACTATCACCATATGCCAACTGAGGAAGCCACATCGGCGAAACGCGTTTTGGCAAGCATATTGGACATTACAAGGTTTTATTTTCTGTATTACTATTACTTATTTTTATTTATTTAATAAATATTTTTTGCTTGGAAAACACCTTCCACGATTCATCATTGAGGGGAGACTGACTACAACAAGCACCAAAGAGGTCTGGGGATCACCCAATTAAAGATCCCAGAGGAAATCCACACCAGAGCCAGGTTATACTATATGGCTCTTTCATTGTGAGTGTATTTGACACATATTTTATTAAGAGCTTGTGTACATCAATATTTGCACTATTTTGTATCTCTCTATTTTCCACAGCTTAAAATTAGAAGAAAGAGAAGTATCAATCTTATGTTATTTTATTTCTCTCTCTTTTGTTATCACAATTTGCTCCACCTATTTTTTCGTGTGTTGTATGATATCTATTAATAGGTGGCCCTAGAGAGGCCAGTGCTCAGTACACGGTTACACAATAACAGCGGGTGAGGGTCTAATGGCACTGCCTTGGATACAAAGTTTGCAAATAAATACTTATTCATCATCATCCTACGCTAATGAATGAGGGGGGAATGGGCATGGCTCAAATGCCATCTATGCCCAGCAATGGACCGTGTGTACGATGGTTGCGCACGAATGATGGAGCATAACTTACGGTTAGACGTTGGAACGCTGGCTTCCTAAGTTATACTAACGAACTCGGTGTCAGAGAGAGTTTGAAAAACGGACTGCCGGCGGGCAGGAAAATGACGTCAGGACCTATGAACCGGAAGTAAACAGAATCACTTCCGAGATAGTCGACGACAGGTAAGCAGGGGCTCACTGGGTTTAAATAGGGATGATAGTGCCTCCCACAATTACAGGCCAAGCCTTCTATATATTATCCCATTACCACAGTGAAAACATATTGTGCGGTGAGCTGGGTAAATAAATAAACACATATTTGATAAAATCACTAGAAAAAAAATCACAAGATAAAATTGGAGACTTTTCTAGTCAACAAAGTAATCTAGATTCTCTGAAATAGATTTTATAACAGCAATACAAGTCCAGACTCATAGTACTGAGGAGTTTGCTACAGATCATCTCTTGACAGTACTACATGGATCCCAACTCTCAGTAGTACAACACGGATGCCAACTGCCACTACGAAATGCTAGCCATAGGCAGCCATTCCTCGCCTTCACATAACGCGTAGTATGGCAGACAGAATGGGAGCAGAGATGGGGACTACACTGGATGCAGGGTATTACTGTGAATGATTAATTATTGTCATAACATGTAAATAAAGATCAAATAATGTGTTTGTAAAATAATTGAATAAACAGTACATGTTATTAAGACTGAATAACATTTTTTCACTTTACAAACAGCAAACTTTAACCCAAATTAAATAATACCAAATAATGTAGCACACTACAAACTGCAATAAATATAGTATCTTTAAATATAAAATCTGTAATAAATAATAAAATATATATAGTGCAGACTATCTGTTAACACTGAGAAAGCTCAGCTTTATATCAGGAAAGATGTCTCCATTCAATCAGATGTATATCTGGTGCCTCTGTGCAGTATAAGAGGAATAGAGGCAAGGACCCCCAATTGAATAGTATCTAAAATTATTTACTTAACATAAAAGGTTAAAAACTCTTACTTTGGTTGTGGGTTTGCCAGCAATGAACCCACAATTTAGCAAGCATAAGTCAATATACAAAAATGCCAATAGCCTGCAGTCACTTCTGGGTATGGGCACTTCTCTGATCACATGACAATCTGGGTCAGCCTCTCAATGGTGTTCTCTGTAACGCATTTCGCCCGCCTCCCCAGACTTCTTCCTACGACAAGCACTGCGTAATAAGCTGGCACTATATAAATACCAATAATAATAATAATAATAATACAACATTCTGATGTCCTGCTCGTCCTTTTAAGTGCCTAGCGCCTCCCCTTTCTTCCTCCTATCCATCGGGAGCGTGGTTTTTCATCATTATATGCACTTAGTCTGTATGTGTATGACTGTCTGCCTGCCTGTGTGTGTGTGACTGTCTGCCTGTGTGTGTGTGTGTGACTGTCTGCCTGTGTGTGTCTGTGACTGTCTGTCTGCCTGCCTGCCTGCGTGTGTGTGTGTGTGACAGTCTGCCTGTGTGTGTCTGTCTGTGACTGTTTGCTGTGGGTGTGTGTGTGTGTGTGTGTGCATGTGACTGTCTGCCTGTGTGTGTTTGTGTGGCTGTCTGCCTGTATGTGTGTGACTGCCTGCCTCTGTGTGTGTGGATGTCTTCCTGTGTGTGTAGATGGCCGCCTGCCACTGTATGTGTGTGGCTGTCTGCCTGCGTGTGTGTGTGTGGCTGTGTGTGTGTGTGGCTGTCTGCCTGTGTGTGTATGTGTTTGGCTGCCTTTGTGTGTGGCTGTCTGTGTGTGTGACTGTCTACATGTAAGTATGTGCGTGTAAGACTGTATGTGTGCGTGTGTGTGTGTGTGCGTGTAAAACTGTATGTGTGGCTCTCTGCCTGTGTGTGTGTGTGTGTGTTGCTGTCTGCCTTTAATTGTGTGTGTTTATCTACCTGTAACTGTGTATGTGTGTTACTGCCTGTACCTTTGTGTTTCTGCCTGATCCCGTGTATGTGTCTATCTGCCTGCGACTATGTGCATGTGGTGGATTTGACAGTGTATATATAACTGTGGGAATGTGTGCATATAACTCTGAAAAAATATACACCTGCATTCACACACAGGCCTTAATGCATGTTTTTATCTGAATTAAATAACCATCACACACAGCCAATAAACCCAGCACACATATATCACTTACGACTAATACACGCATATCACACACTGTTAATACACCCATTACAAATATCACACACAGCCAACACATAGCATATAATACACAGTCATCACATCTATCACATACACACACAACACAAACATTACATCATACATGTATAACGGGGCAGGGGGGGGGGGGGGGCTGGCAGTAGTAGCCCTTTAAAAAATAAGTAACAGTAATTCTACTATTATTAACTCCAATTTTAAATTAACTCTGATTTCACTAGGAATTCTCAGTAATTCACAAATTAATGAACTAAGTCTCTATTAAGTAAACACCAAATTACAGTGAATTCTAATCAGAATTGCAAAATTGAGGATAAAATAATCATGTTGTGACTTTAGAAAAATGTCTCAAGATCAGCAATTTCTGGCTGCATTTTGTAAATCAGATTTCAGAATTCAGATACAATTCAGTGTTTAGTGAATAAACCCCCGAGAGACTACAATTACAATAATATAATACACAGATACATTATAACAGATTTATATAAACACAACCAGAGATGGCAAGGTTTGTAATAAAACAATCTCAGCTTAATGTAAAATGTGTCAACACTCCCAAACACAAGGAATATACGCCAGTTCAGTGTCCTCTACCTCAAATAAATCGTATATAACATGGAGCAGGATCTGGCGTTAAAATCAACATTTTATTATTTTTCCCTGGGCATTCTTGAAAAAAAGAAAGAAATAACTAAAATTACTTACCAAAAGATAGCTTTCAAATATGGTTAAAATATATGGAAACATTTGCAAAATATCCTTTGATTAATTTTTAGAACTCTAAATAATCAGAAATAAGATAATGTGTAATGTTGGAACTCCATCAAAGTCAAATATCTGACAATAATGTTAAAGACACCTGTGATTATATTTTATATTTTACGCTTTTTATACCAGGGGAGTTTAGTGCAAGCTCCCTATAGAGCTGGAGTTTTGTGTAAACTTATTTCATCATACAGAAAAAGAAAAGTTCTTACAATCTTAAAAGTTAAAGTTACACTTCGGGCTCAAGTCAATTATTCATGGAAACATGTAAAATTGGGTCTAAATAATTAGCTGCATTTTTTGCATGTCGGATTGCGCATCTTCATCCTCTTTACTCCCTGTTAAGATCCTTTATTTGTGTTGATTGTACTGTACCTGTGAATGTGATATCACATTTTCCTTTCTCTCCCTCCCTCTTAACCTGCAGTGTTTCTCCAATGGTGCAGTTATTCATGCCACCAGCTAAGGATTCTGGGAGTTATAGTTCAGCTAAAAGCTGTCATGGGTATAAAGCTGGTATCTCCCAGGTGCTCAGATATGCCTATAATGTCCTTTTGTGAGATAAGTCCAGCAAATGTATACATTATGAAATATGTACATTTAAAATTATAGTCTATTCCTACGTGTCAGTCAATTTGTGGCACAGACTTATAGGCCAACAGCATAGAGGTCTATCATGGAGACAGTAAAGAACTGGTAGACGCTTCTGCAGTTGGTTTTCCTGATTTCCAACAGCCAGGGCATAAGAACTAATATGATATGCAAGCTACTCAGTTTCTCTAAGCTTTTGCCCATTTTCAGGGTTCTCATTATAAGTGTATTTTGATATGTAAAAGGCAGCTGCATTTGGAGCTCCATCCGCCCACAAGGCCTCCTACCCGGTTCCCGGTCTCTGTAACCGGCTTCCTGCCACATGACGCGTGGGAACCCGTTCCCGGCGTTCCCACGTTCGGCCCTAACAAATGCTGGGATTGGCTCCCTCTGTTTAGCTTTACTATGCCGTTCGTCTAATTACGTTCATTTACTTTGCATCAGTTAATCCATTCGTTAAAATGGCATTAGTTGAAACCTTGTGTTTATATAATTTTGTTTAAACATATCATTTAGTTTAAATCAATTAGTATGAATTATTTTGTTTATATAATTTCGTTAAAGCATTCGTCAAAAACTCTTTGTTTAAATCCATTCATGTAATCCCTTTCATTTAACCCCTTAAGGACACATGACATGTGTGACATGTCATGATTCCCTTTTATTCCAGAAGTTTGGTCCTTAAGGGGTTAAATGCATTTGTTTATATCCATTTCATTTAATAAAATTTTGTTTAAATCCATTTGTTTAAATTAATTTAGGTTAAATCTATTCATTTAATACTGTTCATTATATATTTTGTTTAAACCACAGTGTATCCATTCCTCTGTCTCATACACTCAGTGCATTTCGTTATTAAGCTGCACGGTTGCACTATTTCATTCGTACGTTAGCTAAATCATATGCTCATTAAAACCCTAGAATATATAAAGACTACCACTGTTATTGGATTCCTACTATTTGTTGGAATTTTGCATAAGTCACAATTATGTTGGGTAATTCACTTATTTATATAAATGATTTATACATAATCATATAATAAAAAGAGTCTGGGGTTTTACCTCAAGGGATACTATTTCTAATACGTCTGTCACTACATCTAACGTCGGTTAGATAGCTCATACGTAATTTTATCACATGACAGGAGGCTTCGTATTTAGCATAATCTTTCTTTACTATCTCCATAGCAGCAAAGAAAAGAGTGACAAAACTTAGAACCAATCACAATGTAGTATAGGTTATAAGAGGCGTGACATATGACATAATTTCCTCTTTTTTTGCTGCTCCATAACAAGAGCTAAGTACACAATTTTTCCCTGTCATATTTGCTGAACTGTGATTTATACATATTCATACTATCATTGTTTACCTAACTGTGATATTGTCATACATTGTGTATTGTTTTCTATTGATTACCTCTACTGTGGGGGGACTACCCCTCTCCTTGGGGTCTGTTCAACCTCCCCTCAGGGACATCCCTTCCCTCCACCCGCCCCTGGCTTCTGGGGTATTTCCCAGTCCCCGATTTTGGGACTCCACAGCCGTTTATTCTCAGCGCCATTACTATTCCCGAGGGCTTCTTCTTTATACCATGCGTTCGCTGAACTTTCCCGCCTTCTGTTCCCCCTTTCGCCTCACGTACGGCACTATTATCCCTTATTCTGGCCGGGCTGAGCCCCCATTCATGTGCTGCTGAACGGACCTTTTTATGCAGGACTCCGGTTACCTGGGTGAGCCCCAGTGACAAGCCCTTTCATCACCTTTCTACGACCTACTGGTCCTATAATCTCCTGGTAAATCATTACCGGAACAATACCACCCCTGGTCCCCAGGCCTCTCCAGCTAACGTGCCCAAGAGCCCTCACGCATAGTTAATCGGGTGAGCCCCGAGTGTCAATTCCAGATCAAATGGAGGATTCACAAAACCCCTCAGAGCTCCAGGCCATGATCACAGCAGCTGTAGCTGCAGCTATGGAATAGGCCTCCTCTAAGTCCTTCCAGACGGATCAGGACGCCCTTAAGTCCATCTCCAAATGGACTCACTATGGTGCAGACTATGAAGACTCTGACTCTTCCAGGGAACGCTCTCATCGGCCTACACGCCACTGGAAAGGTGAGGCCGCTGCACCATGCAAATCAAAAGGGAAAGCACCTGCTAAATGCAGAACGACCACGACCCGTACGGTCCACGAACCCACTCAGATTTCCTAAGGTGAGGAAGACACGGAACCCACACATGCACTGGCTGTGCTGGATGAATGGCAGGCAGGGGTCTCTGAACAGGAGGACTCCGACAGGGACTCCGCAGCCAACTCTGACCCTTATCTAATAAGGGAGCAGATCCTGGGTGAGCCCCAGGACTCCATGACCACATCCATGGGTAACCCGCAGGAGGGTACAGAGATTTTCCTTGACAGTTCGGGCCTCCAAATGTTTGACCCTAGAACCATCCATCATCCCCACTCGGAGGAGTGGTCCCCTCCCAAACATTTAGCCAGATTTATGCACTTTTGGCTCAGAAAATCTCTGGACAAGGAAGTGCGGAAACGGGTGAAATCAGAATGCCCTCACCCAATTCTGCCAGACAAGGTGGCACACACCCCCAAATTTGACCCACTCATTACCACTTTCATGTCCCGAGGGAGTCAGGACCCACGCAAGGACATAGAACGTGGTTTTAAGGGAGCCCAGGACAAGCTGCTAGACGCCATTGGGCCGCTAGCAAGAATTATGGACATGGCAGATGAGAGGGCTGACGATTCTACCCCAGATACGGTGCGTGAATGGGCACGAGATACCCAAGAATGGGCACAAAGGTGCTTCTGTTTCCTCGGGAACACCAATGTAGCCCTCTCTTCGGAGAGGCACCGAGCAGCACTTTACCGTATCGACAACAAACTTGTCGAACTTGGGGATAAAGAATTAGGCCCTTTGGCACAGGGCAAACTATTCGGAGAGGCCTTCCTTAAAAAATTAAACAAAAGGGTCAATATTTTTACATCCCTTAACAAGGCGCAAACATCGATGCGGAAAGTTTTCCGTGGCCCTAACATCCGAAGTGTTTTTGCAGGGCTGGCCAGCAGAGAGGCTGTGCCACCCACCGTTTCTGGCCGCCCGGCCCCCGCACAACTAGGACTCAACTGTTCTACCAAACAGACTTGTCTACTCGACATCGATTCCACCAATTCAGGGTATCAGATCGTGGCCGCGGCGGTCGAGAACGCCCCCTGGCAAGATTCTCCAACGGTAAGTCAACATTCTTCCCTGCCTCTAACCTCCTGTCATATCACAGGTCATGTTTCTCTTTTTTTTCAGAACTGGACAGACTTATCCTCAGACACGTGGATCCTCCAAACAGTGCTGGGCTATCAAATAGAGTTCTAGACGACCCCGTTCCAACGGGCCCCGCCATGTCTGATCCAAGTTACACGGGCATATGCCCGTCTAATAGACTCGGAATTACGAGAACTACAGTCCAAAGGTGCCATTCAACCGGCCCCAGATTCAATCGGATTCTACAGCAACATCTTCCTGGTCAGGAAGAAAACTGGTGAATTTCGCCCTATTATCAATCTCAGAGAGCTCAATTCTCACGTGGTATACCGACATTTCAAAATGGAAGGTATCCACCTTCTCCGGGATCTACTTCGAGACAACAACTGGTTTACTCGTCTAGACCTCAAAGATGCATACCTTATCATCCCGGTACACAAAAGGAGTCGCCCCTACCTCCGCTTTTTCTGGCACGGGACACCCTGACAATTTACCTGCCTCCCGTTCGGTCTCAGTTCGGCCCTGTGGGGCTTCACCAAGATAATGAAGCAAGTAGTGGCGAAACTCAGAGCCCATGGCATAAGATGTATCATTTACCTCAATGACATCTTGATCTTCGATGAGGATACAGGGACACACAACCTACACAACATATCTACTCGAGTCTCTAAGTTTCATTATCAATCGCCCCAAGTCCTCGATGACCCCGGCTCAATCAATTCTATTTCTCTAATTCAAAATAGACTCCACATCATGCACTCTGGGCCTCCCGGCTGCAAAGATTGCAGCCATTCGCAGAGAAATCCGGAAAGTACTGCGATTGACATCCATACCCCTGAGACTACTGGCACGGATCATAGGCTTTCTCTCCTAATCCATCCAAGCCATTTTTCCTGGACCCCTGCACTACAGAGCCATGCAACGCCTCAAGACCAAATTCCTTTGCAGAAAACCTACATACGACCAATGAGGAATGAGGAGGTGCTACTTATCAGCATGGCACTCCTGGACAAGTCGGTGTTTGGGACGGGATCTCAGTCCCTTTACTGCACCTACTTCATCCATCATGAATTTCTTAACCTCTCTATTCATAGCCGTAAAGTCTTATCGGTCTATCAACATGGTACGTTCAACCATCTCAGCCTGTCGGGACTCCTGTCGGTCAGGACCCGCTCGTCTACAGACTCCTCCGCAGCATGCGCCTTCGACGCCCCCTGGAACCCAAATATTCAAGCCTTTGGGACGTCGGCATTGTTTTACAATTCTTGCGGGATTGACCCCCCAACAAAGATCTGTCACTCCGCCAACTTACTGCGAAATTCACCTACTTGCATTGTCTGGTTTCCTTTCGACGGGTTTCTGACGTACGAGCCTTCGATGCCGACGCATTTACCTTTTGGCCGACGCACAAAGTCCAACTCTTCCTCTGTCTTCTACCCCTTCTTCAGACCCACAACTCTGCATGGTCTCTACTCTCCGTCACTACGTGGAAGCCACCGCGATGTTGTGGCAATCTTCCGATCGTCAACTTCTCATCTCATACGTCCGCCCTTACGGTCCAGCTTCGGCCACTACGTTAGCCAGATGGGTTAGATGGCTACTATCCCTTGCAGGTATTGACCAAACTTTTGGAGCACATTCCGTTCATGGGGCCGCGGCCTCTTCAGCTTATGCAGCAGGTGCTTCCCTTTCAGACATCTTACGGGCGGCAGACTGGACCAGAGAATCCACCTTTAGGACATTTTACTTCCGTCCTCTTGATAATCCAGCTTTTGCTCTACTTTCCCAGTGTTACAATTGCAAAATACGAAGCCTCCTGTCATGTGATAAAATTGAAGATTATGTTAGCTTCAGTGTACTGAAAATCTTAATTTTAATAATAACAGTAGGCGAGTATTTTCCCTCCCTACTCTCTTTCATTCTTCCCTCCCTATTAATTTCATATCTATCTATGGCATTTTGTTTTCTCATATTATTGTATAAATACCTAACTTGGTAGCATTTGTTTTAATGCCTTACTTATGTTCATGTGAAGATTTTTATACATATACTCAATATGGGTGGGATATTTAGTTAACACCGTTAGATGGGAGGACGTTTTGTTATTATTATATTAGATGTTATTAAGTTAAATTAAGAGATAGACATTCTTTGTTTTACACAATCTTTTTTTGGAATCTAATACCATTTATACTCTCGTTTCAGCTTAATCAGAAACTACAAGGAAATAATAAAGACTCCATGCAAGATTTCGTCATCATCACACCATGGAACCTCATCATCAAGTCATGGGAGATCATCTTTTGAAAGCAGGATGCCTTCATCTGCATTCTACCTGTTCCTGTTCAATTTATTAATATTAGTTTTCCATTATCTTATTCTATGGACTTTTTCAAGTTGTTCTATTATTATTCAGCATTTATGACCTTGTGATGTTGCAGTTTTAAAGAGGAAATGATGTCATATGTCACGCCTCTTATACCGTTTACTACATTGTGATTGGTTCTAAGTTTTGTCACTCTTTTCTTTGCTACTATGGAGTTAGTAAAGAAAGATTATGCAAAATACTCGCCTCCTGTCATAATTAAAATGAAGAATATCAGTACACTGAAGCTAACATAATCTTCAATTACATACTAATCTGTATATACGGAGTTCCTTTGCACGGTACTCATATTGTCCTCATATCATATGTGTATCTTAGGTGCCTATTTCTAGGATTAGCAAGTTTCCTGATTAAACTGGGACAGAGTTTTTCTTCCGGCCAATTGTATTTCAGATATTTCCATTTTCATAACCGGTACATCAAGGTCTCGTATTGCCTTGTACGTTTACACGTTAATGCTCAGTTAAGGGGCTTGTCTTAATCATCCTACATTCAGGAACCTCTATACACGATCTTACTAATCTCCTGTTGTGCTATCCGTTTCCAACCTAGGCTTGCAATACCATTGACAAACTTTAGACACATAGAATTACTCTTAGGCTCAGTTAAGGGTACGTTTTACATATATATATTCACTGGGATTACCATTCCTACACTTATCATTAGTTAATCAAGTGATCCTTTTTCAAAATAGGCATCTTTTATCCTGCATCATCCCTCCAGCTTCCACTCAGGGTCTGTCTCATCTGGTTATTAGGTACGTTCGCTTACGTTCATGCTGCTTTCCATAAAGACAAGCCTCAGCCAGGGATAGAGAACTGGCTGCAAGGGACAAGATTTGCCCCTAATACTTTAAATTCTAGTTCCTGTGAGGCCTCCCACCTCACATGGAGGTATCGCCCACACGGCCCCCTTCTACAGGGGTTGGTTTAGAATGTCACATGCCACGGCCAAACGTTTTTCTCTATACTGTCACCGAGAGGACAACACCCTGCCACATCGTTTGGTGGCCACAGTTCCCCACGGGCCAAATCATAGGTAGAGCCTCTCCGCGCCATTTGGTAAGTAGCAGGGATTCACCTATCATGGCTAGTTCAGTTCTTCGATATTGGCACTATCTAGCAAGCCAGTTCTATACAGTATTTCACCTTTGGCTCAAAATTCTGTGTTTACTAAACTCTTCATAGGATGTCGCAAGATTCACCCCATGAAGACAACTTGTCTCTACAGGGCTCTCCCCCCAGGCCCAGTACACCTATTAGATCTATCTCACCAGCCATATCTCTCATTACCACTACACCTGGGACTCTGAGATCTTGGACCATCCATAAATTGGCGGCAGAACTACGCCGTAGAAACGTTCCTTTCCCAGCCACACCAAGGAAAGCAGAACTCTTTAAGTTATTAACGGTCCAGTCAAACGATCCCAGGCCCGGCACAAGTTCTCAGGAGCCTAATGTCAGCTGTTCGGGACAATTTCAAGACACTTTGTCATCCATCTTGTCCACCCTTCAGTCACTTAATGAGAGGATGACCAAGATAGAAACCATAGTCCCTACAGTTACCAGCGCACCTCACACTCCAAGCCCAGCACCTGCACCTCCAAACACGCAAGGTAGGGAAATTACTGTCACCCCCTCCACTTCTCATAGTGTCAACCCTGTTAATTCCATTCCAGGCTCCATTAGGAAAGACATTCTAGATGGCAAGGATGTCAGTCTAGTCTCTCTCCTCATAGCTACTCAGGACATTCCAGAGAATAGAGCTTTTAGTTTTGGAGATATATCTGTGATCGTCAAAACTAGGGACCCACGTCTCAATAAAAAACTCTCCATCCCCGAATTCGTTCTCAGCCTCGGACTATATAGGAATGTCATCTGCTCTGTATACCCTCAGAGGCGAGAGGAATTCGACCTCTACCTACACATGGTGGTGGACTTAGGGCTCAAGTATGGGGGTTTCGCCTTCTATGACTATCACAGGTCAATTTTATCTAAGGCAGCAGCGGCTCTGGCCCAGTCCAACACCCGTATTGATTGGAGTCAGTTGGACACAGAGCTGTTCTGCAGGCATTTCACCGGCTTGAGACTCTTGTCTTGTGCAGTTTGCTCCTCTACCTCACACTCCTCCAATCTGTGTCCCTGCATCCCACCCCTCCACTTCCTACCCATCCTCCAACCCCTTCGTCAGTCAGGATAGGGGACAAAGAGACAAGCTGGGCAGACCAGTAGTATTCCTGGGCAAGGCACAAATATGCAACAACTTTAATGCCGGAGCATGTTCCTACAATACCTGCAAGTTGTTGCATATTTGCTCCATCTGTTTCAGGGCACATACAAGAGCCATGTGCCCTTCCAAGCTTTTCCCTAGGAAATGACTAATGGAAGGAAAAACTGATACCTTAGTTAGCTTTTACACACCCACCCCTCCCCTCACCTGGTGCAATATAAAATTTTTGGTTTGGCTGTGAGTTTTCACACAGGGTTAGTAGCACTCCGAACAGGCACTGGAACATCCTAAAACTATTCACCTGCCATTGTCAAGTTGCTACAGATAAAGACCACTTCAGACTTTATGCTCGGTCCTTTCCGCAACGTTCTGTTTCCACATGGCACTCTAACCCTACGTGTAGGGTTTCCAGCAACACATCTAATAAATACTTTTGATTATCAATTTGTCAGCTCCTCATTCTCCAGAATTGTTACATTTGCAGAAACCCTGCACTTGCTGCTTCTGAATACGGCCAGATACCCAGCAACCTTAAACAATCAGTCGAATTTACTGATCTAGGCAGGACCCCTCACTTCAAGTAATATCTTTAGCCACAGCACTGATTTTGGCACTAGGTGCCCCATTTATCCCTTGTCATACAACAGGCCACAAGACATTTTGTATTCCCGGGTATCTCATATGACCCATTGTCCAGTCAGGCACGCCTCCCCATTGTGTAGATTGGTATGCATCTGGCAAAAACTCGACCAATTCCTCCAAAGGTACAGGTTCTCGTAGGGACCCCCAATCTCTACTGGGATACCTAAGTTTGCAATGTGTATCATTTCACAAAGGAGATCCTGCATTTCCTAGTGTTGTGGATCCAAATAATGATCTTTGTTATAAGGACTTTGGCTCCATGGCGATTGATCTGAGCGCCATCCGGTAATAATGTGCGCTCAGATCTAAGCTATCTGGGGATATGTAGAATGTGTATGTTCTATGTGATAAATGTAACAGTATGTATTTTTATGGCTTTTATTGTCCTTAGTCTGCCATGTGGTTAATGGAGTTTTGCATCTGTCCTTGGAGATAATTGGATTACTTCCCAATTATCTCCATGACAGAGATGAGGGATTGTGATGCATTGTGGGATTGTAAGCTTGTGAATGGTCAATGTCCAATATGTTTCCCAGTCTTCCATCTGGTCCCCTAGGGGAGTGTCCACCAAGTGGAAGACCTGCATAAAAGCCGGGCAGGTAGCCCCAGTAAACCAGTTCTGCTTGACCCTCAAACGAAGTGTCACCTTGTTCTTGGGGGAATTGGATTGTATGCTGTTACAGTGCGACTGCCAGGAGTGTAAACTGTTCATATGGTTTTTCCTGTTCGTCTGTTTACAGCATTCGTGTGTTTCCTGTTCGGGAGTATGGAGCATTCCCCTGGTTCCAGTTCGGGAGATTGGTGATTGCAGTAGCTGTCTGTGCATCTGAAAAGGGGAATATTGTCTAAACGGGTTTTAACCTCTTGTGTGCAAAACGGTCCATTACACCAGCCTTCAGGGAAACTTCTGCCTTTTGAGATCTATCCTAGTGTAGCAGCAGACCATACTTGGGGGGAGGCATCTGTGGACCGGTAAGGCAGTCAAGCGTTTCTCAGGTTTAGCATTTTTTTTATCCTTGATAAGGCACGCTTCCTCCTCAGACATTACACGGTTAATACGGTATTGACTGTAGATAGTCACCATACTGCAGTTCT
>OW240916.1:8935565-8990014 GCA_933207985.1 Pelobates cultripes | reverse complement strand
TGTATAGAGACAGACAGTGTGTGTGTATAGAGACAGACAGTGTGTGTGTATAGAGACAGACAGTGTGTGTGTATAGAGACAGTGTGTGTGTATAGAGACAGTGTGTGTGTATAGAGAGACACAGTGTGTGTGTATAGAGAGACACAGTGTGTGTGTATAGAGAGACACAGTGTGTGTGTATAGAGAGACACAGTGTGTGTGTATAGAGGCAGTATAGAGGCAATGTGTGTCTATAGAGGCAGTATAGGGAACAGTGTGTGTGTATAGGAGAGCTGTAGGGGGACAGTGTGTGTGTATGGGAGGCTGTATGGGAGACAGTGTGTGTGTATATAGGGGCAGTATGAGGGTCAATGTGTGTTTATGGGGGGGCAATGTGTGTCTATGGAGGGGCAGTATGGGGGACAGTGTGTGTGTATGGGAGGCTGTATGGGGGCAATGTGTGTGTACACCCCCCCAGCCTACCTGTCACCTGTGGGGGTCAGGCAGCCATCTTCAGCAGCAGCATGGGCGGCTGCATAACGGCGGGGGCGGGGCTTATCGGAGGGAGGCGGGGCTTCGTTTGGGGGCGGAGCCTGTGCCGGGGAGCCAATCAGTGCTCCCTCCGGCCACAGACAGCCTCCAGCACCTCAGCACTGCATTCCCTCGGGCTGTGACAGTCCGAGGGAAGCAGATGGCCAGCTAGTTGCCAGCATTTGGGGGGGCCCAAGGGGGGGCACAGCATGATGTAGGGGGGGCCATGGCCCCCTCTGGCCCCCCCCTAGCGACGCCACTGCCAGACACTCCCACACAAAATCCTCCCCTCTGCCTGTGATACAATTACCTTACACAATGTCTAATGTAATACACACGGTTACATTTATGACATAAAATATAGGTCTGAGCGCACATTAATACTGAATGGCGCTCAGACCACACACACATACAGTTCAATTGCAATGGAGCCAAAGACTTTTATTACACAAATACGCTCCATGGCATAGCTATCTGGGTTAAATGAGTTCATTCAGTAAATCCAAGAATCTACCGAATGCCAGGGCAGAAATACATGAATAGACCTTTCTGCATAGGAAAATAAAGTATTTAAATGCCGGTCCATAGTCAAAAGGCAGCAGGCAGGCAACCAGGCTCCTCCAATGCACAGTGGCGAGATTGGTCTCGTCACACAGGGTATTCTCTTTCATTGTTCAAACTGAGCTCAACTCCTGATGCATGGAGAAAAGGCCTTCACAAGCCTCTGCTATTGTGTACATCGTTTATACTAAGTGACCCATAGGTTGAGGAGGCGGTGACCGTGGCGGTGTAGGTGGAAACAGCGGTGGAGGAGGATGTAGCCAACACTGTTTTATATATAATTCTTTTTTTTTTATTGGGGTAGCCCTCAAAATATTGTGACATATAAAAAAACAACAACTCTGTTCCGCAGACCCGTGCGTGCTGAAACTCCACTTTTGCCTGCTGCTGCTCGCACAGTCTCATGAGGCGGTAAGCGGGAAGGCCGAAGTTACGCTGCAGCGCAGACAAGTGAGCAGCAGCAGAGTGAGAACACAAAATGCGTGCACAGGCGGCCCGCATTTTCTGCAGCAGCACTGATATATCTGGGTAGTTTTTCAGGAATTTCTGCACCACCAAATTCAGCACATGCACCAGGCAAGGGTCGTGCAGCAAACCGACTAGGCCCAGAGCTGCTATGAGATTTCGCCCATTATCGCACATCACCAGGCCGGGCAACAGCCACTCATCGGTCTGTTGTTCCATGCCCATCCACAGCTCCTGCGTGGTGTGGGGGCTTTCCGCCAAACATATGAGTTTTAAAACAACCTGCTGTCGTTTCCCCCTGGCTGTGCTGAAGTTGGTGGTGAAGGTGTTACGCTGCCTGGATGAGGTGGTGGTAGAGGAGGAGGAAGCGGAGTAAGAGGAGGAGGCAACAGGAGGCAAAGAGAAATGCCCTGCAATCCTCGGTGGCAGAAGGACATGCGCCAAACTGCTATCCGCCTCAGGCCCAGCCGCCACTACATTTGCCCAGTGTGCAGTTAGGGAGATATAGCGTCCCTGCCCGTGCTTACTGGTCCACATATCTGTGGTTATATTGACCTTGCCACAGATGGCGTTGCACAGTGCACACCTGATTTTGTCCGCCAATTGGTTGTGCAGGTAAGGAATGGCTCACCTGGAAAAGTAGTGGTGGCTGGTAACCACGTACTGTGGGACAGCCACCGCCATCAGGTTTTTAAAACTGTCCGTCTCCACCAGATGGAATGACAACATTTCAAAGGTCACGAATTTTGAAATGCTGGCAGGGCCAGGGATCGGGGGTGGCTAGGGGGGTACTTCCTCTTTCTCTCCAGTGTTTGGGAGATGGACAGCTGAACGCTTCCATGGGACAGTGTGGAGATGCTTGGGGACGGTAGCGGACATGGTGGCGTTGCTGCCACATCCTCTGTTTGCAGGGTGGTAGGTGCCACTGTGACTCCAGAGGTGGAGGAAGAGGCAGAAACAGCAGCAGAAGAGGAAGCAGGAGGAGCCTGAGACCTTTCTTGGTTTTTGAGGTGCTTACTCCACTGCAGCTCGTGCTTTGCATGTAGATGCCTGGTCATGCACGTTGTGCTCAGGTTTAGCACGTTTATGCCTCGCTTCAGGCTCTGATTGCACAACGTGCAAACCACTCGTGTCTTGTCGTCAGCACATTGTCTGAAGAACTGCCACGCCAAGGAACTCCTTGGAACTGGCTTTTGTGTGCTTGGTCCCTGGGTGCGGTGGGCAGTAGCAGGCATACCATCTAGGGGACAGCCGCTCCGCTTTTGCACCCTGCTCCCTCTTATGCTGTGCTGGTGCCTCTGTGCGACCACCGCCTCTTCATCCAAACGGCACACGTCACTCGCATGACCTTGATTCCATGTGGAGTCTAGGACCTCATCATCCTCCACATAATCTTCCACCCACTCCTCAACCCTGCCCTCCTTGCAGGTCTGCACACTGCAGAAAGCCACAGTAGTTGGCACCTGTGTTTTGTCATCATCAGAGAAGTGCTGCGGTGGTCCTTTGCATGTCCACATCCTGACACATAAGTGGTTGTGCATCATTGCACTCAATCTCTTCCACTTCTGGGGCAGGGTTAGGTGGATGGCCCATGGAAACCTCTCCAGCAGAGTCATCAAAAAGCATAAGAGACTGCTGCATGACTTGTGGATCAGACTGCTTGGCTGATTTGCAAGGGGGTGAGGTGAAAGACAGATGGCCATGGGCTGCAGGTGCCAACTCTGAGCTTTCAGCAGGGGACAAGGTGGGAAACAATGTGAAGGAACTGAAGGCACTGTCAGCCATCCAATCTATTATCGCCTGTACTTGTTCTGGACTAACCATTCGTAGAGCAGCATTCAGACCTACCATGTAACGCTGAAGGTTCTGTTGTGTACTTTTACCTGAGGAAGGTGTTTCACTTGTGCGTGTAGCTGGCACAGATCGACCATGTCCTCTCCTTGCAAAAGGAGCTCCACCAACACCAGCAGCACCACGACCATGGCCACATCCCTTATTTGACGCTCTCCTCATTCTTTGCGTTCACCCACCAAACTAACAAATGTTTTATGTCAGGCGACAATGCACCCAAAACAATTTGCATTTTTAAAAGTGCGCTGTAAGCACAGTGTTTGACGGTTCTATTTGACTCTCAGATATGAAGTGCACCTCAGGACGCAAATGTACTATTTAGCACAAAAAAGTGTGATTTTTTTAAACCAACGATGTAACAGTAGTATTTAAGGGTTTTATTAGATTGCAAGAAATGCAGTACGCAAATGTACTATTTAGCACCCAAAAAATTGCAGTATTTAAAAATGCCTAGATGTTGCCCACTGAGCTATCAGAAGAGGATTAAAATCATTTGCCTGGCATACATGCAGTTGCAAGTGAGCTGCACTATCTGTGGAACTGGGCTCAGGGCAAGGTACAAAAAAGTAGTATAGCACCCACTAAAATAATAGCTGTAGTATGAATAATCGCTGTAGTTTGCAGATTCAACACCAAAATTCTTTCCTAAGCTGTCCCTCACAGTTGCAGCATCCTGTCCCTACACTAATAAGAGATCATATGCGTGCAGCGCTACATGACTCCAGCTTATATATAGAGGCTGGGTCACATGCTGCACTGGCCAATCACAGCCATGCCATAAGTAGGCATGGCTGTGATGGCTTCTAAGGGCAAACGAGTCAAAGGCTTGTTGATTGGCTGCCCTGCAGCCTTTCAAAACGTGCCATTAAACTGCCGAGCACCAAACTCCAACCCGAACATACAGTGATATGTCCGTGTTTGGGTCTGGGGTCCAAAAACAGTAATGTTGGGTGTGCTCAACTCTAGAGCACATGCCACATTCCATCTGTGTGCCACTATCCATCCCTTGCCAACTTCCAATATGTGCCCTGAATCATAGGAGTTTACCAAGAGAGGTCACCAAGGAGGACACAAGGAGAACAGCAGACAGTGCTTCAATCAACATTTTCATTATCATCCACACAATGTTGTGCGTTCTGCATTTCTGTGTATTTATGTATATTGTAAGTACTACTTCCTCACCTTATATGCATTATTTGTAACTTATTTAATTTTTGTTTTCATCTCCTCCCCTCCTGCGCATGACTCCAAATTTGACCATGTTAATATTCCTTGTAACCCTTTTTATACTCCTGTCATGTTCCTACCAGTACCCTCTTAAGCACCACTTACCACAAACTGAGAACCAACTTCTTATACATCCTGGCATGCTTTGTTGTTGTAATCTATCTGCTGAGTGCTGGTGGAGAGTGCTGAAATCAAGCTCTCCCACTCCACAAAAGTATAAAACCCTACAATTGCAATACTTTTTTTTCTTTATTCTTACAATTGCAATACTGCTAAAGTAATATTATATCCAAATTCCTATTACTCGTGTTACTTGCCCTTGCAAATGATGCAGAATCTCTGGCAGACCTCTTGCTCATGGTGGCAAACTATTGCTTATTTGCCCTCCACCAAAAAAAAAAAAAAGTAATCCCCCCTATTTTATGGCCCCAGGACCTGTACTATTAATCGGCAACATGCTGCTGTACAGGCTGCTCAGGAAGAGATTGCTCAGCTCAGTCTTCAGTTAACACAAGCTCAAGAAGACATAGAGCATATCAGGGCTATAGCCACTGTGTCTGAGAACACCAAACAGGAAGCCATAGATGAAGAGAAGAAGCAATGGCAAGAAGAAGTAGTGTCTCTTCAAGCAATCATGAAAGAGACAGTGCGTGAGTATGAGCTGCAGTTCCATCACAGACTGGAGCAAGAACGTGCTCAGTGGGGTCAGTACCGGGAATCTGTAGAAAGAGAGATTACAGAGCTCAGGAGGTGGCTATCTGAAGGACAACAAGAGGAAAATCTAGAAAATTACATGAAGAAGGCTCAAGAGGATGCGGAAAAAGCTGCGTTCAGTTGTAATCAAAATGAGCATATTCGTGCATTGCATGAATCACTTGTTTGAGGGAACTTTTAGGAATGTAACTACTTTTCTTTTCCTTTGTGGTGAAACAACTTTACACTAAACTCCAGCACTTTAGGGACCTTGCACTAAACTCCCCTGGTAAACAGCATAAATTATAAAATAGACTCACAGACATTCGTAGCATTATATCAAACATTTAGCTTTGATGGAGCTCTGGCGTTCAACCATATATTATTTCTGATGACTTACAGTTTGAAAAACAATTATCTGAGGATATTTCCCTACCGCTTTGCCACATACTGTAACCAGATTTCTAAGAAATCCTTTGGTAAGTAACTTATTTATTTATTTCAAAAGTGTTTTTTGTCAGGGAAAATGTGCACATTTAAAAAAACAATATTCAAGGAAAAATAATAAAATGTTGAGTCAAACAAAATATCATACTCGGTGTGATACATGGTTTATTTAATAATAAAGGGAACTAAACTGGCGTATATAACTTATGTTTGGAAATATTGGTAAACTTTGCAATAAGTTGAAAGATTGTTTTAATGCAATCTAGTTTAATGTTCTGATTGTAATTACAGTCTTTCAGGGGCTTGTTGTATTTACTAAACATTGAACTGTATCAGAAATCTGAATTAAAGAAATGCAGTTAAAAATGTTAAAAATCTATAGAAATTCTCACATTTATCTAAAGTCACAACATGTGTATTTTAGCCTTTGTTAAAAAAGGGTGATTTACCAACAATTCTAAGTGAAATGAATTTGAAGAAAATCAGAATCATCTATGTCAGTTCAGTAATTTGGGCTGCAATTTTAAGTTCATTATGAATTACTGACAATTGACTTTTAAGACAATAATGCCGATTGTTTTTCATGGCTTAATTTACTAAACTACAAACAATGGTAATTTGAAAAAAGAATTGCAAAATTTAGGTGAAAACAGGCTGCAAAAATTGCTGGGTTGGGAAATGTTTCTGAATCAACTATTTCCGAATAAAATCTGCAGTTTTATTTTCAACCCACTACAATTCACACTTCAGTGAATAACCCTGTGTGTCTAAATTAAAACCTAATTTTTTTCCTTTCTAAATTCCGATTAATGTCACAACCCATTAAACTGCGCAGATACTAAAATATTATCAGGATTTAAAACGGTATGACTTATAGCAGTGGAATATTTTCTTTACTAAAACGTAAATTGCAAATAAATATTATTCTGTCTTAATATCATGTACCGTTTATTAAAGTCTATTTGATCTTTATTTAGATGAGATGACAATGATTAATCACTTGTCACTGCGTTTACATTAAGATCCTGCCTCCAGTGTAGCACCCATGTGAGTTTGAGTTATGGCTGCAATTCGCTTTGTCCAAAAAAAAGGAACAGATGCAAACGTATTGGGTTTCAAATCATCACAACCCTTCTGTTTTCATTTAAATTACATCATAGTTACATTCTAAAAATCTAAAAAAGGATCAACATATAACTATCATTAATGATATGATCAATGCTTCTTAAAAATAGGACTAAAATGTAACATCAGTCTAATAGTAATTGAGTAACATTATTTCCTTTATTTGAGTCCTGATTTCTATCCAGTGACCACAGCTGCGCTTGAAACACCGCTGTCATGGTGTTTTGAGATGGGGAAATGAGTCCTGAGTCTTAGCATCTATAAACGAGGAAAGAACTGTACTTAGTTATGTAGGGATTTACAACAAAAAGTGTGGTGCTGGTAAGGACATCCATAGGAATAAAAAGGTAAGATAAGAACATCTAAAGACCAGTGCCAACTACACCAAGAGAAAAGAAGCTGGAGGTCCACCGTAGGAAAAACATCAGAAATTAGAAAAACATACACTTTTGATTTAGTTTCAATTAGAGAATGAATAACTTTTAGTTATGTCACTTAAACTGTTGCTGTACCTTCTGTAAATTAAAAAATTTACATGTTTTTAGAATTTTTAGATTCTAAAGTGTCACATCTACATGCAGTGAAGAACCTTGATTAGACTATGAATGTAAAGAATGAATCAAGAGTAACAGAACTCATACTTCTAGGCTTTCGAAATCTTTATGGCTTCAACAATTTAATTTTCATCATATTCCTGAACATTTTCCTTATCACAGTAACTGGAAATATTCTGATCATTCTGTTAGTTTCAATCAGCCATCACCTTCATTCTCCCATGTACTTCTTCCTTTGCCATCTATCACTGTCTGATATTGTTCTCACAACAAATACTTTACCTAACCTGATGGAAGCAATCTTACATGATGGGAAAAGAATGACAATTTTTGGCTGTATAACTCAATTCTATTTCATTAGTGGTATAATTATTACAGAATGCTTCCTGCTCGCAGTGATGTCCTACGATCGATACCTGGCTATATGTGTCCCATTGCGTTACATCACTATCATGGACCTTACCTTGTGCACCTGTCTGTCTGTCTTGCCCTGGATGTTAGGATTTACCATGAACCTAATAGGTATCATACCTATATCCAACTTTCAGTTCTGTAATGGAAACATAATTGACCATATATATTGTGAATTTTCCCCTCTCCAAAAACTTTCATGTTCAGACACGTCTCTGGTGGAGTTTCTTGCCTTTTTATTTTCTACTCCTTTATTTATTTGTCCTTGTGGTCTTATCATAGTGACTTATATTCATATCTTCCTCATGATACTTAGGATCCCTTCTACAACCGGAAGACAGAAAACCTTTTCAACCTGCAGTTCTCACCTTCTCGTGGTTGGTGCATTCTATGGGACATTAATAATAAAGTATATGATACCATCTATAGCTCATGCATTGCTTTTAAATAAGATTATATCATTGCTGCATACTGTGTTTACCCCTTTATTTAACCCTTTTGTATACAGTCTAAGAAACCAAGACATTAGGATAGCACTGAGAAAGATTTCCGGACATTAGAGACACTGTTTATACATATACATTATAATCTCAGAAAATGTTTTTAAGTCATTCCTAAACACTTCCTATAAAGAGTCATCTAATGTTTACACTTTGTTTATTGCCAATTTAGTTTCATTTAGAATTTCTTTATCTCCTGCTCTGTTAAAAGCATGATAGACCTTGCAGAAGCCTCCTGTGTGTGATTAGAGTTCAATTTACAGAGGAGGAGTTACAAACTTTTAAAGTAAGATAACATGTGATTGAAAATGAAACCATTTTTTTTTCATACAGTCTGTGTCAGTCCCCAGATAAATTTTACATCAATGATTTGCTAAATGCTTTTCCCAATGATATATGCATGAGATTGTTCATGATGTTAGTTAATAGTAAGGATCCTCAGATATACTGACCGCTGTTTTATCTATTTATACTGCGGTCTTTTTTGAAGATACCGACCGCGGTATAAGCTCACAGTCTGTTTGTTTTTTACTAGTTGTATCGGCGGGCGGTCTGTTACCACTACACCGCGGTCTTTTTTGAAGATCCTGACCGCAGTGTTTTTCATCGGCATCTGATGGAGGTCCGCTGCTCAGAACTCTTACTTACTTATATTTATTTATTTTTTATTTTTCATTTGTTTTTTCTGTTTGAAGTACCCATCTTCATACATATACCTCGGTGGGGGGCTCACACTGAGGCAGGTACTATTTTTCTTTATTTATTATTATTTTGTATATATATATTTTGTGTTGTTTCTTTTTACACAATTTGTATTACTCTTTAGGCAGCTGTTTTGATATTTTTTCTTATACTATGTATCTATAATTTAGAGTTCATTCGTGTAGAACAGTGGGTTCATGTTTTTATATTCATTTATTGTTTGTTTAGATTTATTCTGATTATATTTATTTTATATGAGTCTTATCTCAATAAATATATAATATATTTTTTAAAGTATCTAATTTTGAGCGCACATACTTTTTTTCTTTTTTTGAGCTAACACTCATTTTCAGACGCTTGTGAAACGTATGTAGCTGCTAGTTTGAGTAGTTGAGATCTATTACACCGTGTATCTATCTTTTCATTTAATAGTTATCCATATTTGATTGGTACGTGATGATACTCCGCTAGGCTCCCTTATTGTGTATTGTCACAAAACCTTGTTCTGTTTATTAAACAGAGATTTTCCTGAACTGACTTCCTTGTATGTCTTTTAACCCCTTCAGGACGGAGTCAATAGTGCATGTTCTGATCAAAACAAAACGTAAACAAAAACTGGAATTTGCGCTATATGTCTGTTCAACCGTAATTCACCACTGTCACATAAGTGCACCCACACTTATTATATATAATTTTGTTCAGGAGAAACAGGGCTTTAATTTATCATTAACTATTCATATATGGAACATAATTTATTATGAATAAAATTTTAAAAAAGTGAGAAAATAAGATTTTTTTTTAAATTAGAATTTCCATTTTAGCTGTTAATGTCATAATACTGTTAGTTTTACTGCAAAAAATGCACATATTTGTAATCAGTGATGTCTCAGGAGTACAACAGTACCCCCCATTAACAGGTTTTATGGTGTTTTGGAAAGTTACAGGGTCAAATATAGAACGTTCTATTTTCACATTGAAATTTGCCAGATTAGTAATGTTACCTTTGAGATGGCGTGGTAGCCCAGGAATGAGAATTACCCCCATAATGGCATACCATTTGAAAAAGAAGACAACCCAAGGTATTGAAAGTGGGGTATGTTTAGTCTTTTTTAGTAGCCACTTAGTCACAAACACTGGCCAAAGTTAGCGTTCATATTTGTTTTTGTGTGAAAAAAGCAAAAAAACAAATATTTGGCCAGTGTTTGTGACTAAGTGGCTACTAAGAAAGACTGGACATACCCCACTTGCAATACCTTGGGTTGTCTACTTTTGCAAATGGTATGCCATCATGGGGTAATTCTCATTCCTGGGCTACCATACGCTCTCAAAGGCAACATAACCAATCTGGCAAATTTCAATGTAAAAAAAATGAAATGCAAGCCTTATATGTGACTCTCTAACTTTCCAAAACACCATAAAACCTGTACATGGGGGGTACTGTTATTCTCAGGAGACTTCACTAAACACAAATATTAGTGTTTTAAAACAGTAAAACATATTACAACAATAATATAGTTCATAAAAGTGCTGTTCATTTGTAAAAAATGCAAAATATTTCACTTTTACTTAAAATATCATTATTGTAATACAATATATCATTTTGAAACACTAATATTTGAGTTCAGCGAAGTCTCCTGAGTAAAACAGTACCCCCTATGTACATGTTTTATGGTGTCTTGGAGAGTTAAAGGGTCAAATATAGTGCTTGCGAATTAAATTCTCTGCACTTTCTCCCTGTGTTGTCAGGCATGTCAATCAAATTTTAATTAATCAAATCACCTACTTATGTTAAAAGATTACTTAAATATACACGTAATATATATGCATTTATAGGTATTTAAATTCTACGTGTATACTAATGTAATCTTTTATGTAATTATATGTATTTATCTATATATATATATTTGCGGTTATTTGTATTTTATAAATAGATAGATATATATAGAATGTCATTCTAAGTGTATTTTGTTACCAATATATATATATATAAATATATATATATATATATATAACAAAATACAGTTAGAATGAAATTACATATGCATATATAATTTATATTAAATTTTGGTTCAATATTTTATTTATTTATTTTATTATTTTATTTATTTATTATTGTAATTATACGTATATATATATATATATATATATATATATATAATATATATGTGTATATATCTATTATATATATATGTAACATCATTCTAAGTGTATTTTAATACTAATATATTTATTTATTTATAAAATATTTTACCAGTAAAGATACATTGAGATTTCTCTCGTTTTCAAGTATGTCCTGGGTCCACAAATCATCACATTGTTACATTAGGGTACAATAAAATACAAAAACAATATTAATACACAATAAATACAAAATGTAACAGAACAGGAAGGAAATATATAATCAACCATGACAGGTGCATTCTGTTTTGAGGTATGTAGAGAGGGATCTCTTAAAGGACTTTAGGCTTAGGGATGATTTTAAATTGTGCGGGAGGTCGTTCCACAATTGCGGTGTTCTGTAGGAGAAGGAGGATCGGGCCGTTTTCTTTTTGTATTGAGGTAGACTAAGTAAAGTGTTGGTACTGGATCAGAGCTTATAGGAAGTGGGAACAGCTGGGGAAAGCATTTTGTTCAGGTAGGGTGGGAGTTTCCCAGAAAAGCTCTTAAACACAAGGCTGGAAAGATGAAGGGTGCGTCTGGATTCCAGCGACAACCAGTTTAGTTCTTTTAGCATGTCACAATGGTGGGTCCTGTAATTACATTGTAGCACAAATCGGTAGAACGAGTTATACAATGTGTTGAGTTTATTAATGTGGGATTGTGATGCAGATGCATATACTACATCCCCATAATCAATGATTGGCATCAGCATTTGCTGTACAATCCTTTCCTTTACTGTAGGGCTTAGGCAGGATTTGTTTCTGTACAGGGCACCTAGTTTTGGATAAAGTTTAGATGCAAGTTTTTCTATGTGGAGGCCAAAAGATAGAATGGGGTCTAACATCATACCCAAGTATTTGAAAGAGTGGACTGCAGTCAGTTTGCCATTTGAATTTGTTTTGATGGATAGGTGGGAATTGTGTAATTTGTGTAATTTAGGTACTGTTCCAAAGATCATTGTGACAATTTTGTCAGTGTTTAGGAAGAGTTTGTTTTTTGCGATCCACTTTTCTACCTCTGTAAACTGGTCTTGGAGCACAGCCTCAAGTTGCTGTAGATTGGATTTGCTCGCATAAATTACCGTGTCATCTGCGTACAAGTGTACATATGAGGATTTGCAGACATTAGGCAGATCATTTATAAATAATGTAAATAATGTAAATAGTAGGGGGCCGAGAATGGAACCCTGGGGAACACCACACGTGACTGGGAGAGGGAGGGAGTCGCTGTCAGAAATGGACACATATTGCGAGCGATCCGATACATACACTTATATTAATATTAAAATACATTACTTATGACGTTACATATATATAATATGTATATATTTTATATATATAATAGATATATATCTATTATATGTATAAAAATGCATTTATTTTATTTTAACATGTTTAATATTTTTTTTTTTTACACTTCCCACCAGCAGGGGGACTGTCTGATATTTCACAACGGAGGCATAGCGGAGGCGATTCAGAGACACCAACAAGCTGCCAGGAGATTCTTATACAGTATGGGCATGCCGGGTACACCGCACCACAGCCCACTGGGTCGCTGGATGCCAAGTTGTATCTGGGGAAGAAGTGCTCCAGCCATTTCTTTTAGAAAACTTCTTTGACAAGCTGTCCCCAGGAGTCAGGGAGTGGGTCCGGGACCGCAAACCCTCCACTATGCTGAAGCTGCCTGCCTGGCAGACGAATATACCGATGCTCGCAAAGTGGATAGCTCTGTGGCCAAAGTCACCAGTCGAGTGGAATATCGACCAGCGGCACCCTCTACAGCGGCCGCCTACCAAACCCCGGCGCACGCACTCCAGCACCACCTCCAGCAACCCATTATGCCCAGCAGTCCCATTTCAATTCTCAGGACTATTCTCAGCCCATCCAGTGCTATGGGTGTAAGCAAATGGGGCATAAGAACCCAGAGTGCCCACTGAACCCAGCCTGGCAGTCACAATCCTTGAGAAGGCCAGCTGGAGGGAATCAACGCAACCCCCAGCCTGCTGCACAATGCATCGAAGAGGAAGAATGTTGGGGCATCTTACATGAATCAGACCCCGTCCAAGCAGCTCACTGAGACAACCGACAGCAGCACTGACAAACAGTCAAGGTCAATGGGAAGGTAGCCAATGGCTTGCGTGATACTCGTGCTACCCTGACCTTGCTGCAAAAGAACCTTGTGTCCGAGAGCCAGCATACCGGGGACACTGTAGCCATAAGGGTAGCAGGGGGCACTGTCGTCTGCCTACCTGTTGCCTGTGTGCATCTGGATTGGGGAGTGGGCTCTGGACATGTGAACGTGGGGGTGATGAAGGACCTACTAGCTGATGTCCTTTTGGGAAATAACTTGGCTCCTCTTCTTTCTGCCCACGCCCTGATGGATCCCGCTGAAGTTAACCCAGGGACGACCTGTGCCCAGACCCATGCTGCTGAAACTGGCCTGCCTTCTGCTGAGACCCAGGTAAGACTCTCTCCCCGACTTGTACCCTAGAACCCTTAGGCTGGGATACCCCAGAGTCATTTGGGAGGGAAACCCGGGTGGATCTGACCTTGCATAATATAGGGCTAAGGCAGATACCTAGGAAGAGGAGGTAGATGGGGAACATTATAATTGGGTGGGGGATAGGTTGTACAGAATCCCTAAACCTTCCCAGAAAAGTAATGCCCCTTCTCAGAATCAACAGCTGGTGGTGCCGGAGAAATACTGGCAGGACATTCTGTGAATTGGGCATGATGTACTGTTAGCAGGACATCTAGGGTCCCGTCGTACAGCACATAGGATAACCCAAAATTTATTTGGGCCCAATTTTAATCAGGCTGTGTGACAGTATTGTAGTACGTGTGACACATGTCAACGGGTAGGTAAGCGGAGGGACCGCCCTAAGGCTAGACTCATGTCTATGCCTATTATTGGGGAGCCCTTTTCCCGTATAGCTGTTGACATTGTGGGTTCATTGGCCAGGGCTAGTCCATCCGGGAAGAAGTATATTCTTACCATGGTGGACTATGCTTCCCATTACCCAGAGGCAATAGCTCTGTCCAATATTGAGGCAGAGACAGTAGCTAGTGCCCTGGCTAACATTTTTATGAGAGTTGGGTTCCCTAAGGAGATTCTCTCCGATCAGGAATCCAGTTTACCGCTGTACTCACCCAGCAGTTGTGGAAGGTGTGCAATATTAAACCATTGCTTAGTTCACCTTACCACCCACAGACTAATGGTCTCTGCAAGCGCTTTAATGGCACCCTCAAGCAAATGCTGAGGACCTTTACTGATGCCTGCAGAGACTGGGAGCGATTCCTGCCTCATCTGTTATTTGCGTACAGAGAGGTGCCCCAGGAATCTACTGGGTTCTTTTCTTACGAGTTACTCTGTGGGAGAAGGGTCCGCAGACCCCTAGATCTCATTAGAGGACACTGGGAGGGAGAGACAGAGAAGGAGGGGACCCCCATAGTACCATATGTTCTGGAACTCAGGGACCGTATGGAGCAACTGTCTCTGATGGTAAGAGAGAACCTCCGGACGGCCCAGGGGAGACAGAAGAGGTGGTACGATCAGGGTGCCCGGCAGCAGGTCTTGCAGGTTGGGCAGAACGTTTTAGTGCTCAAGCCTGTGAAGACCGACAAGATGCAAGCATCACGGCAGGGACCATATAAAGTGGTAGCTCAGGTATGTGATACTACCTATGTTATAGCCAGCTGTGCAGATGAAAGGATCCAGCGATCCTTTCATGTGAACATGCTGAATGAGTATCAGGAGAGATAGGAGAATGTCGCTGCAGTGTGTGCCCCTGCTGCAGACGACTTGGAGAGCCTGCCCCTCCCCGACCTACTAGAGAAGGACCCCCAGACTGACCTTACTAGTCTTGTACAGCCAGGGGACCGGTTGAGCCCCACAGAGAAGGTACAGGCGAACCAGCTTCTGTGGGAGAAGCAGGCGACGCTCTCCCAAGAGCCTGGCTACATGACCCTAGCTGTACACAAGGTAGAGACTCCAGGACAGGCACCCCTCCGACAGCCCCCCTACCGTATCCCTGAAACAGTCCGAGAAGGAATGCGGAAGGAGATCCAGCTAGGGGTCATCGAGCACTCAGACAGCCCCTGGGCCTCGCCTGTTGTCCTGGTGCCTAAGAAAGATGGGACCACCCGGTTCTGTGTGGACTACAGGCAACTCAATGAGAAGACCACCACTGACGCCTACCCGATGCCCCGGGTAGACAAATGATTAGATCGAATAGCCAGGGGACGCTATCTCACTCCCATAGACCTATGTAAGGGCTATTGGCAAATTTCCCTGGCCGAGAATTCTATGCCCAAGTCAGCATTCGTCACCCCGTTTGACCTGTACCAGTTCAAGGTCATGCCTTTCTGGATGAAAATTGCCATGGCTACCTTCCAGCGTATTGTGGATAGGCTCCTCGATGGCTTCTCGGATTTTGCTTGTGCATACCTGGATGACATTGCGATCTACAGTGAGTGTTGGGAGGAGCACATGGTACATGTAGGGGTAGTTCTGGACAATATTCGGGCCGCCAGCCTGACCTTGAAACCAGACAAGTGCCATCTAGGTATGGCTGAAGTACAGTACTTGGGTCACAGAATGGGGTGTGGAAACCAGAGACCGGAGCCAGCCAAGGTAGAGGCAGTGGCTAACCGTGGAATTACCGATTGTGTAATTTGTGTAATTTAGGTACTGTTCCAAAGATCATTGTGACAATTTTGTCAGTGTTTAGGAAGAGTTTGTTTTTT
The DNA here is from genome assembly GCA_933207985.1 of Pelobates cultripes. Classification (NCBI taxonomy): domain Eukaryota; kingdom Metazoa; phylum Chordata; class Amphibia; order Anura; family Pelobatidae; genus Pelobates; species Pelobates cultripes. The sequence goes on along the minus strand of OW240916.1, from coordinate 8,974,063 downwards.
GCGATCCACTTTTGTCCTTGACTACAGCGCTATTGCCAAGCCCCTGACAGACCTGACGAAAAAGAATTTGCCTAGGCAGGTCCTGTGATCTCCAGCTGGCGAATCTGCATTTATTGCTCTCAATTAAGCACTTGTAAATGCCCCTGTCTTGGCTGCCCAGTACCTAACAAACGTTTTCTCGTCCACACAGACGCTTCCATGTTTGGACTGGGGGCTTTGCTAAGCCAAGTCAGGGAGGATGGATTAGAACACCCTGTCGCATATCTCAGCAGAAAACTACTACCCAGGGAAGTGAGTTATGCGGCAGTGGAGAAGGAGTGCTTGGTCCTGGTCTGGGCACTGAAAAAACGTAACCCTTACTTGTACGGACAGGAATCAAACGTTGTGGTTAACCGCAGACAAATCCTAATTGTCAACGGTATGCTGGGTGGTCGTCATTCGTATGCCGACCACGAGGCGGTAGCCATCTTGGATGCACGAATGATCAGTGGTGTTCGTCGATAATTTCATGGAACTGAAAATGGACACCATTTCTCCCGAACACCGCTGAAGCCGCCGACCTCCCTTCTCTGCCATCCAGCATACGAACGCCGGTCCATTCAGTACTTTCCGGCACAAATAGACTTACCCCAGATAGCCATCCCATGGAGCCCATTCGTATACCGAAAGACAATGTGAAAGACTTTGGTTCCATAGTGATTGGATTGTGTGTCCATTCGGTAATAATGTGCGCTCAGATCCAGGCTATCTGGGGATACGTTAAATGTGGTCATTCTAGTTGTGTAATTTGAAGTTATTGATTTTTATGTATTTTTCTTACTATGTCTAAAATGGAGTTTAGCTTCTATCCGTGGAGATAATTGGATTACTTCCCAATTATCTCCAGGATTGAGAGGAGGGTCTTTCTCAGCTAAAGGGGAGTGTTTATGCTTGTGCCACTGTGATTGGCCACTGTAGTCATATTGTCCCAGTCTTCCATCTGGTCCCCTAGGGGAGTGTCCACCAGGTGGAAGACCTGCATAAATACCGGGCAGATAGCCCTCAATAAACAAGATCTCTTCTTAACCCTCAATACGGAGCTTGGTCTCGTACTTGGTGGTATTGGATTCATATGATCTGCTTGTTCGGCTGTTTAGTTAGTGAAGGATTTCTTATGGTTTCTGTTTGGCTAATTGGAGCTTTCGTTAGCTGCTTCTCCATTCAGAAAGGGAATGTCCTCAGCGGTATTAACCCCTAATATACCTGGGTGTACCGTAACAAACATCATTTTCTTTATGCCAAAACTCTTCAGCAGAGCTCTGCGCTTGAGCTTCCCCTGGAGGAGAATCAAACTCAGATGCCCAGTTTGGTAAGTGTACATATTATTGATGGACAAAACACAACCTTTCTGACTTCACCCCACCCCATCTCATATTGGACTGCTCTGCCTTTAAATGGCCCTGGAGCCAGCCATCACCATATTGAGCAACCTGTAATTTTATTGTTAGCCAAGAGAAAATTATGTTAGCCAAAATCAAATTCCCTGCCCTTGATACATTTGAGAAGTCTATTTATGTGAGTATATTTTTTACATCTTTTCCAGAACTGTTATGCACTCACCGATGGAGAGCAGGAGAACCACCTGCTCTCTACTGTCACTCAATCTCCATGATAGACCTGTATGCTGTTGACCTTTAAGTCTATGCCATAAATTGACTGATGGGTAGGGATGGACTATAATTTTAAATGTATATGTTTCTCACAATTCCTTGCGTGATAAGTCTTAATGGTTAGAGCAGGAACATCTGGGAGATGGAGTACAGATACCAGCTTTAAACTTATGGTAGATTTTAGCTGGACTGTAACTCCTATAATCCTTAGCTGTTGACACAAAAACTATACTACTGGAAAAACACTGCAGGTTAAAGGACCACTATAGTGCCGGGAAAACATACTCGTCCCGCCCGGCTCTGGAAGGGGGGAAGGGGTAAAAACTTACCTTTTTCCAGCGCTGGGCGGAGAGCTCTCCTCCTCCTCTCTGCCTCCGTTACGCCCCGCCGGCTGAATGCGCACGCGCGGCAAGAGCTGCGCGCGCATTCAGCCGGTCTCATAGGAAAGCATTTGCAATGCTTTCCTATGGACGCTGGCGTGCTCTCACTGTGATTTTCACAGTGAGAAGCACGCAAGCGCCTCTAGTGGCTGTCAATGAGACAGCCACTAGAGGATTAGGGGGAAGGCTTAACCCATTCATAATTATAGCAGTTTCTCTGAAACTGCTATAATTATGAAAAAATGGGTTAACCCTAGAAGAACCTGGCACCCAGACCACTTCATTAAGCTGAAGTGGTCTGGGTGCCTAGAGTGGTCCTTTAACATGGAGGGAGAGAAAGGAAAATGTGAAAATGTGATATTACATGCACAGGTACAGTAATCAGCAAATTCAGCAATAATGAAGCATTCTGAAATGGAGGACACATGATTAATATGGAACATGCTACTTATATTTTAATTGTTTTTTTATTTTTTTTAAACAATGTCAAATGAACTTGGAAAGAAGTATAACTGATTATTTAGACCACAATTGATTGTGACAATTTTCTTTCTCTGTATGATGACATACATCTACACTATAGGGACTTGGCACTAAACTCCCCTGGTATAAACAGCATAAAATATAAAACAGACTCACAGGCGTCCTTAGCATTATTTCAGATATTTGACTTCGATGGAGTTCCAGCGTTAATGTTTATATCATTTCTGCTAACTTCGAGTTCTAAAATATAATCAAAGGATATTTTGCTCCTTTTTCCACATACTTTAACCATATTTCTAAGCAATCTTTTTATAAGTAATTTTATTTATATATTTTTTAAAAAGTGTTTTATCTGGAAGAATGCCCAGGGTAAAATAATAAAATGTTTATTTTAAAACAATATCCTGTTCAGTGTAATATACGATTTATTTAAGGTAGAGGGCACTGAACTGGCATATATTCCTTGTGTTTAGGAGTGTTCCATTAAGCTGTGAGATTGTTTTATTATAAATCTTGCCATCTCTCACTGTGTTTTCTATAACTCTGTTATAATGTATTTGTGCATTTTATCGTTGTAATTGTAGTCTGTCAGGGGTATCTGAATTCTGATTTACAAAATGAAGCCAAACATTGCTGATTTGAAGACATTGTCCAATTCAAATATAAAGTCACAACATGAGTAATTTAGGCACAAATCTGCAATTCAAATTTAAATTCTCTGCAAGTCAGTTTGTAGCTAATAAAGCCTTCATTTATTAAATTGTGAATTGCTGAGAATTCAAAGCAAAGTCTAAGTGAATTTAAAAACGGATGTAAAAATAGCAGAATCTGGGAAAAAATCTGTAAGTCAGCTATGTTTCCAATTCAGCTATTTTAGTCTCGAATTCCACAATTTAAGTGATTAAAGATGACAGAGTTATTTATTAATGTGAGAATTCAAAGTTAATTCAAAGTGAATTTCCAAGTTCAGTGCCGACTATTCACATAGTCTGTCACTGGTTGTCCACTGGGATTAGTGCTTTAAAAAAGAGACTCTTTTAAAATCTCACTTCGTAGATGACCTCCCTTTACTATGTGAAAGAACAATGGAGAATTAAATGTCTAATATCCTTTAATGTTTTAGATTTTGCCTGTATAAAACCTAGATCCTCTAATAAATTAAAATACACTCAGTTTAGACAAGATAGTTTTGATTGTCAACAAAAGAACAGATGCAAAATACATGTGTTTTTTAAATCAGTACAGAACATTGTACTGTTTTCTTGTTGTAGAAGCCTCTTTCAAACAGCATCATGGGTCAAGTTTTAAATTTCAGGACCAATTGATAAGATTCTTTAAGGATAGGATCAATGTTCACTAAAAATACGGCTATAAATGTAACATGAGGCTAGCGAGTAATATCGCTCTTTCAATTGTGTCCATGGGCGTCCGCAGGGGGGGGCAAGGGGGGGCACTTGCCCCCCCCTGGATTTTTCAGCTTGTTCTGCTATTTTTCGTGGGAGATTTAAAATGAACTGCAATACCGTATGGAGAGAGACAGGGATAGGAAGCTGCATCTTATCCCTGCTTCTCTCTGCTGATTGAAACCGCAGGGGAGCAACACATGCAGCCAGAGACAGCCTACAGATCAGGTAAGTGAGGGATGGGGGGAGGGTTTGAGATAGCCTATAGATTTTGGGGGGGGCAGCAGCCTATAGATTTTGGGGGGCAGCAGATAGATTTGAGGGCAGTAGCCCATAGATTGGGGGGCAGCAGCCCATAGGATTGGGGAGGGGGCAGCAGCCTTTAGATTTGGGGAGGGGCAGCAGCCAGGATTTGAGGGCAGCAGCTAGATTAGCAGCCCATAGATTGGGGGGCAGCAGCCCATGGATTTGGGGTGGGGCAGCCTATAGATTTGGGGGCAGCCCCATAGATTTGGGAGGGGCAGCAGTTGGGAGGCAGCAGCCCATAGATTTGGGGGCAGCAGCCCATAGATTTGGGGAGGGAAGCAGCAGCCCATAGATTTTGGGGGGGGGCAGCAGCCTATAGATTTGGGGGGGCAGCAGCCTATAGATATATAGAAATGAACAGGAAGGGTCAGCAAGGAGCTGGAAGGTAAAGCAGCACAAAGGTAAAGTAGAAGGAGCAGAAAGGGTCAGAAATGAGCTGGAAGGGGCAGAAGGAGCACACAGGTAAAGTAGGAGAATGAGCAGGAAGGGCCTGCAAGGAGCAGGAAGGAACACAAAGGGACAGCAAGGAGCACAAAGGTAAAGGAGCATAAAGAATCAGAAGGAGCACAAAGGTAAAGGAGAAAGAGCAGAAAGGGACAGCAAGGAGCACAAAGGTAAAGTAGAAAAGGGATCAGAAAGGGTCTGCAAGGAGCAGAAAGGGACCAGAATGAGAAAGGAGCAGAAGGGCGCAAAATAAGCAGAAAGTAGCAGAAAGGTAAAAGAGCAGAAGGGGCCAAGGATAGAAAACAGTGTCAGAAGAAAAAAAAAGACTGTCAAATGAAGGAGAGGAAAAGGAGATTGGAACAGGAAGGACAAATGAAGTGAACCCTCCACTTTATTCTGGACACCACATCATAAGGCTTTGGTACCTGGGCCAGGCAGGGAAACGCTGGACCTTCTCATCTCCAAAGGTAAAAAAATATCAGTATTAATGTGTTCACTTTTATTTACTGAGTGTCAGGAAGCACAGAGTGCCGTTGGGTAGGGGTGTTGCTGATTGGCTAGAGCGGTCAGCTGGCACTCTAAGCCAATCAGTAGCTCCCCATTCATAAAAAAGTAAAAATATTTTATGAACCGGGAACTAGCGATTGGCTTAGAGCGTCAACTGACCACTCTAGCCAATCAGCGGCACCCATGCCTGACGTCAATCTGCACTTCCTGACACTCTGTTTCAGAAGCCAAATACCACTGAGCGACCTGGAGCTGGAGGAAGCCTTTGGGGTTAAACCATTTGAGAGTGATTTAACCCCTTAAAGGAAAGCGAGCACCCAGGGGCTTCCTGGCATCATAGCATTTTCATTTAGGTGAAGTTGTTATGGTGACCAGAAATGTCCTTTAATTTTGCTTAAAGGAACACTATAGTGTCAGGAATACAAACATATATTCCTGACACCACAGTTGTGAAAACGCTATTCACCCTGGCTTTATGTGATAATGGCTATGCCCCTTCCCTTTCATGACACTGTCAAAAAGGTACCAAGCATGGATGTCATTACAATTATGCCCCCCCCTGGAAAAATTCCTGCGGACGCCCATGATTGTGTCCTGAATTTGTTTCAGGTTTGGATGTTAAAATGTATTCCTTTTTATCTGCATTTAATTTCCTAGTAACCTTCTTACTTGAAAAATGTGGCTTTTTTACTCTAACTGATCTGCTGTCTATTTTTTTTTAACATTTATAATACATTTCATATTCATGCTGACTTCTTCGAATATATTTGTAAATATTTTAAGTAGAATCCCTTTGAAACAAGAAAACACTATTCTAACCTGTTTCCTTACAATAAATCTATTAGATAGGCATTGCATTGTCAGTCACGGTGTCTAAGATAGTAATCTGATTATCGCTATAATAACAAATGCAATCATAGTTTAGATATATATAAGAAGGGGATTCACTGAGACTCCGCAAATCACCAAGCTGCCATCAATCACTGAGCGTCCATTGGCCAGTGTCTTCAGTGATTGTCAATAATGAATCGTGGTTTATGGAATGGTTATATATCGGTGGTCACAGATCAGCTTGACAAAACCTGGTGGCTTAGAGAGATACGGGAAAGTAGTTCTGAGTCTTCTTATTTATAATCCAGAAAATAACTGCACCTAGGTTATGTTGCGGTTTAATAACCTTAAAATTGTGGAGCTGGTGAGGAGACCCAAAGAAAGAATTCGGGAAAGAGCCAGGGAGGAAGATGTGACAGAATATAAAGATACTGAGAGTGGGAAAGGTAAGATAAGAACCAAGCACTCAATAAACCCTTCTCTAACAAACTATTTAATTCCCCTACTTTAACCCTTTGTGTCACAATGCCCCACTCCCTCTAGCATGTAAGCTCATCGAGCAGGGCCCTCAACCCCCTCTGTTCCTGTACGTCCAATGGTCTGATCTCAATTATGTGTCTGTTAGTCCACCCATTGTACAGGAATTTGTTGGTGCTATATAAATAATAAAATAATAATAATAGTAATAACCTCTTGAGATCAGTGCCACCTAGACCAAGGCAAGGGAGATTTAGAAGAAGAATCTGGAGGTCCACCAGACAAAACCATGAAATATGGGAAAGCATAATTAGTAGAGAGTATGGAACTTTGGATTTAATTATGTCCCTCAATTTGTTGTTATACCTTGCCATTCTGTATATTTAAATAATATACATTAAAAACAAATATATTTTATAGAATGTAAAGCGTCACATCTGCATGCAGTGAGGAACCTTGATCGGACTATGACTGTAAGGAATGAATCGAGAGTCACAGAACTCATACTTATAGGCTTTGGAAATCTTTATGGCTTCAACATTTCAATTTTCATCATATTCCTTAACATTTTCCTATTTACAGTAACTGGAAATCTTCTGATCATTCTGTTAGTTTCAATCAGCCGTCACCTTCATTCTCCCATGTACTTCTTTCTTTGTCATCTATCAGTGTCTGATATTGTTCTTGCAATGAATACTCTACCCATCCTGCTGGATACAATCTTACACGCTGGGAAAGGAATGACAATTATTGGTTGTATAACTCAATACTATTTCTTTAGTGGCATAACTCTTACAGAATGCTTCCTGCTCGCAGTGATGTCCTATGATCGATATCTGGCAATAAGTGTCCCTTTGCGTTACACCTCAATCATGGACTTTACACTGCGTACCTGTCTGTCAGTCTTACCCTGGATGTTAGGATTTACCCTGAATTTTTTAAGTATCATACCAATATCCAACTTTCAGTTCTGTGATGGAAACGTCATTGATCATATATTTTGTGACCTTTTCCCTCTCCAAAAACTTTCATGTTCAGACACTTCTCAGGTGCAATTTCTAGCCATTGTGTCTTCCATACCTGTATTTATTTGTCCTTGTGGTTTTATCATAGTGACTTATGTTCATATCTTGTTTACAATACTTAGAATCCCTTCTACAACCGGAAGACAGAAAACCTTTTCAACTTGCAGTTCCCATCTTGTTGTGGTTGGTGCGTTTTTTGGTACATTGATAACCAAATACATGATACCATCTGTAGGGAATTTGTTACTTATGAATAAGATTATATCATTGCTGCATACTGTGTTTACCCCCCTGTTTAACCCTTTAGTATACAGTCTAAGAAACCAAGACATCAGGACAGCACTAAAAAAAATTTCTCGGAGTTAGAGACTTTTTTTATGACTATACATTATAACCTCTGAAAATGTATCCAAATCATTCCCTTACAACCTTCGCTCCTTTGCTCTGATTCACTGAAATAAAAAGAGAAACTGCTATGTTTATGTTAGGGTTAATCCAGCCTCTAAAGCCTCTAGTGGCTGTCTCATTGACAGCCGCTAGATGCGTTTGCGTGCTTCTCACTGTGAAAATCACAGTGAGAAGACGCCAGCCTCCATAGGAAAGCATTATTGACGTCTTGTAGATCTCAGTGGTAAACAGCTACTAGAGGCTGCCTTAGTGCTGATTTTCATTGCAGGACTGACAGGGACTGGGACACAGCACCCAGACCACTTCAATGAGCTGAAGTGGTCTGGGTGCCTGTAGTGTCCCTTTAAGCTATGACTTCTTAAGGTAACTGTTGGCCAGATTAAAACTGTAACAATCTACAATCTTTTTTTTACAAGTTTTATGATGTAATCTACAATTTGTGTAAATGTATATTTCAAGATCAAGGAATTCTATCCATTCCTAAGATTTTTTTTAAATCTTAAAATTGTATGCATTTTGATTTAGAAATTATTTAACCCCTTAAGGACCAAACTTCTGGAATAAAAGGGAATCATGATGTGTCACACATGTCATTTGTCCTTAAGGGGTTAAAAGACTCCAACCTTAAAACATTACCTTTCCAAGAAAAATACAAGTCAATATACCTCGGCTATAGGACTAGGTCTGGGCCAAAGAGAAAATCGTCTCAAACGAATTTGTTCTCCCATTTATCCATAAAGGGGTTGTGTAGCTTGGTGTAAATCTAGCACCCATGGTAGTACCTTCTATTTGGAGATTAAATATTCCAATGTCCCAAAAGAAATTGTGACTCAAAACGAATATCACACATTTCACCAGAAAGTCAGTTTGGTCATTCTTTCACAGTAAATGGCCACTGAATATTGGATGGCCCCACATCCTTGCAAATGTTCTACCATATAGAGTGACGTGACATCTGCCGGACGTAGAATGTACTCTTCATTCCAATCCACAGAAGATAAGGTCTTAAACACCTGAGTAGTGGTAACAAGATATCAATTTTACGACCTGTATCTGAAGGAATTTGTATACTAATTCCAAAAAGTGAGTGAACTTTTTCTAGAGATTATTGGTCTTCTCGGAGGATTGATCAATCTCTTACGTATTTTTGGAAAATGATAAAACACTGCTAAAATAATAGATCAGGGTTGTGCAGTAGACATTGCTTACCTAAATTTCAGTAAGACGTTTGACACTGTTGCGCATGGAAGGCTTATCAATAAACTGCAATCTTTAAGTTTGGATTCCAGTATTGTTGAATGGGTAAGGCAGTGGCTGAGTGACAGGCAACAGAGGGTTGTAGTCTATGGAATATATTCAAAGCTTGGGCTTGTCACCAGTGGGGTACCTCAAGGATCTGTACTTGGACCCATTCTGTTTAATATTTTTATTAGTGATATTGCAGAAAGTCTTGATGGTAAGATATGTCTTTTTGCTGATGATACTAAGATATGTAACAGGGTTGATGTTCCAGGAGGGATAAGCCAATTGGCAAATGATTTAGGTAAACTAGAAAAATGGTCAGTGTTGTGGCAACTGTCATTAAATGTGATAAATGCATATTGGACATGAAAACCCAAGGACAGAGTACAGAATATGTGATAGAGTGCTCAAAATCTGAGGAAAGGGATTTAAGGGTAAATTTTTCTGATGACTTAAAGGTAGGCAGACAATGTAATAGAGCAGCTGGAAATGCTAGCAGAACGCTTGGTTGTATAGGGAGAGGTATTAGCAGTAGAAAGAGGGATGTGCTCATGCCATTGTACAGAACACTGGTGAGACCTCACTTTGAGTATTGTACGCAGTACTGGAGACCGTATCTTCAGAAGGATATTGATACTAGAGAGAGTTCAGAGAAGGGCTACTAAACTGGTTCATGGATTGCAGGATAAAACTTACCAGGAAAGGTTAAAGGATCTTAACATGTATAGATTGGAGGAAAGACGAGACAGGGGGGATATGATAGAAACATTTAAATACATAAAGGGAATAAACACAGTAAAGGAGGAGACTATATTTAAAGGAAGAAAAACTACCACAACAAGAGGACATAGTATTAAATTAGAGGGGCAATGGTTTAAAAATAACATCAGGAAGTATTACTTTACTGAGAGGGTAGTGGATGCATGGAATAGCCTTCCAGCTGAAGTGGTAGAGGTTAACACAGTAAAGGAGTTTAAGCATGCGTGGGATAGGCATAAGACTTTCCTAACTATAAGATAAGGCCAGGGACTAATGAAAGTATTTAGAAAATTGGGCAGACAAGATGGCCCGAATGGTTCTTATCTGCCGTCACATTCTATGTTTCTATGTTACCCCACTAATTAGAAATTATATCCCTGCATGTTATGTTTTTGGAGGTATTTATCAAATTGCTGTTTAATCGTCTGTATGGACTCTGATAAAACCACCTCTTCAGGGAGAAAATTCCATATCCTTATATTTCTTACTGTAAAAAAACATTTTCTTTGCCTTAGATAAAAATCTCCTTTCTTCTAGCTTAAATGCGTAACCTTGTGTCATATGTATAGCCCTACTTATGAATAGATTTTCAGTTAATGGTTTGTACTGGTCCCAAATATATTTGTATAATGTTATTGTAATGGATCACCTGGCACCCCGACTGGGTACCTCCGTTGAAGGATGCTCCTAGCGCTTCCTGAGGACTCCAAGTACTGCAGCAGACACCACACCCACCGAACCGGAGAAGCATACGAATGCTCTCAAGCATATGAATGCTGTAAACAGCTGAACAGGAAAAGCATACAATCAGCTTACACTCCAATTCCCTCAATAACGAGATGACACTTTTGAGGTCAAGCAGAACTGACTGTACTGGCACATACAACCTCTTTTATTCACAATCCACAAACATAGTACTGCCTACAGGGTTTTGAAATACAACCAATCAATCCGTACAATACACACAGACACTCCCACACAAAATCCTCCCCTCTGCCTGTGATATGATAACTGAACACAACGGTTAATCTAATTATCACAGGCAGAGAAATACAGTATTATAAAACATATCACAGGGACCCCAAAACATGCAATAACCCCATAAAAAGTATATCCTCGGAACCGGGGGATCTGGGTGAACCACATATCCAAAATTCACCCAGATCCATTTAGTAGTTTGGAAGATGCATTTTAATGCAGATTCAGCAGAACATATACAGGCTATATGAAAAATAATTACTGTATAATGTGTTCCCTGTTGTATAATTTAAAACTACTGAACGATGTCTTTGTGCACCAAATACTGGCGAGATGGCACCGTGTAGAAAAGTCCAAACAGTGTCTGTGAGTTAAAATGGCAGCCATCCATTGTTCTCACCATGTGCTTCATCCATTGTTCTCACCATGTGCCTCTGATACATGAAATGGTGGCCACCCAGTAACTCCACAGTATGTCCCCAGATGGTTCTTAAAGGGCCAGCAGCATAATAAAATACAATATGCCCAAATACTGTATTTAAAGGGCCAAATCTCCCAGGGGCCAAAGTCAGCAGGCAGGAGGCGGGCAAACAGGCTTCTCCAATGCCAAGTGGCGAGGTTGGGTTCGCCACAGTTATCATATCCCTTCCGAGGTGCAGTTTTTCCAAACTAAACAGATTTACATTTTGTAACTTTTCTTCATAACTAAAATGCTCCATTCCTTTTATCAATTTGTAGCTTGTCTTTGCACTTTTTCTAGTGTCATGATATTCTTCTTTACAACAGGTGCCCAAAATTGCACAGCATATTCAAGGTGTGGTCTTACCAGCAATTTATAAAGAGGCAAAATTATATTTTCATCCCAAGAATTTATGCCCCTATTTATACATCACAAAACCTTTCTGGCCTTAGCAACTACAGATTGACATTGCATATTGGTGCCTAATTTGTTGTTTATAACAATTCCCAAATCCTTGTTGTGTGTTTTGTTATACATAATTCACTACCATTTAGGGTGTAAGTTGCTTGTGCATTCTTGACCCCGAAGTGCATACCTTTGCATTTCTCTACATTAAATTTCACCTGCCATTTTAGTGCCTAGCCCTCCAATCTAATCCCTCTGCAGCAAAGCAATATTCTGCTCACATTTTATTACTTTACAAAGTTTTTTATCATCTGCAAACACTAAAACATGGTGTTCAATGCCTATTTCAAGATCATTTATAAATATGTTAAATAATAGTGGTCCCAAAAGAGAACCCTGAGGGGCACCACTTACCACTTTTGTGGAGCCTGAAAATTTACCATTAATGACAACTCATTGGACTCTATCCTTAAGCCAATGTTCTACCTAAGAACAAGAATATTCATCTGGAACAAATTTATTTTAGTTTGAAGACTAAGCTATTATGAGGAACCGTATCAAATGCCTTGGCAAAATCCAAGTAGATCACATCCACTGCAACACCCTGATCTATACTTCTACTTACTTCTTCGTAGAATGCAATTAGGTTAGTTTGACATGACCTATGTTTCATAAACCCATGCTGATTATTGCTAATAACTAAGTTCTTCAAGTTCCAATGAATTCCTGAATATTACCGCTTAATAGCCCTTCAAATATTTTCCAAGTCACAGAAGTTAAGCTCACAGGTCTATAATATCCAGGCAAGGATTTTGAACCCTTTTTTAATAAAGGAACAACATCTGCCTTCCTCCAGTCCTCTAGTACAATACTTGAAACAAAAGAATCTTGAAAGATTAAATACAGAGGTTCACTTATTTCCCCACTTAGCATCTTCAGTACTCATGGGTGAATACCGTCAGGTCCTGGAGCTTTATTTAAATTAATTTTCTTTAACTGCTGTAGCACTTTGTCTTGAGTCATCCAGTCACAAGTTATCTGCAAGTTTTTTTCAGCAATCTTTTGCATATCTTTTGCAATAGGATCCTCATTAATATATACTGAAGAAAAATAGTTATTTAAGATTTCTGCCTTTTCCTGGTCTTCATTAACTGACAGACCCATCTCTGTTTCCAGTGTACCTACACTTTCATGTTGTGTTTTTTTAGAATTGATGTACTTGAAAAAGATTTGGGGGTTGGTTTTGCATTCATTTGCGACTAATTTCCCATTTTCTAGTTTAGCCACTTTAATTGCCTTTTTGCAAACATTATTGGCTTCCTCATATCTTATATAGGATGCCTCTGATTTGTACAATTTAAATGCTTTAAATGCCCTTTTCTTATTTGTAATATCTTGTTTTACTTCTCTACTAAGCCACATTGGTTTCAATTAGTTTATATTTATTACCCAATGGTACATACTGAGAAATGTACCTTTCTAATATGTGTTTGAATAGTTTCCATTTATCCTCAGTGTTTTTATCACTAAGGAGTTTATGCCAGTCGATATGTTGTAGAACTTCCCTAATCTGCTTTTTTAAAATTATAAATTTTAGTATACCCCACGTGCTTTTTCTTTTTTGAGTTTATTTAAAAAAACACCATATTGTGATCACTATTTCCCAAATTCTCCCCTACTTGAATGTTGGTCAAAAGATCAACATTGTTTGTTATGACGAGATCCAGACAAGCATCCTTTCTTGTTGGTGCTTGTACCAGTTGTGACATGAAGGTGTCATTTAACACATTCAAAAACTTGATTACCCTTGCTGAAGTACTAGTCCCTCTATCCCAATTAATGTCCGGGTAATTAAAATCTCCAATAATTAACGTGTTACCCAGATTTGCAGCTTTCTCAATTTGCTCAAACAGCTGTTGTTTCTCGTCAATATTAACATTAGGTGGTTTATAACATATTCCAACCCATAATTGATTTCCCTTCTTTTGCCCCAAGCAGATATCTACCAATAAAGCTTCCACATTTTCCTCATCACACTCCACATGCCTAAGATTTGACTTTAACTCCTGGTTGACATATAAACATACCCCACCACCTTTCTTGTTTTTCCTATCCTTCCTAAATAATGTGTACCCACTTAAGTTAACTGCCCAGTCATGTGTCTCGTCCCACCATGTTTCTGTTATGCCTATTATATCATATTGTTTTGTGTATTCTATTGCCTCTAGTTCAACCATTTTGTTATTTAGGCTCCTTGCATTAGTAAGCATACGTTACATTACATAAAACCAAATTCACATTAACGCATCAAACAAAAAATCCATGATTTTGTTTATTCCAATAATTTCTTTCTATCCGGAAAGCGATAGGGATGTATGTGGTTAGTTACTTGTAGTTCATCTGCGTTTGTGTCTGGCTGCACAATCTTTAATGGAGTTATTTAAAGGGACACTCCAGGCAATGTATGGTATAAATATTGGATGACATAATTAGATGTAATTTTTGCACAATAAACATTGTCCGAAACCCCTCCAAAATTAAGAGGTCTTAAAAGGAAGGGTAATAATGCTGAGAAATGCAGCTGGAATGGATCCATAAATTAATGGACAAGTTAAATAAGTGGAAAACACTTGATAAAGCCTTATAGGGTGAAATGCAAAGTCTTCCACTTAATAAAGCCCTATCGGGTAAAACGCGTTGTGGATCTTATACTATTTATTTATTAGTAAAGTATTGTTTGGCTACCTTAATTTTATAGGTTTTTTTTTGCCATATACTTAAAGTAAGTAAGATTAATTAAGATTCCAACAATTATTTTTATATTCATCCATACTGAGAGCACCCTTGTTTTTTTCCTTTGGTTCTATATTGTCCACCTTATGATTATTCTTCTGCAGAAAGAACACGAGAGAGATATCCTATAAATGGGGATCTAAACCACTGCACAATAATTTAACTGGAGTTGATCTAAGCTCCTTTACACGTGAGTTGACAATTGTGGATGTATATGTTGTATGTACCTCACCTGAGCCCACATATTGCACTATTGGTTTTCTGGTTTCTACTCTCTTTTATATGCTTTTGTGGAGTGAAGCAACTATCAGAAATTATGTAACGATATGACTACAATATTGGGACAATTTTTTTCATCCTTTTAAGGAAATTATTGTTTTTACTTTATTGTTACCTTTCTAGTGTTTAGCATTTTTTTAATTTACTAATATTGTTTTTTTTTTAAATATATCTTACCCATGGCGCATCCTGTTCCCTTTTGCATTTTTGTCTCTTGAGTGATATAATTAGATGTAATCACCCCCCAAATCTAAAACGTCACTACCATTTAAAATAGGGTTGTTTCAGTTTATTTCTTTTTGCTTTTTTTTTTTAATTGCAATAACAGCTGTTGGTTCATGATCCCAAATCCCCATATTGCTTTATAGACATTTGTATCATACAAGTTCCATTTTTGACCTTCAATCAGAGCATGTGGTTACATTTTTAAAGCAGTTTGTTTGTACCTGCTCTCAGCCCTCTCCGTCCTGAGCAATTTGTAAATCTATTATAACTATGGTAGCCAAAATAAAATTCACCACTCTGGAAAATCTATCTAGATGAGTGTTTTTTCTAGGCACCTTTTATGCCTTAGCTGATGGAGAGCAGGAGAACAACCTGCTCCTTAGAGTCACTCAATCTACAGGATAGACCTTTATTCTGCTGGCCTATAATTCATTAAAAAGAATGATTGACAGTAAGGGAGGGACTATATTTTTTAAATGTACATATTTAAAAATCACTTTATCTGTTAGACTTCTCAAAAGCTGGATTTCACTCACAGTTTCTTTCCTTGCATAATAGTGTTTTATAATTATAACAAAGCATCTGCGAGATGGAGGTCACATAGCAGCTTTATACCTATGGCAGCTTTTGGCTGAACCATAACTCCCAGAATCCTTAGCTGGTGACACAAATAACTGTACTATTGGAAAATCACTGCAGGTCAACAGCTACAGCAACCAGTAAAATCAGCAACAATTAAGTATTCTAAAATAAGGACACAGGATGAAGATACAAAATACTTTTTTTCACAAAAATTATGTAGAATGAGCAAAGAAATGCAGCTAATTATTTGGTCATAAATTGACATAAATGCTCAGTTATTGTGTTGGAACCTTTAACATTTATGATTGCAACAACTTTTCTTTCTCTGTATGATGAAATAACTTTACACTAAACTCCAGCTCTATAGGGACCCTGCACTAAACTCTCCTGGTATGAACAGCGTTAAATATAAAATAGACTCACAGACGTTCTTCGTATTATTTCAGATATTTTACTTTGATGGAGTTCCAGCGTTATTTTATTTCTGATCATTTCAAAGGCTAAAACATAATCAAAATATTTAGCACCTTTTTCCATATATTTAACCATATTTTCATGCAATCTTTTGGTAAGTCATTTTACTTTTTTTATTTAGAAAGTGTTCTGTAAGAATATTCTGAGATTTCTCTATTTTATTAAAAATGCCCCCCCAAAAATAATAAAATGTTGAGTTTAACACAATATCCTGCTCCGTGTAATATACGATTTATTTAAGGTAGAGGACACTGACCTGACGTATATTCCTTGTGTTTGGGAGTGTTGACACACTTTACATTAAACTGTGAGATTGTTTTATTATAAACCTTGTCATCTCTCGCTGCATTTCTATAACTCTGTTATAATGTATTTGTGTATTTTATTATTGTAGTTGTAGTCTCTCGGGGGTTAATTCATTAAACACTAAATTGTATCTGAATTCTGAAATCTGATTTACAAAATGCAGCCAGAAATTGCTGATCTGGAGAAATTATTCAATTTATCTAAAGAAGCCACTTGTAAATCAGATTTAAATTGACTGTTTATACGTAGTTTTAATCAGTAAAGTTTGATTTGCTGAGAATTATTATTATTATGATATTTATAGAGCACGGTCAAATTCCGCAGCACTTTACAATGGGTGGACGAACAGACATGTAGTTGTAACCAGACAAGTTGGACACACAGGAACAGAGGGGTTGAGGGCTCCGCTCAGTGAGTTTACATGCTAGAGGGAGTGGGGTATAGTGACACAGTAACAGAGGGGTTGAGGGCCCTGCTCAGTGAGCTTACATGTTAGAGGGAGTGGGGTATAGTGACACAGTAACAGAGGGATTGAGGGCCCTGCTCAATGAGCTTACATGTTAGAGGGAGCGGGGTATAGTGACACAGTAACAGAGGGATTGAGGGCCTGCTCAGTAAGTTTACATATTAGAGGGAGTGGGGTATAGTGACACAGTAACAGAGGGATTGAGGGCCTGAGGGCCCTGCTCAGTGAGTTTACATGTTAGAGGGAGTGGGGTATAGTGACACAGTAACAGAGGGATTGAGGGGCCTGCTCAGTGAGTTTACATGTTAGAGGGAGTGGGGTATAGTGACACAGTAACAGAGGGATTGAGGGACCCTGAGTTGTTACATGTTAGAGGGAGGGGTATAGTGACAGTAACAGAGGGATTGAGGGCCTGCTCAGTGAGTTTACATGTTAGAGGGAGTGGGGTATAGTGACACAGAGGGATTGAACAGACATGTTAGAGGGAGTTGGTATAGTGACACAGTAACAGAGGGATTGAGGGCCTGCTCAGTAAGTTTACATGTTAGAGGGAGTGGGGTATAGTGACACAGTAACAGAGGGATTGAGGCCCTGCTCAGTGAGTTTACATGTTAGAGGGAGTGGGGTATAGTGACACAGTAACAGAGGGATTGGGGGCCCTGCTCAGTGAGTTTACATGTTAGAGGGAGTGGGGTATAGTGACACAGTAACAGAGGGATTGAGGACCCGCTCAGTGAGTTTACATGTTAGAGGGAGTGGGGTATAGTGACACAGTAACAGAGGGATTGAGGACCCGCTCAGTGAGTTTACATGTTAGAGGGAGTGTGGTATAGTGACACAGTAACAGAGGGATTGAGGGCCTGCTCAGTGAGTTTACATGTTAGAGGGAGTGGGGTATAGTGACACAGTAACAGAGGGATTGAGGGCCCCCTGCTCAGTGAGTTTACATGTTAGAGGTAGTGGGGTATAGTGACACAGTAACAGAGGGATTGAGGGCCTGCTCAGTGAGTTTACATGTTAGAGGGAGTGGGGTATAGTGACACAGTAACAGAGGGATTGAGGCCTGCTCAGTGAGTTTACATGTTAGAGGGAGTGGGGTATAGTGACACAGTAACAGAGGGATTGAGGCCCTGCTCAGTGAGTTTACATGTTACAGGGAGTGGGGTATAGTGACACAGTAACAGAGGGATTGGGGGCCTGCTCAGTGAGTTTACATGTTAGAGGGAGTGGGGTATAGTGACACAGTAACAGAGGGATTGAGGCCCTGCTCAGTGAGCTTACATGCTAGAGGGAGTGGGGTAAAATGACACAAAAAGGTAAGGATAGTATTAGACTCATGACAGTTACAAGAGAGGAATCAGTCAGGAGCTATTAACAGTTTGATACGCTTTATGAAGAAGTGGGTTTTTAACGATTTTTTGAAGGAGTGAAGACTGTGTGAGCATCTAACGGATGTGAAATCACATTACATTTAAAACTGGACGTAAAAAGAGCAGCTTTAGTAAAAAACCTGTTAAGTCAATTATTTTTTTCCCAAATCATCTATTCTGATGAAAAGTTTGTTATTTGGTTTTCAATTCACACTTCAGTAAATAACTCTGAATCTGGGAAATGTATTAATAAATGCCAAATCACAATCTAAATCTCAAGAAAGAGTCTTAAAATAATTTTACCTTTCTAAATTCAGGCTAATGCCACAACCTATTAAAGTGCACAGAGACTATCACGATAATATCATGACTTATTTATTTTATGATATATAGTAGTGGAATATTTTCTTTACCAGAAATAACATGTACTGTTTATTAAATTATTTTACAAACATATTATTTAATCTTTTTTTATATGATATGACAATAATTATCACTGTATTAATATCCTGCATTCAGTGTAGCCCCCATATCTGCTCCTATTCCGTCTGCCATACTGCGTGTTGTGTGGAGGCCAGGAACGTGTGCCTATGGGTAGAACTTCGTATTGGGAGTTGGCATCTGTAGTGTACTGTTGAGAGTTGGGATCCATGTAGTTCTGACATGACCTGTAGCCCGGTACTAGGAGTCTGGACTTTTATTGATGATATAAAACCTACAACCCTCTTAGAGAATCTAGATAACTTTGTTTACCCAGCTCACTGCACATTACATTTATACAGTGGTAATATGTGATTATATGTGATAATATCCTTAATATATTAATATTGCTCAGTTCCCAGACTCGATCACTGGCCGCCCATTGAGAGAAATGATTTAGAAAGACACGGACCTTTCACTTATCAATGGTCTTCATACAGTATACTTCACTGCACGCGTGTTTTACTAGGTAAAGGAACAATGCAGAATTATATGTATAATATGCTTTAATGTTATAGATTTTGCCTGTAGGAAATCCTAGATTTTTTGATGTTCAAATGCAAATTAACACGATTTATTCAAGCTAATTCCGTTTCACCAAAAATTGAACAGATGTAAATGTGAACTGTAAAAAAAGATTTTTTTAAAAATTGTACCTGACTTATGTACGGCTTTACTTCAACTAGGCATGTGAAGCTTGTAACAGAAAAAAGAAATACTGAGAACATAGTGGGTAAGGTAAGATAAAAAGTTCTAAAGACCAGTGCCACCTAGGCCAAGGTTGTGGAGACTGAGAAGAAGAAGCTGGAGGCCATCCATGCAAAAAAACAAAAAATAATTAGTAGAGAGTATTAACATTTGGATTTAGTTACCATTCTGTACAGTAGCATCATTTACATAAGTTTTTAGAATTTTACAGTTTGTAAGTGACATAAGGAACCTTGATCGGACACTTTTGAAAAAGTCTCTAGACAGGTGAAACGCGTCAAGTGGGACACTCTTACTCAATTTTAGAACACCTTTTTTGTTCTTCTGTTTTTATGTTTTTTTATAGAATAAATAGTTATTTTTGCACATAACTATTTGTCTCCTGTTTGCTACCTGGTACCATCAAATCCTGAGGTGGGGATTATACCACCCATGCTGTTATAACTAGAGCAAGTCTTGCTCTCAAAAATGTAAGTACATTACTTCTTTTTAATCTCATATTATAGTACTTACTACACCATTGGTGTTTTTCTGCTCTTCTACTTTCATATATACCACGCATATCTGCACTTTCATCTGGAGGACCAGCACCACTTATACCACCATATATACTTAGATAGTGATTGTACCGTCCACATGCAATACAGCAGAGCTCTAATATAGCTCTATTAAATGTGAGTGGTTTTCCTATCGCTACTATCTGCATAATTTGCACTTTTTCATACTGTATTGTACCATTATTGTGTCTCTTTTTGTTACCCTGAGGTTTACAGCATTGTACTCTCTGAAGCTCTATGTACGTATGATCTTTGGGCGCAGTATACGCCATCTACTTTTCTGTCTTAATTGGACTATGTCTGGAAAAAATGAATCAACGATCACGGAAGTTATACTTCTAGGCTTTGGAAATCTTTTTGGCTTCAACATTTTAATTTTCATCATATTTTGTAACATTTTCCTAATTACAGTAACTGCAAATCTTCTGATCATTGTGTTAGTTTCAATTAGTTATCACCTTCATTCTCCCATGTACTTCTTTCTTTGTCATCTATCATTGTCTGATATTGTGCAGACAACAAATACTCTTCCCAACCTGATGGGAGCAATCTTACACGGTGGAAAAAGAATGACAATTCTTGGTTGTATAACGCAATGCTACTTTTTTAGTGGTGTGATTATTACAGAATGTTTCCTGCTTGCAGCAATGTCCTATGATCGATATCTGGCTATATGTGTCCCATTACGTTATACCTCTATTATGGACTTTACACTGCGTACCTGTCTGTCTGTCTCACCCTGGATTTTAGGATTTACCCTGAACCTATTAGGTATCATACCGGTATCCAACTTCAGTTTTGCGATGGAAACATCATTGACCATATATATTGTGACATTTCCCCTCTCCAAAACCTTTCATGTTCAGACACATCACTGGTGGAATTTCTAGGCTTTGTACTCTCTACACCCCTCTTTATTTGTCCTTGTGGTTTTATCACAGTGACTTATATTCATATCTTGTTTACGATACTTAGGATCCCTTCCACAATTGGAAGAAGAAAAACTTTTTCAACCTGCAGTTCCCACCTTCTTGTGGTTGGTGCATTCTATGGGACATTAATAACCAAATATATGATACCATCCATAGGTCATTCATTGCTTATGAATAAGATTATATCATTGCTGCATACTGTGTTCACACCCCTATTTAACCCTTTAGTATACAGTCTAAGAAACCAAGACATCAGCGCAACACTAAGGAAGATTTCTGAATGTTAAAGACATGTTTTATAATACACATTATAATCTCTGAAAATGACTTTAATTCAGTTTCTGACAAAAAAATTATAATAATGAAAGAATACATTTAAATTACTATGTCTAGCTGCAATGAAATTATATTGAAACTATTTAATGGACTGAATTAGTTGTTGAGTGCATTATTGCTTTTATACTGTTTGTTACGAGCTGCTTGATTGTTTTAAGATTTTATTTCAGAAGTACATTTTTTGTTCAGCTATAT
Organism: Pelobates cultripes; assembly: GCA_933207985.1. Taxonomy (NCBI): domain Eukaryota; kingdom Metazoa; phylum Chordata; class Amphibia; order Anura; family Pelobatidae; genus Pelobates; species Pelobates cultripes. Next base: position 8,952,603 of record OW240916.1, on the reverse strand, counting down.
TCACTATCCAGCCTGATCTTCGGTTCCAGGGATCATTGTTTGGGTTTTTGCCACCCCATTAAGTGGCATCAAGTCTTTACAGCCTAGAGCCAGGATTCTCGGGCTTTAAATAAGGCCAACTTAATTCATCTTTTAATAATAAAGTGTAAATAGTAGATACATATTACACTATTGGAGCTCTTTCTTTTATCCTAAATTCAAGTTTGGAATCCTATCCATGAGAAGGTGGGATGCTACCTTAAGAGTTTACAGGTGCCATTTACTGAGCCAGTATTCTCAGGCTCAGATTCATGTGAGTGGATCCAACTATTTCTTACTATTCAGAATTCCTACCAAAACCAACTATGCTATCATTTGTTTTCTTTTTTTTCTATTTGTTTATGTATTTGATGTAGATTTCTGCTATATTTCATATTTAGGAGTAAGAACACTGTGAGTACACGGTTCCTTTTAGAGCTCCACTGTGTTTACTTGTATCGTGTCTTTGGTTTAATTATCGTGTGGATTAGAAGGTTTTTACACTCTAAAGTGTCAGAACTTCTATTCACTTTGTACAACTCGTTAAGCGATTTATTAGTGATGCACTTCTTCTTTGGAGTCTTGTTTGGTATTTACACATTTCTATGTTTGTTTGTAATTTAAATGTATTAGGTATTACCGAACAACCATCTGTAGAAAAAAGTGTTGTTATAACATACGGTAATGTAGTGTAATGTAATGTAGTTAAGGTAATGTACCCAGGACATACTTGAAAACGAGAGAAATCTCAATGTATCTTTCCTGGTAAAATATTTTATAAATAAATAAATAAATGTTTTAATTGGAAACAACATATACCAAGCACATGTGTAATATTTTGATTGTAAGCTGTTTGAACAAGTCCTCATTACCCCTTGATAATATGTAAAACTTGTGATTTGATACAGCGCTGCAAAAAACGTGCTTTATGGGTAATACTACTACTAGTAACAATAAATAGTATGTAAACTAAACTAAAGTCCTTTTTATGATATAAAGTAGTCTAATTTCCTCTTACTGCAGCCTTGTCTGGAGTTTAGAGAGATCCACTTCTATTAATTATTCATCAGAAAAGAACTCAGTCAATGGTAAAAATGGAAATAGTGTACATTTTAATTATTACATAATTAATAATATAGATATTATATAATATTTTAATTGCTCAAATTAATAAACTTCACTTACAAATTAGGAATGGGCAAATGATTATTCAAACATATTAAAATATTGTCTGGGTAGATAGAGTGGTCACTCAGGAGGTCTGTCCAGCTTTGGTAAAGATATGTTGGCAGCATGGTCTGAAGAAAACCACTGTGGTGTCCTGGGAAGGGTTTAACGAGGATCAATAGCCATGTAATTAGCTTAGCACTTTACATATGATGACTGGAATGATTGGACACACTACATGGACTTCTTTAAGATACCAACATTAATGGTATTAAAGTTTGCAATGTTTCTGTCCAAGTAGTGGAGCTTTTTTAAGCAAAATGTCTATTCCTGGGATTGAAATTTTATAATGGTTTATTGGTGCAATTCAAATACAATTTGATGCAAGATATTTGGATGAAGACCTGTAAGTGGTCTATATATTTATTATACCCATACTCAGTACTGAGTTTTAAATATGATAATGTTATGGAAAGTAGAATGGGATATCTATGAAAGAGGTAAATAAAAAATAGCATGAAACTGAGATAAAAAATATGTTATATTAAAATATTACCATGCATGTATAATTCAACGGGTAGAACTAATACAGACTATGTATGAGACAATGTAACAGCTTCATACCACGATCTGTTCAACACATACGTTACATTATATAAAACTATATTTGCATTAACAAATAAAACGAGAAATCTAGGATTTCTTTTATTCCATTAATTTCTTTCTATCTGGAAAGCGATAGTGATGTTTGTGGTTAGTTATTTGTAGTTTATCCACATTTGTGTCTGGCTGCACAATGTTTAATGGAGTTATTTAAAGGGACTCTCTGGGCAGTATATGTTATAAATATTGGATGAAAAAATTTAATGTAACTTTTGCAAAGCAAAGATTGTCTAAAAATCCCCCACAATGAAGAGGTTTGGAATGCGGCACTCCTCCCGACAGGAAGGGTAGGAATGCTGAGAAACGCAGCTCCAATGGATCCAGCAACTTGCCAGTTCTTACCTTAACCTGCCCAGCTCTATGTTGTGACCTTCCCATGCCTTTTAGGGAATCCGCGCCAAACACACAGTGCTTAGTAAAAATTGTTAGCTACCTCTATGTTTCGTGCCTGCTAAGCTCCTCATTGTTTCGCCTAATTGTGTACTGAACCTCTGAACTTTCTTATGGATTTTGCTGCCTTCTCCTAACCATGATCTCGGACTTTTCACCCATTTATGCCACACTTTCCAACCCTAAAGACCCTATTTATTGACCAAGCTGCCTTCTCCAACCCAATTTGACTCAGATTGTTAAAAGACCCTCCTCATCTAAACTTAAGTATACTAAGAAAACTACTTATCTCATCTTGTGGTGCTTTTTTCAGAACTTTCTTGCTTAATTTGTCTAAAGTCTGCTACTCTTGCTGCTGCTTACTGCAGATCTCCTGTTCTAAATTCCTGCTATACTCAGTTACTACCACCAACTATTTTTTCCTGGAGAGTGTTTTTAAAGCTACAGTAATTAATTTTGTTATCTGGACTTTATGCTATTCAAGTTATATTTCTTTAGTAATTGAAAAAATATATTGTTCATTCCAAAATCTGCAGTTGTGGTTCTTAATCAATTTCTGAAGCATTACACAACTAATGGACAAGTTAAATAAGTGGAAGACACTAGATAAAGCCCTGTAGGGTGAAATGTAAAGTCTTCTACTTGATAAAGCCCTATAGGATGAAGCATGGTCTTCCACTTGATAAAGCCCTTTAGTGTGAAACACAGTCTTTCACTTGATAAAGCCCTATAGAATGAAACATGGTCTTCCACTTGACAAAGCCCTATATTGTGAAACACAGTCTTTCACTTGATAAAGCCATATAGGATGAAATGTGGTCTTCCACTTGACAAAGCCCTATAGGATGAAATGTGATCTTCCACTTGGTAAAGCCCTATAGTGTGAAACACAGTCTTTCACTTAATAAAGCTCTGTATGGGGAAATGCAAAGTCTTCCACTCGATAAAGCCCTATAGGCTAAAACGTGGTTTTCTACTTGATAAAACTTTTAGATTGTAAGCTCACAGGCTATCTACCTATGCACTTTCTATAAAAAAGCTTAAATGACAAAAATTTTAGCTTACGAGCAGGGCCCTCTCTACCTTTTGTATTTGTCTGTGTATATTGTATGTTCTCCACTAATTGTACAGTGATGCAAAATCTGTTGGCGCTTTATAAATGCCAGTGATAAATAAATAAATAAAGCCCTATAGGATGAAATGCAAGGCCTTCCACTTGATAAAGCCCTATAGGGTGAAATGCGTTGAAGGATTTTATACTGTTATTCATAAACTATTGTTTGGCTACCTTGATTTTATTACATTTTTTGTCAGATACTTTAAGCAAGTGATATTAATTAAGATTCCAACTATTATTTTTATAATTATTCATACCGAGAGCACTATTGTTTTTTCCTTTTGTTCTATATGGTCCACCTCACAAATATTCTTCTGAACATGAGAGAGATATCCTATGAGTGGGGATCTAAACCACTGCATGCTAATTTAACTGGAGCCGATCTGAGCTCCTTTACACGTGAGTTGACAATTGTGGATGTATATGTTGCATGCACCTCACCTGAACCCACATATTGCACTACTGGTTTTCATGGTTCTGCTCTTTTTCATATACCTTTATGGAGTGAAGCTACTATCAGAAATTATGTACGGAAACAACTACAATATTGGGACAGATTTTTTCATCCTTTTAAGGAAATTGTTGATTTTACTTTATTGTTACCTTTCTAGTGTTTAGCATTTTTTTATTTACCAATATCATTTTTTAAATATATCTTACTCATGGCTCATCCTGTTCCCTTTTGCCTTTTTATCTCTAATGTATGTTATAGACTGTTGAAATAATTAAATGGACCTCCCCTCTGACCCCCCCCCACCCCCCATAAATCTAAAATGTTGCCAACATTTGTTTAAGTTTATTTCTTTTTGCTTATTTAAAAAAAATAAAAAATTATTGAAATAACAACTTTTGGGTCATGTTACAAGGTACCCATACCACAGAGCAAGCAACATCTCGAAAAAAATACTTCATCCTTTCGTTATGGATCAACCCTCAGTTATAGAAGACACTAAACAAACCCTGTTTACCCTCGACAATCTTACTGTTTCCCCATACAATCTCATAGCAAGTCTGGATGTAGTTTCATTGTATAATCCCTCACAATATCGACCTTAGAGCAACCCTAATTTTTCTGGAAAAATCACAAAGATTTCCAACAACTCAAATGTTTTTTCTTATGGACCTATTGGATTTCATACTTAACCACAATTACTTTGTTTTTAATGGCATATACTATTTATTTACATACTAGGGGCATTGCAAAAAGTCCATGATAAAGTGTTAACTAACAAGTGAGATGAATGCTATGTTTTAGTAAATAGATCAATACTGATCCATTTATCAAGACTGAATTAAGACTTTTTAACATACTTTCTAAGTGATTCTTGTCGTCTTTCATTAAAGGCGAATAACACTATAACAATTGTTTTAAGTATATACTATAGAATCTATTGCATATAAGACTACATATCAATAAAAACAGAGGTGGAAAAAAAGAAAAAAAAAGAAAATTTCAACGTCAATTCCCATTTGATTACCTCTACCTGCTCTCACAGGATTACTAACTGCAGCGAAGGAGGTATGCCAATTGCCTCTACTTCTCTCGCAGGGATGCCAACTGCCACTGGGGAGGGAAGCCGACTGCCTCTGCCTCCTCTCGTAGGTTTGCCAACTGCTGGGGAGAGAGGCTGATATTTTCCGTTCCCTTGGTTGTGATCTGCAGCTAGGGAGGCAGACTATCAACCACCTCTCACTTAGTTTTAATCTTCCTCTGGGAAGGAGGTAAATTGCCCTTACCTCCTCTCACAGGGTTGCCAGCTGCCACTAGGGAGGGAGGCTGATTTCTCCCTCTCCCTTGTGATCTGCTGCTCCGGGTTGAAAGATCACACCATCCAGATCTGGGGGAAAGATCACACCATCCAGATCATGTGTTCCCATTTCGCTTGTGCTTGCAGACGAGCAGTCACCTCAGCCATAAAGTGCTCTATTGTCTCCTCCAAGGAGTTAGGCCAATAGAAGACCAGTCATATCCTCAACTTGTTAAAATGCTTTGAGTCAGAGTTGGTGGGTGCCATGCTTGCTTGGCCCAATGCTGTGGTTTTACTTGGGACTAGCCTATATGTTCATTACATCAAACTTAATATGACAAACTCAATTTAATACAAATATTCATAATAACACAGTAGCAAATTAATTAAGGGGTAGATAAGAAAATTACTAAAAACCAAACAACCACATTACACACACCCTTCACCCACCATGGGCACAGGGTGACTTAAACATAGGAGTCATCCAGGGACCCACTTGAAGTGTCCATCTTAAGGTCTTGGTAATGGTGACTACCTTACACACATCTTCTCAACATAATCCCCCTATTATCTGGCCCCATGACCTGCACTCTTAATCATGAATCAAAATGTATTGTTCATGCATTGCATGAATCATTTGTTGGGAAAAAAAATACTTTTGCATTTTAAAATTGTAACAACTTGTTTTTTTTCTTTATGTGTGTGATGAAATAACTTTCCAGTAAACTCCAGCACTATAGGGACCTTGAACTGACCACCCTTGGTGTAAACAGCATCCCATATTAAATGGGATTACAGACTGTTTTAGCAATATTCAAAATATCTGGCTTTGATGGAGTTCTGGCGTTGAACTATGTCTTATTTCTGATGAGTTATAGCTTAAAAAAAAAAAAAATCTAAAAAAAGTCAGAGCATATTTCCTCCCTTTTTCCTGCATACTGTAACCAGATTTCTAAGCAATCTTTTGGTAAGTAATTTTACTAATTTATTTTAAAAGTGTTTTATCAGGAAGAATGTGTCGAGATTTCTCAATTTTTTTTCAAGAATATCCAAAGAAAATTAATGTAATGCTGAGTTAAACAAAATATCATACTTAGTGTAATATATCATTTACTTAATGATAGAGGGCACTGAACTGGTGTATGTGCCTATGTTTGGAAATAGTAGTACATGTCTCAATACTCTGAAATATTACTTTAATACAATATATTTTCATGTTTTGCTCATCATTGCAATTGTAGTATTTCAGGGTTTTAAACTACACATTGAACTGAATCTTATTTCTGAAATCTGAATTACAAAATGCTGCTAAAAATAGGTTGTCTGGAGATATTTTCAGATATCTCAAAACATGAGTATTTTAGCCTTAGTTTTGCAAATTAGATTTATTATGAATTTGGTGTTTATCAAATTCAGCATGAATTGCTAACAAATGAGTTATTTTGGCCAGCAATTTTAAGTTCATTATGAATTACTGACAATTGACTATTCAGACAATAATGCTGATTACTTTTCAGCATTTAATTCACTAAACTACAATGATCGTAAATTTAAAACAGAGTTGCAAAACTGTGACAAAAATAGTCAAGCTGCGAAAATTGCTGGTTGGGGAAATGTTTCCAAATTAATGCTATCAGCATAACATCTGGTTTTCAACTCACTATGATTCACACTTAAGTGACAAGCCCTGTGTGTTTATTTTAAAATCTAAATTGCAAAAACAAGACTCAAACTGTTTTTTTTCCGTATATAAACTTTGGTAATGCCACAACCCATTAAACAGCACAGAGATTATTAAAATATTATCATTATTTATATATGGAATTTTTTACAGCAGAGGGATATTTTCTTCACTATAAATGTAAATTTGAAACAAATATTATTCTGTCTTAATGTCAAGTACTGTTTCTTAAATTCTATTTGTTCTTTATTTGATCTTTATTTATGCGAGGTGACAATAATCAATCAGTTATCAGTGGGTTCACATTAAGATCCTGCATCCAGTGTAGCCCCCATGTGAGCTGCTGCTCTGTCTATATTTCTGTTTGCACAAATATAAGGGAAACATGGAGCTATAGTTGGTGTTAAACCAGCACTAACATCCTGTTTTCTAATCACAGCGCCTCATTCAAATGACATCACAGGTAAATTCTGAAATTCAAGGATCAACAGATAACATTCTTTAATGACATGACCAATGCTTCCTAAAAATATGCTTAAAAATGTAACATTAAGCTAAATATAATTGTAATATTAGTCTTTTATTTGTGTCCTGATTTCTTTCCACATGTAGTTATTAAAATTACCTCTCTATTAAGATTTTTAATACGCTGCAACTCATTGTCTAATAACCTTCTTTCTTGAAGATTATTGTAGATTTTAATCTAAATCTATTTTGTTGTCATTTATAATATATATCATATTCATGTTAACTTCTTGGAAAATATTTGAAAATTTTTTATGTGAAACACTTTGAAACAAGAAAATATTCTTCATACTTTTTTTACAATTAAATCTATTAAAAAAACATGGTTTATCATTAATCTGTTTATCATTATAATGATGACTATAGTTATATTTTAGATACATTTCAAAAGTGATTCAAGTGAGATTCCCCACAACACCAAGATGTTATCAATCATTGAGCTTCCATTGGCAGAAGTCATTAGAGATTGTCAACAATGCGTCATGATCTGTGGAAGGCTTGTCTATTGGTGGCCCCAGGTGCACTTGAAATACTGAAGGAAAAAATAGTTAGAGAAACCCAGCAGAGTGAGATTACTATAAATGGGTAGAAGCCACTTCATTAGGATAAAAACATAGCACTTTATTGATTAAGATTAAAAAGGAAAAAAAACATATCTTTAGAAAGGTACGATCTGCGTGTCGAGTTGATGGTACTCCAGAGCACTATTCACTGACGTTTTGTTCATCTAACTTAACGCTGCTGTATCGTTACTCCTTTTTCTAAGTATCCATCTAATGATGCCATTATGGCTCAAGTGGTTTAAATTAACGTGTATATCTTTTATATAACTGTATCTATACTTACTCCCTGCCTACTACCACATGAGTAAATTGATTACTTAATTTCAAACTCTCCTAAGCAAGAGCCCTTAAATAATACTTTGTAACAATCTCTCTGATATATTGCGACAACGTTGCCTAGACACTCCTCTTCTATGTGATCTAAATGTATTAACAAGTTATTTGCTGACCTTACATCTAACAGTAGTTAATCCCCCTTTTTTGTCGAAGAATATCTGTTGTTTCATTATTTTCAACCCACTAGCCACACTTGTTTGTTCAAGTTTGTAGACACATTTTTTCCTTTTAAATCTTAATCAATAAAGTTCTATGTTTTTATCCGAATGAAGTGGCTTTTACCCATTTATAGTAATCTTGTAGTGAAACTTCTACTCTTCTGGGTTTCTCTAACTATTTTTTGCTTCTATATTGAACAGTAAGGGTTACCCCCTGTTTGAGATTATTTCAGTAACCATATGTGAGGCTCCTACATATGATTCATAGGTAGTAGTCACTCTCTCTTCATATTTTGCATTTTTAAAGCTGTGGAAGAAAAACAAAAAAAGCATGAGAAACACGATGGAAATAAAAAACACAGAATGTACTTTCTCTAGTCCAGTCCACAGATCGCAATATATCGGTAGGAAAAACCTTTGATGTGGCTGTCCCTGAACCGAGTGTGCGCCACAAAAAGAGTCTATACTAGCTAGAGATATCAGTCAGCAACTGAAATAAGAAGTGGTCCTGACGGGGATGTCTGTAGAGGAGTGGTAGGCTCTACATATCCTAGTAATGTGTTTACCACGTAGAGGTGGGGAACAGCCCGAAAACGGGATATGAGACGGAGGAAAGGTCCAGCTCAATTGAACGCAATATAGAAAATGACATTCCTTCCAGAGATATGAAAAAACCATCCAAGTCGAACGCTCGTACATTTGCAATCCATTGAAAAGAAAAAGAAGGCGACAGACAAGAGGGTTCTGGCCTATGGGAGTGCCCTGTAGAGGAACATGAGCCGCTGAGAAAACTAAATGCGTAACTTTTATAGAGCAATACTACTTGCCCAACGAAAAAAAGATGGAATAAGAAATTTAGTACGCCAGTAACAGGTAAAGTAAAGGGATCAAGATCCCTCTCCATACAACAATTACTCCATCCTGTCCATGTGGTGCCATTGCTCCTTCCAGTGACTGGGGCCCAATAGTCCACTAGTAGTTCCTTAGTTGACGACGATAAGCAATCGACTGACCAGGATCCCATGATATAAACCAGGCAACTAGGTCCAAGTTTCTTTGGAGGACCAGTGGATTCAATTCCCCTTGGGTGTTTGTCAATAGAGGTTGAAGTGGTAGAGGTTAACACAGTAAAGGAGTTTAAGCATGCGTGGGATAGGCATACGGCTATCCTAACTATAAGATAAGGCTAGGGACTAATGAAAGTATTTAGAAAATTGGGCAGACTAGATGGGCCGAATGGTTCTTATCTGCCGTCACATTCTATGTTTATATGTTTCTATGTTTCTATAAGATGGCCGCCGTTTGCACGCAATTTGCTGGTGCGGTCCGCAGTCGCGGCCCACCGGCAGGGCCAGATTAAGAGACCAGTGGGCCTGGTGCTGACAATTATGATGGGCCTAATTACGGAATCTTATCGACCAAAAACACTAAAATAGTTATACCTCCCAAGTGTCATTTATCTGATGGAGACAGTGCTGGAGGGAAACTCAAAGGATGCAGCTATAAGAAAACTCATACCCTATGCTAATCTCTCTCTAATTTATGCTTTCATCTCTCAAGTAAATCCATACCCCTAACAGCAGTGTCCAGTGAAGCAGGAAGTCAATGGGCAGGGTAAAAGGGTAGGCCATTGGTGCGAATCACGTGACCAGACCTGCAAAAGGGGTGAACGTGCCCAAAAAAGGGGCATGTCTGTTCAAAGAATTTGAAGGACAGCCTGGCATGAATGCATGTCAGGCTGCCTGTCAATCATGCAGGCTGTGCAACTAAGGGCATATTAGGCAGACAGCATCCTGAGCTTGAGATAAATGCATCTAATGATGCGCTCACTCCATTCTTTCTAAGGAGTGTCCCCTAGCACTCACATGTCCACTTGTCGCCTTACCTTCTTACTAGTAGGCGGAAGTTCCTGGTATATAGTCAGAGAAAAGGTTTATGTAGTGAGTGTAGAAGAAAGGGGACATGCCACAGTGTTAGAGAGACCAACATCTGCATTACCTAAACTAATTTTATTGTCAGCCAGTCCACACAAGTTTTGTTCCCATACATCCCTCTTAAGTTTCCAAACTTGAAGGGACACTAGTCACCAGAACAACTATAGCTTATTGTATTTGTTCTGGTAAGTAAAATAATTCCATTCAGGCTTTTTGCAGTAAACACTGTCTTTTCAGAGAAAATAACTTCACTGGCTACTCCTTAGATGACTGCTAGAGGTGCTTCCTGGGGCAGTACTGTCTAGTGTGAAGCACTGCCATTCAGTGTCCCTCTGCATGCAGACACTGAACCTTCCTCATAGAGATGCATTGATTCAATTTATCTTTATGAGGAGATGCTGATTGGCCAGGGCTTTGTTTGACTTGTGCTGGCTCTGCCCCTGATCTGCCTAGTTGACAGTCTCAGCCAATCCTATGAGGAAGTATTGTAATTTGCTCAGACCACCATTTCTGATGATGTCAGCAGACAGTCAGTCCAGAGGCAGAGCCAGCAGCTGCAGACTTGAATACAAGTAATATTTTACTATATTTAGAGATGCAAGAGGGAGCCGAAGGGGCTAGATGGTGGTTTTTAACATAATAGGGTCAGAATTACATGATTGTGTTCCTAACGCTATTGTGCTCCTTTAAGCAAGAGTATGTGAAGAGTAGTTAGGGTTGCCACCTTTCTTGGAAAAAAATTCCAGCCTTAATCATTTGTATAATTAATTAGTTATGCGTGACATCACATGATGTAAATCACAAGGAGTGACATAAGAGAAAATTCTGTAAAATCACCAACAAACTACTCACAGTTTGATTCTGCTGTATGATGGATTGCTCCCAGTGTCTCCTTGTCTCCCAGTGTCTCAGTCTTGCAAGTCACCAAGTGTCTGTGTCCCTATGTATCAGAGCGTCAGTGTCCCCATTTTGCCCAGTCCCCTAGTCTCCCAGTGTCTCAGTGTCCCCATTTCTCCCAGTGTCCCCATGTCTCAATGTGTTATGTCACTGGAATACTAGGGGACACAGTGAGACATGGGGACACTGAGAGACCCGGGGACACTGAGACACATGGGGACACTTGTGGATACGGACATAGGGACACTGGGAGACATGGGGACACTGAGACATTTGGGGTAACTGGGAGAAATGGGGACACTGAGACACTAGGGACACAGAAACATGGGGACACAGACACTGGGACACATGGGGACACTGAAAAATTTGGGGACACTAAGACACTAGGGACACATGAGAGACATGGGACACTGGGAGACATGGGGACACTGGGAGACATGGGGACATTAAGAGGTATGGGGACATTGAGAGACACGGGGACACTGGCTGGGAAACAGACACTTGGGGACACTGGGAGACATGGGGACAGTTGTGGACATAGACATGGGGACGCTGGGATATTTAGGGACACTGGGAGACATGAGGACACTAGGCAGACTAAGAGATATGGGGACACAGACACTGAGAGACTTGGGGACACTGAGACACTAGGGATACTGGCTGGGAGACATGGGGACACTGGAAGACATGGGACATAGTGTCTCTGTGTCCCAATGTCTCCCAATGTCGCTATGTCTCACAGCATCCCCATGTGTCTCAGTGTCCCCATGTCTCCCAGTGTCCCCTAGTGTCTCAGTGTCCCCATGTTTTCCAGTGTCCCCAAAGTGTCTCAGTGTCCCCAGGTCTCCCCTAGTGTCCCCATGTGTACCCTAGTGTCTCAGTGTCCCCATGTCTCCCTGCTGCCTTTCCCCCATCCCTCACTTACCTGAGCTCTAGAGCTGCTGTCTGGACTCTCTGTGCTGTGTTGCTGCTCCCCCATGGATCAGTGAGTAGTAGAGAGAGGCAGGGATATGCTGTAATTTCCTATCCCTGCCTCTCTCCACATACAGTGATGCCTACAGGCCGGTGCTGGTATTGCAGAGTGATCTCCATTTATTCTGAGGAAAATACCTGCATTTGTATTGCCGGTATTACTGCAATACCGGCACGGCCATGCAGCCTCAAATACCAGTTGTGCCTTTGTGTTTTTTCCTGGGTGGTCGGCAGGGAGCGGTTCTGAGAACCGCCTCCCGTTCTGCTCCAACCCCTGGGACCGCGAAGTACGACTCCGGCGGTCCCACATGTTTGTCCTTGCACATCGCTTCTCCCGGCACGTGAGAGTTTCAGTTTAATGGTTCGAATATGGTTCTTAGATCCGGATATTATTTAGGATAAAGGTCAAGATTCCATCCACTGGTTCCACGTTACAATTTCGGATGGCATTCATCATATTATTATGTTTGTTTATTCTGTTATTTTTGTTAGTGACGTATTGTTCATGTACTTTATTTTGTCGCAGCGTGGAAGAGGAAATAGTTGGTTGGGAGGGGTCTTTTATAGATTCCTTACTTTTTTGTGATTTGTGTTTTTCTCTCTATGTTAATGTGCTTCTGTGGAGTTCTAGTAAAGAGAGACAAATATTTGCCTCCTGTCATTAATAAAATTAAGATTATAGTTACACTAAAGCTAGTATAATCTACAATTATTCAGAAATGGAGGACACGGGATTAAAATGCAATATGCTATACATTTTCTTTTCACAAAAATGATGTAGAATGAAAATGCAAAGAAATGCAGCTCGTTATTTAGCCAACACTTTACATGAATGCACAATTGTTGTGTGGGGCCTGGAGTGTACCTTTAACTTCAAGATTGTAACAATGTTTCTTTTTCTGTATGATGAAATACATTTACACTAAATACCAGCACTATGGGGACCTGGCACTAAACTCCCCTGGTATAAACAGCATAAAATATAAAAAAGACTCACAGGGGTCCTTAGTATTATTTCAGATATTTGACTTTGATGAAGTTCCAGCGTTAACAATTTTTTTATATTTCTCATTAGAGTTGAGCAAACCAAACTTTACCGGTTTGTACCGAGCATTACGATTTTTTGAGCCCGAACACATTTCAGTGTATGTTCGATGTTCGGTGATTTAATGGCGGGTTTTGAAAAGCTGCAGAGCAGCCAATCAACAAGCGTTTGACAGGTGTGCCCTTAGAAGCCAACCCAGCCATGCCTACTAATGGCATGGCTGTGATTGGCCAGTGCAGCATGTGACCCAGCCTCTATATAAGCTCTTATTAGTGTAGGGAGAGGATGCTGCAGCTGTGAGGGACAGATTAGGAAAGAATTCTGGTGTTGAAGCTGCAAACTACAGTGATTATTTTTGTGGGTGCTATACTGCATTTTTGTACCCTGCACTGAGCCCAGTGCCACAGAGAAATAAGCAGTCAGTCTGTTTGTTAGGTGGGCACTTGCAACTGCATGTGTTGCAGGCACATTACTTTAATCCTGTTCTGGTAGCTCAGTGGGCAACATCTAGGCATTTTTAAATACTGCTGTGGCAGTTTTACAAATTCTATTTTTTTTGGTGCTAAAAAGTAAATTTGGGGGAGTGCACTTCATATCTGAGAGTCAAATACTGCTTTTACATAGCAGTTTGACTAATTCACATTTTTTTTGTGGTTACAATTAAATTTGGGGCATTCACTTCATATCTGAGAGTCATATAGAACCGTCAAATACTGTGGTTACATCGCAGTTTGACCAATTCACATTTTTTGGGTGCTAAAAAGTTAATTTGGGGTGTGCACTTCATATCTGAGAGTCAAATAGAACTGTGAAATATTGTGGTTGCATCGCAGTTTGACCAATTCACATTTTTTTTAGTTTTTATAATTCTTTTTTTTGTTTGTGCTTTGTAAGGTACTCAACTTTCCATAAGACATGTCATCAACAGTGTAAAATTGGTCATTGCATTGTAACAGATCAGTTATACAGCATGTTTTATAATATAAATGATAATTCACTTGTACAGTACAGAAAGAGCACATTCAGCAGTAATCAAAGGTTGTTAAAACCTACGGTCCTCTGGGTTAATAGGGGGGGGGGACTGCTTGAGGTACCTATGACATATTGCCATTGTTATATATGTTTTGTCGTCCTCAGTCTGCCGTCATTGGTAGTGAATTGTACAAATATTAAAATCAAAATCAGAACTAATATGTAAAGTGGTTGCTGTCAGCCTGTGTCACGCAGCGTCTGCCTGTTGGTGGGAGCTGCTGGTCGTATTAGGCACGGTGGGTAGGTAAATGGAGGGTGAGAGGGGTATACAACTCTGCAGAACTAGTGTAGCTACTACTAACTGAGCCAATTTAGATTAAGATCCAATTCACATTTTTTTAGTGCTAAAAAGTAAATTTGGGGCATGCATTTCATATCTGAGAGTCAGATAGAACCGTTAAATACTGTGGTTACATCGCACTTTGAAAAATTCTAATTTTTTTGGTGCTAAATAGTACATTTGCGGCCTGCGGTGCATTTCTTGCAGTCTAATAAAACCGTTAAATACTACTGTTACATTGTTGTTTGACAAATTCAAATTTTTTGAGACAGTGAAGTAACTGTATTAATTACGCCTGTCACACTGTTGTGTGACCTCTAGAAATGTTTTCTCTTTAAGACACCCTCACTGCCTTACTGTCAGTGAACTTAATTGTTGACTATTGGTGGGTACATTGTTGCCTGACATAAACCATCTGTTAGTTTGGTGGGTGACCGCAAAGAATGAGGAGAGCGCCAAAGAAGGGACGTGGCCCTGGTCGTGGTGCTGCTGGTGTTGGTGGAGCTCATGTTGCAGGGAGAGGACGTGGTTGATCTGTGCCAGCTACACGCACAAGTGAAACACCTTCCTCAGGTGCGAGTAGGTGACAGAACCTTCAGCGTTATTTGGTAGGCCCGAATGCCGCTCTACGAATGGTGAGGCCAGAACAAGTACAGGCGATAGTAGATTGGATGGCTGACAGTGCCTCCAGTTCCTTCACATTGTCTCCCACCCGGTCCCCTGCTGAAAGCTCAGAGTTGTCACCTGCAGCCCATGGCCATCTGTCTTTCACCTCACCCCTTTGTAAATCAGCCAAACAGTCTGAGCACAAGTCATGCAGCAGTTTCTTATGCTTTTTGATGCTGTCAGGGTTTCCGTGGGCCATCCAACTATCCCTGCCCCAGAAGTGGAAGAGATTGAGTGCACTGATGCACAGCCACTTATGATTTCAGGATGTGGACATGCGAGGAACACCGCAACACATCTATGATGATGACGAAACACAAGTGCCAACTGCTGTGGCTTTCTGTAGTGTGCAGACTGGCAAGGAGGGCAAAATGTCGTAGCAGCTCTGGGCCTAGCTGGTTTGATGCACATCCCTTGCCTGGCGCATGTGCTGAATTTGGTGGTGCAGAAATTCCTGAAAAACTACTCAGATATAGCAGAGCTGCTGCAGGAAGTGTGGGCCGTCTGTGCATGCTTTCGGCGTTCTCACCCTGCTGCTGCTCGTCTGTCTGCGCTGCAGCATAACTTCGGCCTTCCCACTCACCACCTCATATGTGACGTGCCCACAAGGTGGAACTCCACCTTGCACATGCTGGAGAGACTGTGCGAGCAGCAGCAGACGATAGTGGAGTTTCAGCTGCAGCACGCATGGGTCAGTCGATCTGCGGAACAGCACCACTTCACCACCAATGTGTGGGACTCCATGCGAGACCTGTGTGCCATGTTGCGCTGTTTTGCGTACTCCACCAACATGGTCAGTGCCGATGATGCCGTGTTCAGCCTTACTATCCAGCTTCTATTTCTCCTTGAAAAAACGCTTCAGGCAATGATGGAAGAGGATGTGCCACATCCTCTTCCATGATCGCCTGAAGCGTTTTTTCAAGGAGACATAGAAGAGGGGTCATTTCCACGGTTATCAGGCCAGTCATTCACAAGTGGCTCGGAGGGTGGGTTCCTGCACCAGCATAGGCCAGGTACACAATTGTCCAGCCAGGGCACAGTTCTGGATGATGAGTAGGAGGAGGAGGAGGAGGAGGAACCGTGTTCACAGCAGGGTGGTACCCAGCGCAGCTTGTGGGCATCACTGGAGAGTGGCTGGGGGGATACAGAGGACACAGACGATACACCTCCCACAGAGGACAGCTTGTCCTTGCCTCTGGGCAGCCTGGCACACATGAGCGACTACATGCTGCAGTTCCTTCGCAATGACTGCCGAGTTGTCCACATTCTAATTTGTGCTGATTACTGGGTGGCCACCCTTCTGGATCCCCGTTACAAGGACAACGTGCCGTCCTTAATTCCCTCACTGGAGCGTGATCGGAAGATGCGTGACTACAAGTGCATGCTGGTAGACGCACTCCTGAGGGCATTCCCAACTGACACCAGGGGGCTCACTGGAAGCACAAGGCGAAGGCAGAGGAAGAGGAAGAGGTCACCAATGCAGCTGGGGCACCGCCAGCACCTCAGAAGGCAGGGCTAGCATGGCCGAAATGTGGAAAAGCTTTGTCAGCACGCCACAACACCAGCTGATATAGAACGTCTTAGCAGGAGGCAGCATTTCAGCAACATGGTGGAACAGTACGTGTGCACACATTTACACGCACTGACTGATGGGTCTGCCCCATTCAACTTCTGTGTCTCCAAATTGGGCACATGCCCTGAGCTTGCCCTTTATGCCTTGGAGGTGCTGGCCTGCCCCGCAGCCAGTGCATCGTCTGAACGTGTGCTTAGCACGGCATGGGGCATTATCACAGACAAGCGCAGCCGCCTGTCCTCAGCTCATGTTTATTCAAATGAACCAGGCATT
>OW240916.1:8907530-8918686 GCA_933207985.1 Pelobates cultripes | reverse complement strand
TGGATCAAGCAGCTATTACCCCACTAATTAGAAATTATATCCCTGTTTGTTATGTTTTTTCAAGTATTTATCCAATTGCAGTTTAAACATCTGTATGGACTCTGATAAAACCACCTCTTCAGACAGTGAATTCCATATCCTTATTGCTCTTACTGTAAAAAAAACCTTTTCTTTGCCTTAGATGAAATCTCCTTTCTTACAGCCTAAATGTGTGACCTCATGTCCCATGTATAGCCCTGTTTATGAATAGATTTCCAGATAAAGGTTTGTATTGGCCCCGAATATATTTGTATAAAGTTATCATATCCCGTTCTCAGGCGCTGCTTTAAGTTTTTTAACCTTTCTTCGTAACTAAAATGCTCCATTCCTTTTATCAATTTTGTAGCTTGTCTCTGCACTTTTTCTAGTGCCACGATATCTTTCTTTAGAACAGGTGCCCAGAATTGCACAACATATTTGAGGTGTGGTCTTATTACAAGTTTTAGAATGAAATGTTGTATTTCTTAAACTGTGTACTTTGTCTTTAACAGATATTGCAAACTGACAAGGTGTTAGAAATGGAACATTGTTTTTCATAGATGTTTCACCTCAGTGCATAATATGTTTGCGCCAGTTTGTCCCAGACGAATTACAATAACAATAATGCATAAACAAGCTTCAAGGCTATACTACGACTCTTTCAGTACACATTATACTGTGGTAACTCTAAGTAGATAAGGATGTTTAGACTTTAAGATGCCATCTTGAACTAAGTCAGGAAAATTTCCATGACTTATACACCCTTTAGTTATGGTCTTTTTATTTTTGCCAAGTTAAGGGAGGTCCTAAAATGAATAAAGTAAAAGAATGAAGGTGACGGCTGATTAAAACTAACACAATGATCAGAAGATTTCCAGTAACTGTGAACAAGAAAATGTTAAGGAATATGATGAACGTTAAAATGTTGAAGCAATAAAGATTTCCAAAGCCTAGTATGAGTTCTGTGACTCTCAAATAATTCCTTGCAAGCATAGTCCAATCAACTACATGTAGAGGTGACACTTTACAATCTAAAAAATATATAAAAATATGTGTATATTATTTTCATGTACAGAATAAAAATGTATGTCAACAGATCAAGAGACATAACTAAAAGTAATCATTTTTTTAAAGTGTAACTGACTCCAAAGTTTAAGACTCTCTACTAAAAGTTTTTTCTTATTTCTGATGTTTTTCCCACAGTGGGCCACCAACTTATTTTCTCCATATCTTTGGTGTAGGTGGCACTGGTCTTTAGAAGTTCTTATCTTACCTTTCCCAATCCATTCTCAAAAAGTATCTCTTTTTTGCTTTCACGTCCTCTTCCCTTGGCTCATCCTTTTTCCTGAAAAATCTATCTTCCCACCAGCTCCACACTTCTCATAGTAAATCCCTACATAACATGGCATAGTTCTTTCTTGTTTTATCAATAAGACTCAGGACTCTTACGCCCATCTCCAAACAGTGCAGTTGTGGCCACCAGTAGCCAATCCTTCCAAAGATCATGATCCATTATTGACAATTTCTGAAGACATCTGCCAATGGACGCTCAGTGATTGATTACATCTTGATGTTGTGAGAAGTCTCAGTGGAAACCCTTCTTAAATGTATCTAAAATATAGTTTTCATTATAATGATAAGCAGATAAATTTCTTTGACACCACAACTGAAAAACCAATGCTTATTTAATAGATGTATTTGTAAAAACAACAACAAAAAACTAATATGAAGAATGTTTTCTTGTTTCAAAATGTTTTTTCTAAAACTATGTTAAAATATTTTCAAAGAAGTCAATATGAATGGAAATGTGTTAGAAATGACAAAACAAAATAGATTTAGACTAGAGTAAAATTACCAATAACATCCAAGAAAGAGGGTATTTAGAAAATGAGTAGCAACATGTTAAAAAACATAATAGAGAGGAAATTCGAACATTTACCCTGGATAGAAATTGGGAATCAAATAATAGATCAATATTACATAATCGATATTAGACTAATGTTACATTTTTGTATTTCTGGGAAGCATTGGTGCTATCGTTAATGAATGATATCTGTTCATCCTGAAATTTCATAATTTATCTATGATGTCATTTGAATAAGGCACTGTGATTAGAAAACAGGTTAAATTACAGACAGAATGGAATCTCACCTGGGTCTATACAGGATGCAGGGTATTAATGTGAATGCAGTGACAAGTGATTAATCATTGTCATTTCATGAAAATAAAGATCAAATAGAACTTAATAAACAATACATGACATTAAGACAGAATAAAATTTGTTTGCAATTTACATTTTAGTAAAGAAAATATTCCACTGCTATAAAACATGCCGTTTTAAATGATGATAATATGTTTTTAAAAATCTCTGCAGTTTAATGGATTGTGACACTAACTAGAATTTAAAAAGGGAAAAAGCATTTGAAGTTTTCTTTTTGCTATTTAGATTTTAATATAGACACACAGAGTTATTCACCAAAGTGTGATTTGTAGTGAGTTGAAAATCAAATTGCAGAGTTTATTCTGAAATGTTTTGGAAATGTTTCCCAACCCTGCAGTTTTCACAGTTTGACTGTTTTTCGCCTAAATGTTGTCATTCGGTTTTCAATTTACCATCATTTGAAGTTTAGTGAATTAAACACTGAAAGAAAAATCAACGTTATTGCCTTGAAAGTCGGTTGTCGGTAATTCATAATTCTATTACCAAAAATCAAGTAAAAATAAGATGGTGCTAAAATGATTTAATTAAAAGAATTATTCGCTACAGGGAGCTGCACCTCCAATATAGCACACAGATGACATGTGGACCCAAAATCGAATAGACAGAGCAGCCAGAGTAACCTTCAAAAACACTTTATTAATGCATATTATAAATCTGCTCAATGAAAATTATAATTAAAATAATTTATTGAACTTAAAATTGCAGCCAACTGATCTAAAAACATAGATGACTTGCAGAATTTGTTTCTAATTTAGCTGTGTTTGCATCCAGTTTAAAGTTCACTTTAATTTCACTCCAAATTGTCTGCAAATTCACACTTTATTAACTATAGTAATTCACAAACAGAGGATACCAAGCTCACACTTAGAAATCCAGGTGCTTATCAGGGTCAGGCTTGACAAAAAAAACAGTTTAGTAGATAAAATAAATTAGGTCCAGGCACTCAGGATTGCTGCAGGAAGGCAGGTTTATTGGAACAAAAAGTTCAATGTTTCAGCCTACACAAAGGCCTTTAGCACGCTTGACTTGGTGTAGCCAGAAACGTTGCACATTTTGTTCCAATAAACCTGCCTTCCCTCAGCAATCCTGAGTGCCTGGACCTAATTTATTTTATCTACTTTATTAACTAAACACCACATTCCCAAGGATTTGAATGTGAATTAAAAAACTAAGGCTAAAATACTCATGCTGTGACTTTAGAGGAATTGGAGAATTTCTCCAGATCAGCAAATTTTAGCTGCATTTTGTAAATCAGATTTCAGAATTCTAAAATGCGTTTAGTAAATAGAACAAACCCCCTGAGAGACTGCAATTACAATGCTAAACAAAACATGAAATTAGATTGTATTAAAACAGTCTTTTAGCATATTGAACAATGTACCACTATCTCCAAACATATAGCCAGGTCAATGCCCTCTATCATTTAATAAACCATTTATTACACAGAATATAATATCTTGTTTAACTTAACATTTCATTTTTTTTTTTTCTTGGATATTCTTAAAAAAAAAATAGAGAAATCTTAGCACATGCATCCTGATAAATCACTTTTTAAAATAAATTAGCACAATTACTTACCAAAAGATTGCTTAGAAATCTGGTTACAGTATGCAGGAAAAGAGAAGAAAAATATCCTCTGATTAATTTTTTTAAAAAGTGCAACTTATCTGAAATAAAATTCGGCTTCATGCCTGGGCTTCATCAAAGCCATATTAGATGTTTGAAATAATGCTAAGACGGTCTGTGATCCTCTTTTATATTTTACGCTGTTTATGCCAGTGGGAGTTTAGTGGAACGTCCCTGTAGTGTTGGAGTTTAGAGTTCAAGTATTTCATAATGCAGGAAAGAAAAGTTCTTACAATCTTTAAAGTTAAAAGTTTGCTCCAACAAATGATTCATATAATGCATGAGACCGTATCTTCAGAAGGATATTGATACCTTAGAGAGGGTTCAGAGAAGGGCTACTAAACTGGTTCATGGATTGCGGGATAAAACTTACCAGGAAAGGTTAAAGGATCTTAACATGTATAGCTTGGAGGAAAGACGAGACAGGGGGGATATGATAGAAACATTTAAATACATAAAGGGAATCAACACAGTAAAGGAGGAGACTATATTTAAAAGAAGAAAAACTACCACAGCAAGAGGACATAGTCTTAAATTAGAGGGACAAATGTTTAAAAATAATATCAGGAAGTATTACTTTACTGAGAGGGTAGTGGATGCATGGAATAGCCTTCCAGCTGAAGTGGTAGAGGTTAACAAAGTAAAGGAGTTTAAGCATGCGTGGGATAGGCATAAGGCTATCCTAACTATAAGATAAGGCTAGGGACTAATGAAAGTATTTAGAAAATTGGGCAGACTAGATGGGCCGAATGGTTCTTATCTGCCGTCACATTCCATGTTTCTATAATATTTTAAAAAGATCTCTGCAGTTTAATGGATTGTGACATTAACCAGAATTTAGAAAGGGAAAAAGCATTTTAAGTCTTATTTTTGCAATTTAGATTTTAATTTAAAAACACTGAATTATTCACCAAAGTGTGAATTGTAGTGAGTTGAAAATTGCAGATTTTACTCTGAAATAGTTGTTTTGGAAATATTTCCCAAACCAGCAATTTTTGCAATTAGACTATTTTCACCTAAATTTTGCAATTCTGTTGTCAAATTACCACCATAGTTGTTTAGTGAATTAAACCGTGAAAAAACAATCAGCATTACTGCCTTGAAAGTCAATTGCCAGTAATTCATAATGGATTATTCATAGTTCATAGTGGATTATATTGCTTAAATAATTTCAACTGCTTTGATAGAAGCATAGCAAACTCTATTAAACCACAGTGGAGTTGCAAATGCAGCTGTGACCACCAATAGACAATCCTTCCACAGATCATGATCCATTATTGGCAATCTCTGAAAACATCTTCCTCGCTCAATGGACATGTCGATGTTGTGAGAAGTCGCAGTGGAAACCCTTCTTAAATTTATCTAAAATATAGTTTCATTATAATGATTAGTATCTGAATTACAAAACAGAGGATACTGTGACTATAGATGAATTTCTCCAGATCAGCAATATTTGGCTGCATTTTGTAAATCAGATTTCAGAATTCAGACACACTTTACAGTATTTACAATGGTAAATGGTAAAATACACAAATGCATTATAACAAATTTATAGAAATTTATAGAAATGCAGGGAGAGTTGGCAAGGTTTGTAATAGAACAATCTCACAGCTTAATGTAAAATGTGTCAACACTCCCAAACACAAGGAATATACGCCAGTTCAGTGCCCTCTACCTTAAATAAATCATATACCACACAGAGCATGATATTTTGTTAAACTTAATTTTCTATTATTGTTCCCTGGGATTTCTTGAAAAAATGTAGAAATCTTAGCACAGTCTTCTAGAGCACTTTCTAAATAAATAAGTAAAATTATTTACCAAAAGATTGCTTAAAATATGGTTAAAATATATGGGAAAAGGAGCAAAAATTTATTATGTTTTAGAACTCAAAATAATCAGAAATGAGGTAATGCTTAACAGTGGAACTCCATCAAAGTCACATATCTGAAATAATGTAGAGAATGTCTGTGAGTCTATTTTATATTTCATGCTGTTTATACCAGGAGAGTTTAGTGCAAGCTCCCTATAGAGCTGGAGTTTAGTGGAAAGTTATTTCATCACAAAGAAAAAGAAAAATTGTTACAATCTTAAAAGTTAAAGGTACACTCCAGGCCCAACACCAACAACTTAAATCAGGACAGAGGGGATCTTATTGAGGCAATCAGTAGACTTTAAGCCAGGGATATCAAACTTTAGACCCCAGATATTGATGGCCAAAACCTTACAAAATTTTCAGACTGCAATTGATGGCTACATAATCATGGGAGTTCCAGTTCAGAAACACCTGGGGTACCAGAGTGTAATTAAGATGTCCTCTTTCAAACAAGGTTACTTAGGTGTATTTAGGGGTACCAAGACAAAGATCTAAATTTGATCGCAGAGAGTGAGCATAAACAATAAGCTTTAAAAATGAAACCCCCTTGGGGAAGAACCTATTAGCAGTGCTGACTTGTCTCACATCTTGTGAGCACTGTGCAGAAATGCTTGTATACAGCATCTAACCTGTAAAAATGAGCCTGTTGGAAATATCATGGCGGATACCACGTGCAACCTACTCTGGAGTAAAAACTGGATCGCCTGTTAGCCAACTTTTGGGCCAAGCTGTTCTGGGCATTCCTCATAAGGCTCCACTGGCGCCAACTTCCCAGCAGACCACACAACACTCTGCATATACTGACATGGCACTGATAGTGCAGGAGCAGAGACGGGCACAGAGAAACATGCAGTGGACACTGGGGCACTGAAAGCTCAGCTCAGTTGATGTTCACAATCTTTTTGGGCTTCGACCTAATCGGAGACTGGTCCCTAAGTGCTTCTCTCCCCTACAGAGAGACAACAGCCTGATAGGAGATCCTAAGACCGAGCTTGGCTTGTAATATGGTATGGGACTCTAAAGTCAGCTTCTCTGGAATGTCTTGAACTTGGGGCTGGTGGGGTACTAGTGTATGGGACTTGGTTCACCACTGTCTTAGGAGCAATCTCCGCCATAGGTTAGGTTTAGGCTGAATTTCTTGAACACATTCAATGCCACTGTAGCCTAGGAATACCTGCCCTCGCCACACCTCAGATGGCTACTTGATGTGCTTCATGGATCAGTACTGCACACACTGTCATTCAGTGTCTCCTCTCTATGCATGGAGACACTGAACTTTCCTTGTAGAGATGCATTGATTCAATACATCTCTATGAGGAGATGATGATTGGCCTGGGCTGTGTTTGACTTGTGCTGATTCTGTCCCTGAGCTGCCTACTTGACAATCTCAGTCAATCCAATGGGAAAGCATTATGATTGGCTCAGAAAAACACTTCTGATGATGACAGCCACGCAGGAAGATCAGGGGTAGAGCCAGCAGCTGCAGACTTGAACAAAATAAAGATATTAATATATTAAAGGGTGGGGGGGCGAGGGACCAGATGGTGGATTTAACACTATCAGGTCAGTAATATATGTTTGAATACATGTTTGAAGTACATGAATACTCAGTAATAATGACCAGCAGATCATTATTCCATGGTGTGGAAGTTAAAAAGCTATGAATATGTAAAAAATTATGTAAATAGATCACTTACAGGTCTGCATCTAAACATCTTGTACAAAATGTAATGCTAGTTGCACCAATATATCATTACAATATTTCAGTCCCAGCTAGGGATGTGCATGCACAAAAAATTTGGTTCGGTTCGGAAATTCGGGTAAGTAAAAAAATTTGTCTGCTTTGGCAATTTGGTTTGGTTTGGCACTTCTGAACTACCAATTTTGGGCAATTCAGAACTTCGGAAGCACAACAACCACTTACAGATCGATAGGGCTCCCGCCTCTCGGTGCCCGGACTGACATCACAACCACTTACACAGCTCCCAGGGCCAGGAATTAGCTTATTGGTCAAGATTCCTGTCATCATTCACGTCATTTTCCTTCCCTCTCTCTTGTTTTTGCCACTTTTCAGAAATTCAAAGCACTTAGGAACTTCAGCAATTCGGAACTTCAGCAATTCAGAACTTCATTGATTCGGAACTTCGGTTCGATTAGGTACGGCACTTCCGAACTTCAGCACTGCCAAACGTAGGAAATAGTGCACTTCGCCACTTCGGACATTCATAAGAATCCGAATGTCTGAATTGCACGAAATTTGTCCAAATATACATTTGAAACGAAAAACAATTGCACATGTCTAGTCCCAATAGTGGACATTTTGCTTTAAAAAGATCTTCACAGAAACATTGCAAACATTATTATTATTATTATTATTATTAATGCTGAAATCTACAAGAAGTCCATGTAATGTGTCCAATCATTCCCATCATTATATAAAAAAATGTCTTTAACGTTCAGAAATCTTTCTTAGTGCTGTTCTGATGTCTTGGTTTCTTAGACTGTATACTAATGGGTTAAATAGGGGAGTAAACACTGCATGCAACAATGATATAATCTTATTCAAAAGCAATACATTTCCTATGGATGGTATCATATATTTCATTATTAATGTCCCATAGAATGTGCCAACCACAAAAAGGTGGGAACTGCAGGTTGAAAAGGTTTTCTGTCTTCCGGTTGTAGAAGGGATCCTAAATATCACAAGGAGGATATGAACATAAGTCACCGTTATAAAAGCACAAGGACATATAAATAGAGGAGTAGAAAGTACAATGGCTAAAAATTTCACCAGAGACGTGTCTGAACATGAAAGTTTTTGGAGAGGTGAAAATTCACAATATATATGTTCAATTTTGTTTCCATCACAGAACTGAAAGTTGGATATAGGTATGATACCTGTTAGGTTTAGGGTAAATCCTAATATCCAGGGTAAAACAGACAGACAGGTGCACAATGTAAAGTCCATGATAGTGACGTAACGCAATGGGACACATATAGCCAGGTATCGGTCATAGGACATCACTGCGAGCAGGAAACATTCTGTAACAATAATACCACTATAGAAATAGTATTGAGTTATACAGTTAAAAATTGTCATTCTTTTCCCACCGTGTAAGATTGTATCTAGTAAATTGGGAAGAGTATTTGTTGAGAGCACAATATCAGACACTGATAGATGACAAAGAAAGAAGTACATGGGAGAATGAAGGTGATGGCTGATTGAAACTAACATAATGATCAGAAGATTTCCAGTTACTGTGATTAGGAAAATGTTAAGGAATATGATGAAAATTAAAATATTGAAGCCATAAAGATTTCCAAAGCCTAGAAGTATGAGTTCTGTAACTCTTGATTCATTCCTTACATTCATAGTCCAATCAAAGATCCTCACTGCATGCAGATGTGACACTTTACAATCTAAAAAAAGTATGTAAACATGTGTATATTATTTTATCGTACAGAATAGCATGGTACGGCAACAGTTTAAGAGACATAACAAATATTTTTAATCAATTATTTAATTGTAATTAAATCCAAAGTTTAAGACTCTCTACTAATAGTTTTTCTCATTTCTAATGTTTTTCCCACACCTCCAGCATCTTTTCTTAGTATCCATAACCTTGGTCTAGATGGCACTGTTCTTTGAAGGTTCTTATCCTACCGCTTGGCTCATAATTTTTCCTGATAAATCTATGTCTGGATCCCTACATAACCAATTTTTTACCTGGTTTATAGATAATAATACTCAATACTCATTACCCCATGGACCACCAATAGACAATCCTTCCACAGATCCTGACCCATTGTTGACCATCTCGGATGACATCCGCAAATGGATGCTCAGTAATTGATAACATTTTGGTGTTGTTGAAAGTCTCAGGGGAAACCCTTCTTAAATGTATCTAAAATATAATTATAGTCATCATTATAATGATAAGCAGATAATGCTTATTTTATATATTAATTTGTAGAAAATAAAATGGTATGAAGAATGTTTTCTTGTTTCAAAGTGTGTGTTTCACCTAAAAATGTTTTCAAATATTTTCCAAGAAGTCAACATGAGTATATGTATTATAAATAACAAAATCACCAATAATTTGCAGGTAAGAAGGTTACTAAACAATGTGTTGCAGCATGTTAAAACTCTTGTACCTACTTGCATACCAAAAATAAAGAATAAAAAAAAAAAAATCTTAATAGAGAGGAAATGTTAACATCTACATCGGAAACAATTCGGGACACAAGTAAAAAATATTTCTCAATCACTTTTAGCTTGTTCCATTTTTAGCTTGTTACAGTTTTAAACATAATTTTAGGAAAGTTATCTATTGATACCGGAATTTCAGAATGTACCTACATCATAGAATTGTGATGCTAAATTCTTTTAATTTGTTATGACAGAAGCTATTGCTAAAGTTATACGTTTTAAGTTTGTTGTCAGTCACCCCAAGGAGTTGCAATTAATTGTGATGAGGGGCTGTGATTAAAGAACAGAATGTTAGTGCTGGTTTAACACCAAATACAACTCCATGTCTTCCTTCTTTTGGGCAAACAGAATTACAGACAGAGCAGGAGCTCGCATGATGGCTACACTGGATGCAGGAGCTTAAGGTAAATACAGTGATAACTGATTGGTAATTGTCACCTTATATTAATAAAGATCAAATAGAATTTAATAAACAGTACTTGACATTAAGACAGAATAATATTTGTTTGCAATTTACATTTTTAGTAGAAAGAAAATATCCCGTTGCGATAAAACATACTATATATAAATCATGATCATATTTTAATAATCACTGTGCACTTTAACTGGTTGTAGTGTTACCCAAAGTTTATTTAGGGAAATAAACAGTTTGAGTCTTGTTTTTGCAATTAAGATTTTAATTTAAACACACAGAGTTATTTACCAGTGAACTGTAGTGGTTTGAAAATCAAGCTGCAAATTTTATGCTGATATAGTTAATTTGGAAATAGTTCCCAACCCAGCAATTTTCGCAGCCTGACTGTTTTTACCTTAATTTAGCAATTCTGATTTAAGTTTATGATCATTGTAGTTTATTTAAGTAAACACTGAAAAGCAATCACCATTATTGTCTCTCAGCACATTCTTCCCAGTAAAATATTTTTGAAAATAAATTAAAATTACTTACCAGAAGATTGCTTAGAAATCTGGTTACAGTATGCAGAAAAGGGGTAAAAATATCCTCTGATAATTTTTTTTTAAAACTATAACTTGTCTGAAAGATGATACGGTTGAATGCCAGAACTCCATCAAAGCAGATTTTGAAATAACGACGTCTGTAATCCCATTTTATATTTTATGCTTACACATAGGGTGTTTCCCTATGGTGCAGCAGTTTAATTATTTCATCATACAGAGAAAGAAAAAATGCAAGTTTGATAAAATGA
>OW240916.1:8890510-8907430 GCA_933207985.1 Pelobates cultripes | reverse complement strand
CAACTTATTTTCTCCATATCTTTGGTGTAGGTGGCATTGGTCTTTAGAAGTTCTTATCTTACCTTTCCCAATCCATTCTCAAAAAGTATCTATTTTTTGCTTTCACGTCCTCTTCCCTTGGCTCATCCTTTTTCCTGAGAAATCTATCTTCCCACCAGCTCCACACTTCTCGTAGTAAATCCCTACATAACATGGTATAGTTCTTTCTTGTTTTATCAATAAGACTCAGGACTCTTACGCCCATCTCCAAACAGTGCAGTTGTGGCCACCAGTAGCCAATCCTTCCAAAGATCATGATCCATTATTGACAATTTCTGAAGACATCTGCCAATGGACGCTCAGTGATTGATTACATCTTGATGTTGTGAGAAGTCTCAGTGGAAACCCTTCTTAAATGTATCTAAAATATAGTTTTCATTATAATGATAAGCAGATAAATTTCTTTGACAACACAACTGAAAAACCAATGCTTATTTAATAGATGTATTTGTAAAAACAACAACAAAAAACTAATATGAAGAATGTTTTCTGGTTTCAAAATGTTAAAATATTTTCAAAGAAGTCAATATGAATGGAAATGTGTTAGAAATGACAAAACAAAATAGATTTAGACTCGAGTAAAATTACCAATAACTTCCAAGAAAGAGGGTATTTAGAAAATGAGTAGCAACATGTTAAAAAACGTAATAGAGAGGAAATTCGAACATTTACCCTGGATAGAAATTGGGAATCAAATAATAGATCAATATTACATAATCGATATTAGACTAATGTTACATTTTTGTATTTCTGGGAAGCATTGGTGCTATCGTTAATGAATGATATCTGTTCATCCTGAAATTTCATAATTTATCTATGATGTCATTTGAATAAGGCACTGTGATTAGAAAACAGGTTAAATTACAGACAGAATGGAATCTCACCTGGGTCTATACAGGATGCAGGGTATTAATGTGAATGCAGTGACAAGTGATTAATCATTGTCATTTCATGAAAATAAAGATCAAATAGAACTTAATAAACAATACATGACATTAAGACAGAATAAAATTTGTTTGCAATTTACATTTTAGTAAAGAAAATATTCCACTGCTATAAAACATGCCGTTTTAAATGATGATAATATGTTTTTAAAAATCTCTGCAGTTTAATGGATTGTGACACTAACTAGAATTTAAAAAGGGAAAAAGCATTTGAAGTTTTCTTTTTGCTATTTAGATTTTAATATAGACACACAGAGTTATTCACCAAAGTGTGATTTGTAGTGAGTTGAAAATCAAATTGCAGAGTTTATTCTGAAATGTTTTGGAAATGTTTCCCAACCCTGCAGTTTTCACAGTTTGACTGTTTTTCGCCTAAATGTTGTCATTCGGTTTTCAATTTACCATCATTTGAAGTTTAGTGAATTAAACACTGAAAGAAAAATCAACGTTATTGCCTTGAAAGTCGGTTGTCGGTAATTCATAATTCTATTACCAAAAATCAAGTAAAAATAAGATGGTGCTAAAATGATTTAATTAAAAGAATTATTCGCTACAGGGAGCTGCACCTCCAATATAGCACACAGATGACATGTGGACCCAAAATCGAATAGACAGAGCAGCCAGAGTTACCTTCAAAAACACTTTATTAATGCATATTATAAATCTGCTCAATGAAAATTATAATTAAAATAATTTATTGAACTTAAAATTGCAGCCAACTGATCTAAAAACATAGATGACTTGCAGAATTTGTTTCTAATTTAGCTGTGTTTGCATCCAGTTTAAAGTTCACTTTAATTTCACTCCAAATTGTCTGCAAATTCACACTTTATTAACTATAGTAATTCACAAACAGAGGATACCAAGCTCACACTTAGAAATCCAGGTGCTTATCAGGGTCAGGCTTGACAAAAAAAACAGTTTAGTAGATAAAATAAATTAGGTCCAGGCACTCAGGATTGCTGCAGGAAGGCAGGTTTATTGGAACAAAAAGTTCAATGTTTCAGCCTACACAAAGGCCTTTAGCACGCTTGACTTGGTGTAGCCAGAAACGTTGCACATTTTGTTCCAATAAACCTGCCTTCCCTCAGCAATCCTGAGTGCCTGGACCTAATTTATTTTATCTACTTTATTAACTAAACACCACATTCCCAAGGATTTGAATGTGAATTAAAAAACTAAGGCTAAAATACTCATGCTGTGACTTTAGAGGAATTGGAGAATTTCTCCAGATCAGCAAATTTTAGCTGCATTTTGTAAATCAGATTTCAGAATTCTAAAATGCGTTTAGTAAATAGAACAAACCCCCTGAGAGACTGCAATTACAATGCTAAACAAAACATGAAATTAGATTGTATTAAAACAGTCTTTTAGCATATTGAACAATGTACCACTATCTCCAAACATATAGCCAGGTCAATGCCCTCTATCATTTAATAAACCATTTATTACACAGAATATAATATCTTGTTTAACTTAACATTTCATTTTTTTTTTTTCTTGGATATTCTTAAAAAAAAAATAGAGAAATCTTAGCACATGCATCCTGATAAATCACTTTTTAAAATAAATTAGCACAATTACTTACCAAAAGATTGCTTAGAAATCTGGTTACAGTATGCAGGAAAAGAGAAGAAAAATATCCTCTGATTAATTTTTTTAAAAAGTGCAACTTATCTGAAATAAAATTCGGCTTCATGCCTGGGCTTCATCAAAGCCATATTAGATGTTTGAAATAATGCTAAGACGGTCTGTGATCCTCTTTTATATTTTACGCTGTTTATGCCAGTGGGAGTTTAGTGGAACGTCCCTGTAGTGTTGGAGTTTAGAGTTCAAGTATTTCATAATGCAGGAAAGAAAAGTTCTTACAATCTTTAAAGTTAAAAGTTTGCTCCAACAAATGATTCATATAATGCATGAGACCGTATCTTCAGAAGGATATTGATACCTTAGAGAGGGTTCAGAGAAGGGCTACTAAACTGGTTCATGGATTGCGGGATAAAACTTACCAGGAAAGGTTAAAGGATCTTAACATGTATAGCTTGGAGGAAAGACGAGACAGGGGGGATATGATAGAAACATTTAAATACATAAAGGGAATCAACACAGTAAAGGAAGAGACTATATTTAAAATAAGAAAAACTACCACAGCAAGAGGTCTTAAATTAGAGGGACAAATGTTTAAAAATAATATCAGGAAGTATTACTTTACTGAGAGGGTAGTGGATGCATGGAATAGCCTTCCAGCTGAAGTGGTAGAGGTTAACAAAGTAAAGGAGTTTAAGCATGCGTGGGATAGGCATAAGGCTATCCTAGCTATAAGATAAGGCTAGGGACTAATGAAAGTATTTAGAAAATTGGGCAGACTAGATGGGCCGAATGGTTCTTATCTGCCGTCACATTCCATGTTTCTATAATATTTTAAAAAGATCTCTGCAGTTTAATGGATTGTGACATTAACCAGAATTTAGAAAGGGAAAAAGCATTTTAAGTCTTATTTTTGCAATTTAGATTTTAATTTAAAAACACTGAATTATTCACCAAAGTGTGAATTGTAGTGAGTTGAAAATTGCAGATTTTACTCTGAAATAGTTGTTTTGGAAATATTTCCCAAACCAGCAATTTTTGCAATTAGACTATTTTCACCTAAATTTTGCAATTCTGTTGTCAAATTACCACCATAGTTGTTTAGTGAATTAAACCGTGAAAAAACAATCAGCATTACTGCCTTGAAAGTCAATTGCCAGTAATTCATAATGGATTATTCATAGTTCATAGTGGATTATATTGCTTAAATAATTTCAACTGCTTTGATAGAAGCATAGCAAACTCTATTAAACCACAGTGGAGTTGCAAATGCAGCTGTGACCACCAATAGACAATCCTTCCACAGATCATGATCCATTATTGGCAATCTCTGAAAACATCTTCCTCGCTCAATGGACATGTCGATGTTGTGAGAAGTCGCAGTGGAAACCCTTCTTAAATTTATCTAAAATATAGTTTCATTATAATGATTAGTATCTGAATTACAAAACAGAGGATACTGTGACTATAGATGAATTTCTCCAGATCAGCAATATTTGGCTGCATTTTGTAAATCAGATTTCAGAATTCAGACACACTTTACAGTATTTACAATGGTAAATGGTAAAATACACAAATGCATTATAACAAATTTATAGAAATTTATAGAAATGCAGGGAGAGTTGGCAAGGTTTGTAATAGAACAATCTCACAGCTTAATGTAAAATGTGTCAACACTCCCAAACACAAGGAATATACGCCAGTTCAGTGCCCTCTACCTTAAATAAATCATATACCACACAGAGCATGATATTTTGTTAAACTTAATTTTCTATTATTGTTCCCTGGGATTTCTTGAAAAAATGTAGAAATCTTAGCACAGTCTTCTAGAGCACTTTCTAAATAAATAAGTAAAATTATTTACCAAAAGATTGCTTAAAATATGGTTAAAATATATGGGAAAAGGAGCAAAAATTTATTATGTTTTAGAACTCAAAATAATCAGAAATGAGGTAATGCTTAACAGTGGAACTCCATCAAAGTCACATATCTGAAATAATGTAGAGAATGTCTGTGAGTCTATTTTATATTTCATGCTGTTTATACCAGGAGAGTTTAGTGCAAGCTCCCTATAGAGCTGGAGTTTAGTGGAAAGTTATTTCATCACAAAGAAAAAGAAAAATTGTTACAATCTTAAAAGTTAAAGGTACACTCCAGGCCCAACACCAACAACTTAAATCAGGACAGAGGGGATCTTATTGAGGCAATCAGTAGACTTTAAGCCAGGGATATCAAACTTTAGACCCCAGATATTGATGGCCAAAACCTTACAAAATTTTCAGACTGCAATTGATGGCTACATAATCATGGGAGTTCCAGTTCAGAAACACCTGGGGTACCAGAGTGTAATTAAGATGTCCTCTTTCAAACAAGGTTACTTAGGTGTATTTAGGGGTACCAAGACAAAGATCTAAATTTGATCGCAGAGAGTGAGCATAAACAATAAGCTTTAAAAATGAAACCCCCTTGGGGAAGAACCTATTAGCAGTGCTGACTTGTCTCACATCTTGTGAGCACTGTGCAGAAATGCTTGTATACAGCATCTAACCTGTAAAAATGAGCCTGTTGGAAATATCATGGCGGATACCACGTGCAACCTACTCTGGAGTAAAAACTGGATCGCCTGTTAGCCAACTTTTGGGCCAAGCTGTTCTGGGCATTCCTCATAAGGCTCCACTGGCGCCAACTTCCCAGCAGACCACACAACACTCTGCATATACTGACATGGCACTGATAGTGCAGGAGCAGAGACGGGCACAGAGAAACATGCAGTGGACACTGGGGCACTGAAAGCTCAGCTCAGTTGATGTTCACAATCTTTTTGGGCTTCGACCTAATCGGAGACTGGTCCCTAAGTGCTTCTCTCCCCTACAGAGAGACAACAGCCTGATAGGAGATCCTAAGACCGAGCTTGGCTTGTAATATGGTATGGGACTCTAAAGTCAGCTTCTCTGGAATGTCTTGAACTTGGGGCTGGTGGGGTACTAGTGTATGGGACTTGGTTCACCACTGTCTTAGGAGCAATCTCCGCCATAGGTTAGGTTTAGGCTGAATTTCTTGAACACATTCAATGCCACTGTAGCCTAGGAATACCTGCCCTCGCCACACCTCAGATGGCTACTTGATGTGCTTCATGGATCAGTACTGCACACACTGTCATTCAGTGTCTCCTCTCTATGCATGGAGACACTGAACTTTCCTTGTAGAGATGCATTGATTCAATACATCTCTATGAGGAGATGATGATTGGCCTGGGCTGTGTTTGACTTGTGCTGATTCTGTCCCTGAGCTGCCTACTTGACAATCTCAGTCAATCCAATGGGAAAGCATTATGATTGGCTCAGAAAAACACTTCTGATGATGACAGCCACGCAGGAAGATCAGGGGTAGAGCCAGCAGCTGCAGACTTGAACAAAATAAAGATATTAATATATTAAAGGGTGGGGGGCGAGGGACCAGATGGTGGATTTAACACTATCAGGTCAGTAATATATGTTTGAATACATGTTTGAAGTACATGAATACTCAGTAATAATGACCAGCAGATCATTATTCCATGGTGTGGAAGTTAAAAAGCTATGAATATGTAAAAAATTATGTAAATAGATCACTTACAGGTCTGCATCTAAACATCTTGTACAAAATGTAATGCTAGTTGCACCAATATATCATTACAATATTTCAGTCCCAGCTAGGGATGTGCATGCACAAAAAATTTGGTTCGGTTCGGAAATTCGGGTAAGTAAAAAAATTTGTCTGCTTTGGCAATTTGGTTTGGTTTGGCACTTCTGAACTACCAATTTTGGGCAATTCAGAACTTCGGAAGCACAACAACCACTTACAGATCGATAGGGCTCCCGCCTCTCGGTGCCCGGACTGACATCACAACCACTTACACAGCTCCCAGGGCCAGGAATTAGCTTATTGGTCAAGATTCCTGTCATCATTCACGTCATTTTCCTTCCCTCTCTCTTGTTTTTGCCACTTTTCAGAAATTCAAAGCACTTAGGAACTTCAGCAATTCGGAACTTCAGCAATTCAGAACTTCATTGATTCGGAACTTCGGTTCGATTAGGTACGGCACTTCCGAACTTCAGCACTGCCAAACGTAGGAAATAGTGCACTTCGCCACTTCGGACATTCATAAGAATCCGAATGTCTGAATTGCACGAAATTTGTCCAAATATACATTTGAAACGAAAAACAATTGCACATGTCTAGTCCCAATAGTGGACATTTTGCTTTAAAAAGATCTTCACAGAAACATTGCAAACATTATTATTATTATTATTATTATTAATGCTGAAATCTACAAGAAGTCCATGTAATGTGTCCAATCATTCCCATCATTATATAAAAAAATGTCTTTAACGTTCAGAAATCTTTCTTAGTGCTGTTCTGATGTCTTGGTTTCTTAGACTGTATACTAATGGGTTAAATAGGGGAGTAAACACTGCATGCAACAATGATATAATCTTATTCAAAAGCAATACATTTCCTATGGATGGTATCATATATTTCATTATTAATGTCCCATAGAATGTGCCAACCACAAAAAGGTGGGAACTGCAGGTTGAAAAGGTTTTCTGTCTTCCGGTTGTAGAAGGGATCCTAAATATCACAAGGAGGATATGAACATAAGTCACCGTTATAAAAGCACAAGGACATATAAATAGAGGAGTAGAAAGTACAATGGCTAAAAATTTCACCAGAGACGTGTCTGAACATGAAAGTTTTTGGAGAGGTGAAAATTCACAATATATATGTTCAATTTTGTTTCCATCACAGAACTGAAAGTTGGATATAGGTATGATACCTGTTAGGTTTAGGGTAAATCCTAATATCCAGGGTAAAACAGACAGACAGGTGCACAATGTAAAGTCCATGATAGTGACGTAACGCAATGGGACACATATAGCCAGGTATCGGTCATAGGACATCACTGCGAGCAGGAAACATTCTGTAACAATAATACCACTATAGAAATAGTATTGAGTTATACAGTTAAATATTGTCATTCTTTTCCCACCGTGTAAGATTGTATCTAGTAAATTGGGAAGAGTATTTGTTGAGAGCACAATATCAGACACTGATAGATGACAAAGAAAGAAGTACATGGGAGAATGAAGGTGATGGCTGATTGAAACTAACATAATGATCAGAAGATTTCCAGTTACTGTGATTAGGAAAATGTTAAGGAATATGATGAAAATTAAAATATTGAAGCCATAAAGATTTCCAAAGCCTAGAAGTATGAGTTCTGTAACTCTTGATTCATTCCTTACATTCATAGTCCAATCAAAGATCCTCACTGCATGCAGATGTGACACTTTACAATCTAAAAAAAGTATAGTACAGAATAGCATGGTACGGCAACAGTTTAAGAGACATAACAAATATTTTTAATCAATTATTTAATTGTAACTAAATCCAAAGTTTATGACTCTCTACTAATAGTTTTTCTCATTTCTAATGTTTTTCCCACACCTCCAGCATCTTTTCTTAGTATCCATAACCTTGGTCTAGATGGCACTGTTCTTTGAAGGTTCTTATCCTACCACTTGGCTCATAATTTTTCCTGATAAATCTATGTCTGGATCCCTACATAACCAATTTTTTACCTGGTTTATAGATAATAATACTCAATACTCATTACCCCATGGACCACCAATAGACAATCCTTCCACAGATCCTGACCCATTGTTGACCATCTCGGATGACATCCGCAAATGGATGCTCAGTGATTGATAACATTTTGGTGTTGTTGAAAGTCTCAGGGGAAACCCTTCTTAAATGTATCTAAAATATAATTATAGTCATCATTATAATGATAAGCAGATAATGCTTATTTTATATATTAATTTGTAGAAAATAAAATGGTATGAAGAATGTTTTCTTGTTTCAAAGTGTGTGTTTCACCTAAAAATGTTTTCAAATATTTTCCAAGAAGTCAACATGAGTATATGTATTATAAATAACAAAATCACCAATAATTTGCAGGTAAGAAGGTTACTAAACAGTGTGTTGCAGCATGTTAAAACTCTTGTACCTACCTGCATACCAAAAATAAAGAATAAAAAAAAAAATCTTAATAGAGAGGAAATGTTAACATCTACATTCGAAACAACTCGGGACACAAGTAAAAAATATTTCTCAATCACTTTTAGCTTGTTCCATTTTTAGCTTGTTACAGTTTTAAACATAATTTTAGGAAAGTTATCTATTGATACCGGAATTTCAGAATTTACCTACATCATAGAATTGTGATGCTAAATTCTTTTAATTTGTTATGACAGAAGCTATTGCTAAAGTTATACGTTTTAAGTTTGTTGTCAGTCACCCCAAGGAGTTGCAATTAATTGTGATGAGGGGCTGTGATTAAAGAACAGAATGTTAGTGCTGGTTTAACACCAAATACAACTCCATGTCTTCCTTCTTTTGGGCAAACAGAATTACAGACAGAGCAGGAGCTCGCATGATGGCTACACTGGATGCAGGAGCTTAAGGTAAATACAGTGATAACTGATTGGTAATTGTCACCTTATATTAATAAAGATCAAATAGAATTTAATAAACAGTACTTGACATTAAGACAGAATAATATTTGTTTGCAATTTACATTTTTAGTAGAAAGAAAATATCCCGTTGCGATAAAACATACTATATATAAATCATGATCATATTTTAATAATCACTGTGCACTTTAACTGGTTGTAGTGTTACCCAAAGTTTATTTAGGGAAATAAACAGTTTGAGTCTTGTTTTTGCAATTAAGATTTTAATTTAAACACACAGAGTTATTTACCAGTGAACTGTAGTGGTTTGAAAATCAAGCTGCAAATTTTATGCTGATATAGTTAATTTGGAAATAGTTCCCAACCCAGCAATTTTCGCAGCCTGACTGTTTTTACCTTAATTTAGCAATTCTGATTTAAGTTTATGATCATTGTAGTTTATTTAAGTAAACCCTGAAAAGCAATCACCATTATTGTCTCTCAGCACATTCTTCCCAGTAAAACATTTTTGAAAATAAATTAAAATTACTTACCAGAAGATTGCTTAGAAATCTGGTTACAGTATGCAGAAAAGGTGTAAAAATATCCTCTGATAATTTTTTTTTAAAACTATAACTTGTCTGAAAGATGATACGGTTGAATGCCAGAACTCCATCAAAGCAGATTTTGAAATAACGACGTCTGTAATCCCATTTTATATTTTATGCTTACACAAGGGGTGTTTATTTCAAGGTCCCTATGGTGCAGCAGTTTAATTATTTCATCATACAGAGAAAGAAAAAATGCAAGTTTGATAAAATGAAGATATAGGCTAGTTCTGAGTAAAACCACAGAGTTGGGCCAGGTTTATGGCCCAGCACTTTATGGCTGAAGTGACTGTTTGTCTGCAAGCACAAGGGAAGTGGGAACACGTGATCCGGATTGTGCTTTCACCCAGAGCAGCAGGTCACAATTAAGGGAGTGAAGGTAGTCAGCCTCCCTACCCAGCGGCCAATTTCAACACAGTGAGAAGAGGTAGAGGTAGTTGGTTTCCCTCCCCAGCCCAGCAAGAAGAGGTAGAGGTAGCCTGCTTCCCTCCCCAGCACAGCAAGAAGAGGTAGAGGCAGCCTGCTTCCCTCCCCAGTGGCAGCTTGGACCACAGGGAGCAGAAGTAGTCTGTCTTACTCCAAAGCAGCAGGGGTACCAGGGAGGGGATTTTAGTATCCTCACTACCCAGCGGCAGGAGAAACTCCTGGTGGAGAAGGCAGTTGGCTTTCCTCTTCAACACCACATCTATAATGTGGAACTTTGTTAAGGAAGCTGCCAGGATAGATGGGCTTTTTGGGGCTGTTTTCTCAACTACCTTGTGATTGGAGTTCTGGTACCTAGTTAGTCTACCTTTGGGGGTGGGGTATATGTGATGGTAGTCACCATCACCAGAAGCATATGATGGACACATCAAGTAATTCCCTGGATGACTCCTATGTTTAAGTCACCCTGTGTTGATAGTGTTTGATGGGTGTTTGTAGTGTGGTTGTTTGGTGTTAAGTGTTTTGTGTGCTCTCCTATCCAGCTGATACTTGTTACCAACTAGATAGATTTGGCTATGAAGCATGTACAGCACCATCTGTTGGTAGCAACTGTTATGTGCACTACCTGAGTAGGAAGACTCAGTAATTTGCATATTCAGGTAGGTTTGAATATTATGGTTTCTTCAGGCAGGGGAGACATTTCTTGTTAGTTATTTTCTACATTCCGCCTTTATAATTATGTTATTTGTAACCATACGTTTCATGTAATGAACATATGCGCTAGTAAAGCTGTGTTAGTTTCTTTTGGAATTGTGTGTCCTGGTTGGTTTATTCAGGGATCCCAGTAATAGAGTCTTCTGACCTGTTGGCTGAACGCTTGGTCTCTGTATCCTGGGATAAGTCAAAAAGAGCTAGGTCTGAGAGCCCCAAGTGCCTTTGTAAAGACAGTAGCTGGTCACAGTACAGACAGAGGTGTGCATACCTGCCTGGGAAAGGAGCTTCAGTGCCAAAGTGAGAGGGGATGATACCTGCCTGGAAGAAGAGGGCTGCAGCCTGGTCGAGTGGAAGAGACCCCAGTCAAGCTTCAGCAATTGGGGCTGACGCATTCCATGAGTTCCGTCACAATGATTTTTTCGCATTTTTTTTTTTGGGTGGGGGCAAAAAAGCAATAGTTTGCAATAATAGACAAGAGGTCTGCTCAATAATGTGAGCGGTATCTCCTGCCTAGGATGGAAACAAAAAGGGATACCCGCAGAGATGTTTTGACAGAGGTCAGCTAAGAGACTGGTAAGTATCACTGTGGTGACCTGCAGTGAGGTTCTTTCAGTCAGCTGAGGGGGCTTGGGTAAAAACCTATAGTCAGCCCAAGCGTCAGAGAAATCCTTGAGGTCCGCCCCCATTTCTGGCCTAGCCTCGCCATGCAACCTTTGCAATAAATCTCCTATATTGGCGGAGAATCTGGGCCAATCTGACCTGGGCTTCTTGTTTTTCCACCCCATTGCCAGCGAAGCTGAATTTGCCCCTTATAAAGTTCTATTTTGGGCTTTCAATGGCTTTTCCACCGTAGCTCCATGGATCTGCTGCTGCCCATCCACCACCCCGTGAATCCAAATATTTTTAAGACCAATTCTTTAAATAATTACCTGTAGTAAAAAACAGACAGGGATTATTCAAAGGGTTAGATCATAGAATTGTGAGCTAAATCTTTTAATTTGTTATGACAGAAGCTATAGCTAAAGTTATAAGTTTTAAGTTTGTTGCCAGTCACCCCAAGGGGTTGCAATTAATTGTGATATCCAGTTATTTCAATTCTGATAACTGTTAAATTCTGCAGTAGTAAGTGAATTTAAACTACTTGTGATTTTTCTTTGTTTTTGGATGGTAAAGACAATTAAATTGAACTAACTGTGTGGAATAGCTCAAAGGTATTGAAACATTATAATTTGCTTTCCATGTATTTTAAAGTGTTTGCTCACTGAGATCTACAGCCCTTCTGACGAGCCAGGTCGGCAAAACGCGCGCGTCAAGGGGGTTATTTCCACGTTGTCTCAGACCTCAATGACAACGTTCATCTCTGTCCTTATTCATCTAAATTGACCTATTAGAATTGACTTAGCAGGGGAACTTAGGTGCCCTCGAAGGCACAGGGATATACTTTCACACTGTCTTAGATTACCAATGACAGCGCTTATTTCTGTTCTTATATTTCCACCATTATTTATTTAACAGGGGATATTTAGGTGCCCTTGAAGACACGGTGGAGTTATATTCACTTCTTATTGTATCCAGGATCATAGTTTTGACACTATCCAGCACAACTGCAAGTATGCTGACTAGTATATATCACTATAGCAGTGATAGATTCAAGTGCCCTCAAAGGCTCGGCGGGGGTACAACCAGTGCTGAGATTTCACAATATTAGATTAGCTGACTTTTTCATAAGACCTTTTGGCATTTTCGCTCTAACACAGCAACTATACACTGTAACTATCCATCTACGGCACTTACCAGGATACAATTGACTTTTACGTTGTCCAGTTGTATAACATACCCACTCTCTGACTATATTAGACTATACTATCGTTGTACTAGAAATCTG
Source organism: Pelobates cultripes (assembly GCA_933207985.1). Lineage (NCBI taxonomy): Eukaryota > Metazoa > Chordata > Amphibia > Anura > Pelobatidae > Pelobates > Pelobates cultripes. The sequence goes on along the minus strand of OW240916.1, from coordinate 8,894,736 downwards.
GGTGCACCATAATCATATACCAACTTTAGTTGTGTAGTGGTACTCCTTATTAGGTCAGCTGATTTTCTCATTGGACCTTTTTGCATTTCTGCTCTATCACGGCAACTATACACCTACAGCACTTACCAAGATATAATTTACTTTTATGTTGCCCAGTTGTATAACATACCTACTCTGGTTCAACTGAATATATTAGACTATACTATCGTTGTACTAGTAGGTGGTATTCTTATGCTGTTATAACACTTACATATGCTGACTAGTGCATATCTCTCTACTTAGCAGTGATACACCCAGGCAGGGCCGCCATCAGGGCATGACAACCGTAACGGTTGTCATGGGCCCAGCGGTCCTGGGGGGCCCGGACTGCTCATGTGGTCCAGGCCCCAGATTCAGTGGGTACATACCGGGTCGCAGGGGGCCCTGCGACCCGGTATGTACCCACAGGGCCAGCCTCTTCTCCTGGGGGGCCCAGCAGCCGGTCACCTCAGGGCCCCCCAGAGGCTGGCCCTGAAAGCCAACCGGCGGGCCAGCGCGCAAGGGAGCACTCTCTGTGTGCATCCTCTTCAGCTCCCTCGCGCACCGTACTGATGCCGGCGCCGGAAGATGACGTCATCTTCCGGCGCCGGCATCAGTACACGGCGCGCGAGGGAGCTGAAGAGGACGCACACAGAGAGTGCTCCCTCGCGCGCCGGCCCGGCTGTCAGGGAAAATTTGAGTGAGTGGGAGTAGTGGGAGTGGGGGGAGAGGGAGGAAATTTGAGTGGGGGGAGAGGGAGGGAAGAAATTTGAGTGGGGGGAGAGGGAGGGAAGAAATCTGAGTGGGGTGGGGGGGAGGGAGGAAGAAATTCTCTGATGTGGGGGAGAGGGAGGAAGAAATTTGAGTAAGGAATCTCCTGAGTGGGGGGTGGGGGAGAGGGAGGGAGGACATTTGAGTGAGTGGGGGGGTGGGGGAGAGGGAGGGAGGACATCTATGAGTGGGGGGGTGGGGGGGAGATAGGGAGGAAATTCTGAGGGTGGAGGGAGAGGAGGGAGGGAGGAAATTTGAGGGAGGGGGGAGAGGAAGGAAATGTGAGGGAGGGAGGGAGGAAGGAAATGAGGGGGAGAAGAAGGAAATGAGAGGGAGGGGGAGAAGAAGGAAATGAGAGGGAGGGGGAGAAGAAGGAAATTGGAGAGAGGGGGAGAAGAAGGAAATTGACGGAGGGAGAGATTGACATCCAACACACACACACACAATGCACCCCTTGCACACAGAAAACACACAATGCATTACACACAGACACACATACACAAGCAATGCATCCCTTACACACAGCAACACACAATGCATCCCTTACACACACTGAGTGCATCCCTTACAGACGCACACACTGCATCCCATACATACACAAACTCACCTTACAGCCCTTACACATACAAACACAGATTCACACAATGCATTCCTTACACACATCAGGACATCCCCCCCACATACACAAACCCCTGTGAACAAACTCATTGGTGGAACATACAGGTGGACCCTGGGACCCAGACCTTGAGCTGTGTAAAGGGCCCTCAAAAAAATGGAGCTGCTTCCCGTTCTCCCAGAACATTGATTTTTGTGACCACAGTTACAAACCGCCTCCAGAGAGCCTGTTGTACACCAGACCAGTGGAGCCAGATGGCAGCTAGAGCCCATCATCATCCTCATCTGGTTGTAAGTAGGCAATCTAGTATATTATTCGTGGCACTAATCTCTAATTTACCTCACATTAAAGGGACACTATAGTCCCCAGAACCACTGCAGCTTAATATAGTGGTTCTGGTGTCTATAGCCTGTCCCTGCAGGCCTTTTATTGTAAACACGGCAGCACTGTGTTAGTTAACATGGCAGATCATATGGGTGGGGCATTGTGATGTCACAAGGGGGCGGCAAACTTTACTTTTGCCTAGGGCGGCAAAAATCCTTGCACCGGCCCTGCAGACACTGCATCCCTGTGGGCGGACTCAGGAGGGGGAGGGACGGACGGACTCGGGTGCAGGCACCGGGGGGCCCAGACCTTGAGCTGTGTCAGGGGCCCCAAAATTTCTGATGGCAGCCCTGCACCCAGGTGCCTTTAAAGGCTCGGTGGGGCTACGGTTTTTCCAGAGGGCATTCATATGTTATTAGTAGAATTAATTCTACATTTCAGTCTATCTGAATACATCAGATTATGCTCTCTGGGTACTACAAATCCAGGTGCATTACAACTGCATACCAATTTCACTTGTAGAGGTGATTTCTTTACCCCACTGTAGCATTTATCCATCGCACTAGTTAGTGTGTTGCATTATAGCTTAGTAGTACCATCTCCTTAACCTCAGATTTACATGTATATATATATATATACACTACGATTACTTTTAAGAATTACTTGTATCTTGTAATCACTGTATGCAGTATTCATATGCTTTATGTTATCCTACTGACCACCCCCAGCTGTATATACCCCCATAATAATATTATATTCAGCTACTTTAATCTTAGTTTCCCTGTTAGCACAGACGTGTGCTTCTGTTGATTATTCATTACTATTTTTATATTGAGCCATTGCGCTCATTATCAATTGTTGATTTTATTATTTTCAGGTTTCCACTATTGTTTTGGTGTGGAGCACTTTGGGTGATTGCTAATTGCAATTTTTAAATTAATTAATATTAAATAAAGACTTTTTTTCTTTCTTATTATTATTTCTTTGTGGTTCTAGCTGTATACCTGCACCTTAGACTCCTATATCTATTTTGGAGCCATTAAGTACTTTTACAAGACTACTCTCCGTGATACCTCTCCATTGGAACACAAAGTCCAATTATTTTCTTCTGTGAGATAGTTAAACAGCCTAACTGATTATTTACCTTATCTGCCTGCCAGGATCTGTTTTATTGCTGCATTCTGATATTCTGTCTGCTCTTATTTGTAAAGTGTCCAATGTTTAAAAGACATTATTCATTATAAAAATAACACATTGAGTTGTCTGATTTGATGAATATGTGATATCAATAGTCCCTTATCAGTTTTGTATTAATTGTGTTTATCATAACTGGATATTACTGGATCTTTGTTTCATAAGTGATAGCATTTCTATATTTAAAAATTATTGTGTAAAATCTAAATTCTTTTTTTTTTTTTTTTTATATATATTTCTTTATTTTTATTATATGAAATTTTAACATTTGCATGTGAGGTACCCCAAAGGCAATCCTCCAGCCCATTAAGACAACCAGATACAGAGATAAATGTTAAAAAACACAACAAAAATTAGACAAGCAAACAGAGAAAAAAAAATTTTGTAAATGTAACTGCTAAAAGCATAGATAAGCTGGCAATATATTGTAATATAGGCACTGTGTAAAATTAAACACCGAATGTTTCCACATAAAGTACAGTGTTTCCATTAAAAACCATCGTACACATGATGTATATTGCAATCACGTTACTTTGTCCACTGCCAATCGCTATCAAAAGGAATTAACACCAAAAATTTCCATGGTATAGCTATCACATTGATAAACATACAAATAGATAAATAAATAGAATAATAAGAAAAAAAAATTATAAAACAAGTAAATTACATTCTCTGAGACTCGATATGGGGGGAACCACAATCTGTTATCATAAATTCTGTCTATTTGTCCAGGGTAACCATAGTTTGGCCACATCTCTAGTGCCAAAAAAGGGGTTTGATTCCATCCTGTACTGATACTCTATTTGCTCCATAATATTGTGCCATATTAATGGGATAGAAGATTTCCAATCCCTAGCTATACATATTTTAATGGCAAAAAATATATGGGTCAAAAGATATTTTTGCTTTTTATCTTGCGAAGGGAAACCAATATTAAAGAGAAAAAGTTGAGGGCTAATTACTTTTATCTTCTTAAAAATAGAATTAATAAGGCCAAGCATTTGAATTTTTATATTATCAAGACCCTGACACTCCCACCATATATGATAAATAGTGCCCTCCTCATTTCCACATCTCCAACAATTCTTAGAATGTACAGATGATATTTTATATAGTCTAGCCGGAACCATATACCACCTATATATTATCTTTAAATGTGTTTCATAGAGAGAGACGCTATGTATACAGCGCTTAACTAGGAGTGTAGCTTTGGTCCATTCCAGAAGTGGAAAGGATTCCCCAATATCTTGTTCCCATTTAACAAAAGAAGTAACATGAGAATCTTGTTCCATTGATTCTAGCA
>OW240916.1:8792729-8890410 GCA_933207985.1 Pelobates cultripes | reverse complement strand
AGATATAGGCTAGTTCTGAGTAAAACCACAGAGTTGGGCCAGGTTTATGGCCCAGCACTTTATGGCTGAAGTGACTGTTTGTCTGCAAGCACAAGGGAAGTGGGAACACGTGATCCGGATTGTGCTTTCACCCAGAGCAGCAGGTCACAATTAAGGGAGTGAAGGTAGTCAGCCTCCCTACCCAGCGGCCAATTTCAACACAGTGAGAAGAGGTAGAGGTAGTTGGTTTCCCTCCCCAGCCCAGCAAGAAGAGGTAGAGGTAGCCTGCTTCCCTCCCCAGCACAGCAAGAAGAGGTAGAGGCAGCCTGCTTCCCTCCCCAGTGGCAGCTTGGACCACAGGGAGCAGAAGTAGTCTGTCTTACTCCAAAGCAGCAGGGGTACCAGGGAGGGGATTTTAGTATCCTCACTACCCAGCGGCAGGAGAAACTCCTGGTGGAGAAGGCAGTTGGCTTTCCTCTTCAACACCACATCTATAATGTGGAACTTTGTTAAGGAAGCTGCCAGGATAGATGGGCTTTTTGGGGCTGTTTACTCAACTACCTTGCGATTGGAGTTCTGGTACCTAGTTAGTCTACCTTTGGGGGTGGGGTATATGTGATGGTAGTCACCATCACCAGAAGCATATGATGGACACATCAAGTAATTCCCTGGATGACTCCTATGTTTAAGTCACCCTGTGTTGATAGTGTTTGATGGGTGTTTGTAATGAGGTTGTTTGGTGTTAAGTGTTTTGTGTGCTCTCCTATCCAGCTGATACTTGCTACCAACTAGATGGATTTGGCTATGGAGCATGTACAGCACCATCTGTTGGTAGCAACTGTTATGTGCACTACCTGAGTAGGAAGACTCAGTAATTTGCATATTCAGGTAGGTTTGAATATTATGGTTTCTTCAGGCAGGGGAGACATTTCTTGTTAGTTATTTTCTACATTCCGCCTTTATAATTATGTTATTTGTAACCATACGTTTGATGTAATGAACATATGCGCTAGTAAAGCTAAGTGTGTTAGTTTCTTTTGGAATTGTGTGTCCTGGTTGGTTTATTCAGGGATCCCAGTAACAGAGTCTTCTGACCTGTTGGCTGAAAGCTTGGTCTCTGTATCCCGGGATAAGTCAAAAAGAGCTAGGTCTGAGAGCCCCAAGTGCCTTTGTAAAGACAGTAGCTGGTCACAGTACAGACAGAGGTGTGCATACCTGCCTGGGAAAGGAGCTTCAGAGCCAAAGTGAGAGGGGATGATACCTGCCTGGAAGACGAGAGCTGCAGCCTGGTCGAGTGGAACAGACCCCAGTCAAGCTTCAGCAACTGGGGCTGACGCATTGCAGGAGTTCCGTCACAATGATTTTTTCGCATTTTTTTTTTTGGGGAAGGGGCAAAAAAGCAATAGTTTGCAATAATAGACAAGAGGTCTTCTCAATCATGTGAGCGGTATCTCCTGCCCAGGATGGAAACAAAAAGGGATACCCGCAGAGATGTTTTGGCAGAGGTCAGCTAAGAGACTGGTAAGTATCACTGTGGTGACCTGCAGTGAGGTTCTTTCAGTCAGCTGAGGGGGCTTGGGTAAAAACCTATAGTCAGCCCAAGCATCAGAGAAATCCTCGAGGTCCGCCCCCATTTCTGGCCTAGCCTCGCCATGCAACCTTTGCAATAAATCTCCTATATTGGCGGAGAATCTGGGCCAATCTGACCTGGGCTTCTTGGTCTTCCACTCCATTGCCAGCGAAGCTCTTCCAGGCTTGCTACTAGACGAATTTGCCCCTTATAAAGTTCTATTTTGGGCTTTCAGTGGCTTTTCCACCGTAGCTCCGTGGATCTGCTGCTGCCCATCCACCTCCCCGTGAATCCAAATATTTTTAAGACCAATTCTTTAAATAATTACCTGTAGTAAAAAACAGACAGGGATTATTCAAAGGGTTAGATCATAGAATTGTGATGCTAAATCTTTTAATTTGTTATGACAGAAGCTATAGTTAAAGTTATAAGTTTTAAGTTTGTTGCCAGTCACCCCAAGGGGTTGCAATTAATTGTGATATCCAGTTATTTCAATTCTGATAACTGTTAAATTCTGCAGTAGTAAGTGAATTTAAACTACTTGTGATTTTTATTTGTTTTTGGATGGTAAAGACAATTAAATTGAACTAACTGTGTGGAATAGCTCAAAGGTATTGAAACATTATAATTTGCTTTCCATGTGGTTTAAAGTGTTTGCTCAATGAGATCTACAGCCCTTCTGACGAGCCAGGTCAGCAAAACGCACGCGTCAAGGGGGTTATTTCCACGTTGTCTCAGACCTCAATGACAACGTTCATCTCTGTCCTTATTCATCTAAATTGACCTATTAGAACTGACTTAGCAGGGGAACTTAGGTGCCCTCAAAGGCACAGGGATATACTTTCACACTGTCTTAGATTACCAATGACAGCTCTTATTTCTGTTCTTATATTTACACCATTATTTATTTAACAGGGGATATTTAGGTGCCCTTGAAGACACGGTGGAGTTATATTCACTTCTTATTGTATCCAGGATCATAGTTTTGACACTATCCAGCACAACTGCAAGTATGCTGACTAGTATATATCACTATAGCAGTGATAGATTCAAGTGCCCTCAAAGGCTCGGCGGGGGTACAACCAGTGCTGAGATTTTACAATATTAGATTAGCTGACTTTTTCATAAGACCTTTTGGCATTTTCGCTCTATCACAGCAACTATACACTGTAACTATCCATCTACGGCACTTACCAGGATACAATTAACTTTTACGTTGTCCAGTTGTATAACATACCCACTCTCTGACTATATTAGACTATACTATCGTTGTACTAGAAATCTGGGTGCACCATAATCATATACCAACTTTAGTTGTGTAGTGGTACTCCTTATTAGGTCGGCTGATTTTCTCATTTGACCTTTATGCATTTCTGCTCTATCACGGCAACTATACATTGTAACTATCCACCTACGGCACTTACCAAGATACAATTTACTTTTATGTTGCCCAGTTGTATAACATACCTACTCTTAACTGGCTCAACTGAATATATTAGACTGTACTATCTTTGTACTAGTAGGTGGTATTCTTATGCTGTTATAACACTTACATATGCTAACTAGTGCATATCTCTCTACTTAGCAGTGATACACCCAAGTGCCTTTAAAGGCTCGGTGGGGCTACGGTTTTTCCAGAGGGCATTCATATGTTATTAGTAGAATTAATTCTACATTTCAGTCTATCTGAATACATCAGATTATGCTCTCTGGGTACTACAAATCCAGGTGCATTACAACTGCATACCAATTTCACTTGCAGAGGTGATTTCTTTACCCCACTGTAGCATTTATCCATCGCACTAGTTAGTGTGTTGCATTATAGCTTAGTAGTACCATCTCCTTACCCTCAGATTTACAAGTGTATGTGTGTATGTGTGTATGTGTGTATGTACACTACGATTACTTTTAAGAATTACTTGTATCTTGTAATCACTGTATTCATATGATTTATGTTATCCTACTGACCACCCCCAGCTGTATATACCCCCCATAATAGTATTATATTCAGCTACTTTAATCTTAGTTTCCCTGTTAGCACAGACGTGTGCTTCTGTTGATTATTCATTACTATTTTTATATTGAGCCATTGCGCTCATTATCAATTGTTGATTTTATTATTTTCAGGTTTCCACTATTGTTTTGGTGTGGAGCACTTTGGGTGATTGCTAATTGCAATTTTTAAATTAATTAATAAAGACTTTTTTTCTTTCTTATTATTATTTCTTTGTGGTTCTAGCTGTATACCTGCACCTTAGACTCCTATATCTATTTTGGAGCCATTAAGTACTTTTACAAGACTACTCTCCCTGATACCTCTCCATTGGAACACAAAGTCCAGTTATAGTTAATTAGATAGTTAAACAACCTAACTGATTATTTACCTTATCTGCCTGCCAGTATCTGTTTTATTGCTGCATTCTGATATTCTGTCTGCTCTTATTTGTAAACTGTCCAATGTTTAAAAGACATTATTCATTATAAAAATAACACATTGAGTTGTCTGATTTGATGAATATGTGATATCAATAGTCCCTTATCAGTTTTGTATTAATTGTGTTTATCATAACTGGATATTCCTGGATCTTTGTTTCATAAGTGATAGCATTTCTATATTTAAAAATTATTGTGTAAAATCTAAATTCTTTTTTTTTTTTTTATATATATATTTCTTTATTTTTATTATATGAAATTTTAACATTTGCATGTGAGGTACCCCAAAGGCAATCCTCCAGCCCATTAAGACAACCAGATACAGAGATAAATGTTAAAAAACACAACAAAAATTAGACAAGCAAACAGAGAAAAAAGATTGTAAATGTAACTGCTAAAAGCATAGATAAGCTGGCAATATATTGTAATATAGGCACTGTGTAAAATTAAACACCAAATGTTTCCACATAAAGTACAGTGTTTCCATTAAAAACCATTGTACACATGATGTATATTGCAATCACGTTACTTTGTCCACTGCCAATCGCTATCAAAAGGAATTAACACCAAAAATTTCCATGGTATAGCTATCACATTGATAAACATACAAATAGATAAATAAATAGAATAATAAGAAAAAAAAATTATAAAACAAGTAAATTACATTCTCTGAGACTCGATATGGGGGGAACCACAATCTGTTATCATAAATTCTGTCTATTTGTCCAGGGTAACCATAGTTTGGCCACATCTCTAGTGCCAAAAAAGGGGTTTGATTCCATCCTGTACTGATACTCTATTTGCTCCATAATATTGTGCCATATTAATGGGATAGAAGATTTCCAATCCCTAGCTATACATATTTTAATGGCAAAAAATATATGGGTCAAAAGATATTTTTGCTTTTTATCTTGCGAAGGGAAACCAATATTAAAGAGAAAAAGTTGAGGGCTAATTACTTTTATCTTCTTAAAAATAGAATTAATAAGGCCAAGCATTTGAATTTTTATATTATCAAGACCCTGACACTCCCACCATATATGATAAATAGTGCCCTCCTCATTTCCACATCTCCAACAATTCTTAGAATGTACAGATGATATTTTATATAGTCTAGCCGGAACCATATACCACCTATATATTATCTTTAAATGTGTTTCATAGAGAGAGACGCTATGTATACAGCGCTTAACTAGGAGTGTAGCTTTGGTCCATTCCAGAAGTGGAAAGGATTCCCCAATATCTTGTTCCCATTTAACAAAAGAAGTAACATGAGAATCTTGTTCCATTGATTCTAGCAGTTTAATAAATCTAGAAATCCCTCCCTTCTTTTTATATAATACAATAAGGGGATTAACGTTGTGGTCCTTAAGTATAGTCCGAGATAGTAAAAAAATTCTTAATCCTTAAATATTGAAAAAGATCTCTTGGGGAAAGGTTATACTTTTCTTGCAATTGTATAAATGGGATGGGTTTAAATCCATCCCATAAATCCAAGATCTTCACTAAGCCTAGGTGTGTCCAAGATTGAACATTTATATTATCCATTATTTGTTGTAGGACCACTAGTGGAACCCTATATAGTAATTTATCTTCTAACTTCAATTTTTTATTTAGGATTTTGGAGGTATTGATCATATCTATCAATATACGGTTCGAAAAATGCTTGGTGTCCAGTTCACCCAAATTTAACATACCCATCCAAAAAAGAATGAACAATTTATATCTAGGGCTATCCTCCTGTTCTAGGGTGAGCCATGATTTATATCCCTGTTCCTTGTCTAGCCACTGTAAAAGATGAGTCGCCATACATGCTTAATGAATTTTATCAACATCTGGAAATGCTATACCACCCTTCTGATAGCTCCTTCGAAGAGTGTCAAAAGCTATCCTAGGTGGTTTATTTGCCCAAATACATTTGGAAATCAGAGTTTGAAAACGGTTAAGAATACCTTTCCCCAGTCTATAAGGAATCGCCCTAAGATAGTATATAAGTTTAGGTATCAGAAATGCCTTGATCATATTTAATCTTACTATCCATGAGGACTCAGTCTTCCTCCATTTGTCTACCAGTTGTTGCAGATCTCTTAATAATTTATCATAGTTTGTTTGTATCATCCTCTCTATATCAAAGGATATTCTAATCCCCAAATAGCCAATAGTGTCTTTTGCCCATGAGAGTTGGAAATGTGCAGTCAAAAGATCTTTCTGAGCCTCGGGTAAAAAAGAGGCTAAAATTTGTTTTTTTTTCATATTGACCTTATAGTTGGAGAAACTACTATAGATGGATATATCATCCAATACCGATGGAATTGAAACCATCGGATCTGTCAGGATAAGAAGGACATCGTCTGCGAAAAGGGAAACCTTGGTTTCCCCATTAAGAGACTTGACCCCCTTTACATTAATATCCTGTCTGATCAAGGTGGCCAAAGGTTCAATTGTAAGAATATATAACAGGGGAGCCAAAGGGCAACCCTGTCTAGTACCATTTTTAACCTCAAAATGGTCAGACTCAACAAAAGGGTTAATTATTTTAGCTGTAGAACTCCTATATAACAACATAGTTTTATGTCTAAACTGACCCTCTAAGCCAAATTGGCCCATGACAGAGTCCAGGAATCTCCAATTGACTCTGTCAAAGGCCTTTTCAGCATCGAGGACCATAATAACAGATCCCCATTTATGCTCATTTATTCTATGTATTAAGTTAAATATCCTACGTGTATTATCTGTAGTACCTCTCCCTCGCACAAATCCAGACTGATCAACGTCAATCAGTTCTCCAATTACCTCTTTAAATCGGTTGGACAATATTTAAGAGAATATCTTCATCTAAATTAATGAGAGATATATAGGTCTATAGTTAGTAATGAGTGTTGGGTCTTTCCCTACTTTGGGTATAGGAATGATTGAAGCCAATAACATCTCATTGGGGAAGGGGGTATCCGCGGACGCCTTCGTAAACCTCTCTAAAAGGATAGGGGAAATGAGTCTAGAAAAAGTTTTATAGAACATTGTTGAAAAGCCGTCTGGGCCTGGAGCCTTATTCAATTTTAACTTATCTATTGCTTCTGTTACTTCTGATAATAAGAATGGGGCATTCAGCATTTCCAACTTCCTTTGGTTAATTTTAGGTAATTTAAGATTACTCAAAAATGTATCCATTTCTTCTCTACTCTTCCCTACCTCCTCTAGGTTATATAAAGATTTAAAAAATTCCGCAAATGCATTTACAATATCATTTGGTGACACTAAATGTTTATCACCTAAGACAATTTTTTTTATAGATTTATCTTTGAAGTTATTTTTAATTTTATTAGAAAGGTCTTTATTTATTTTATTATTGTTATGGTACCATCTTTGTTTAAGGAATAGTATATTTTTATTGACCATATCATAAATTCTATCTTTAATAGTTTCCCTTAATTTAGCTATTTCTTCAATTAAGTCTTTATTCACCATGTTTTTATTTAGACGTTCCTTATTTGCCAATTTTATTCTTAACTCTTGCAGAGATTCTCCCTTCTTCCTTTTGGATTCAGAGCCAAGTTTAATCAATAGTCCCCTTATATAGCTTTTAAGGGTACACCATACCGTTATCGTAGAAACTTCCCCATTATCATTGGTAATCAAAAAGTTTTCAATTTCAGATGACAAAAAATCAATGTTACACTCTGATTTCAAGAGGCTTTCGTTAAGTCTCCACCTTGTCCTTGGTCTAAGACCGCCTTTTAACTTAACCTTAATAGATACTGGTGCATGATCTGATACAACTATGGATCCAATATTGGATTTAGTAATAGAACTCAAAAACCCAGCTTTCACCAAAAACATATCTATTCGAGAATAGGTCTGAACATGTGAAAAAAAAGTGTAATCTCTCTCACTAGGATTCAAAGTCCTCCAACAGTCAAATAGAGAATTCCTATCTAGAAATTTAGAAAAATCAGAAACATAGGTATTTACAGATTTATAATCTCTAACATTTTTATGGCTTTTATCCCGTGCTGGGTCCAATACACAATTAAAGTCTCCCCCAATTATGATATTACCACATGCTAATTCATCAACCTTTTCCATAGTTTTATCCAAAAAGTCCCCTGGGCACGAATTTGGTGCATAAATATTAACTAAAGTATATATAATACCATTAATTTTTGCAATGAGTATCACATATCTTCCCATTGGATCCCCAGTTAGATGTATCATTTCAAAATTAATTCTGCTAGAGATTATGATAGCGGTGCCTCTTTTTTTTTTTTTTATTCCCCTCCATATTGGAAGAAAATATCAACGGGAATTTCTTAAACTTCCAGAGTCTCTCTGGGGGATTAACATAGAAACATAGAATGTGACGGCAGATAAGAACCATTCGGCCCATCTAGTCTGCCCAATTTTCTAAAAGCTTTCATTAGTCCCTAGCCTTATCTTATAGTTAGGATAGTCTTATGCCTATCCCATGCATGCTTAAACTCCTTTACTGTGTTAACCTCTACCACTTCAGCTGGAAGGCTATTCCATGCATCCACTACCCTCTCAGTAAAGTAATACTTCCTGATATTATTTTTAAACCTTTGTCCCTCTAATTTAAGACTATGTCCTCTTGTTGTGGTAGTTTTTCTTCTTTTAAATATAGTCTCCTCCTTTACTGTGTTGATTCCCTTTATGTATTTAAATGTTTCTATCATATCCCCCCTGTCTCGTCTTTCCTCCAAGCTATACATGTTAAGATCCTTTAACCTTTCCTGGTAAGTTTTATCCCGCAATCCATGAACCAGTTTAGTAGCCCTTCTCTGAACCCTCTCTAAGGTATCAATATCCTTCTGAAGATACGGTCTCCAGTACTGTGTACAATACTCCAAGTGAGGTCTCACCAGTGTTCTGCACAATGGCATGAGCACTTCATTAATTTTTATTAATCCAATGTGTCTCCTGAATAAAAGCAATATCAATATCATTTCCATTTAGAAATTTATAGACCGCTCCCCTTTTCTGTGGTGAATTCAAACCCTGGACATTCCATGATATCACATTAAGTGCCATCATAACACCTATTGTCCTGATTACACCCCAAATCGAGTCTCAGAAAAGTAAAAAAGAAAAAAACAGAAACAAAAAAAGAATACACATTTACATTATAAAGTACATAAAACATAAAAAATAATTCAAGAGGGGGAACAAGCCGCCTCTTGGTAATCCAGTGGGGAAACGTGTGTGTGTGTGTGTGTGTGTGTGTGTGTGTATATATGTGTGTGTGTGTGTGTGTGTATATATATATATATATATGTGTATGTAATATATCCCCCTGAACAAGACCTGCCTATATTTGCAGGAATAGACCCTAGTGTGAGGAGGAAGGCCTCCAAACTCTTCGGAAACCAAACGGCATTCCAAGTATCTGGTCCAAAATCAGTCAAATGGCAGTCCACAGTGCTGTCAACTTTGACTAGAATATATGACCACACTAGCCCCTAGAACCATAACCCAATAAATTACTAGTCTGACACTACTTGATGTATTTTGCAGCTATCCATTATAATAGTACTAATCTCCCTCTCCTCTCCCTTCCCTCAGTCATTATAATTCCAGGATATAATATGAAATATGGAACGTATCCCAGGAAAGAAGCAAAATAAGGAGACCTGTGAACTTATATCTACCTGAACGGACCTACCTATAATTGCAGGAAAAAAAACACTAATGAGAGAAAAAAAAAAAAATTCTCCAGACCTCATCAGAGACCAAACAGTATTCCAAAAATCCGACCTTTATTTAATACTATAGCCTTCAATATATCAGTTAGTTTGCCTAAGATATAGGATCGCGTTTGTTTGAAAAAACATATTACAATAAATTGCTATTCTAATTCTGTTCAACATATCTCTCCAGCTCTTAAATATGGTAGTACAAGTCCTCCCTCTCCTTTCCCCTCCCTTAGCCATTCTGTTTAAATATTCCCTTGATATATATATATACACATGGTCCGACTCCCCTTATCTATTGTGATCTAAATCGGCGTTACCTCTGATATATTATCTTACCATTACCAAATCACTTCACCTCCTTTACCCCTTTAAAACCCACAAGTAACCACAGTTATATCATAAGTGAATAGACCCGTACTATGAAATTGTACTACCACTCGTGTATAAATAACTTTCTTCCATTCTTATTAGTGCTGAATAATATCAAATCGTAATTATTGTGACCAAAGCTTATGTTACTACAAAATACGAATGTAGAATCTCTAAAATTCCTTACTGTCAAACTCCATAATTGGAGAAGTGTACTAATAATATCTTGCTGTACCAATTATAATACTAAGTGTTAATACAAAATATGTGAGGAAAAAAAAAAAACCCTCTATAAATTACATATGTGCTTTATACCATTCTTATATTTATCCAATATGTCACCTTCAATTACCCATCAGAGATATAGCATAAAAAATTTCCAATCTCCTATATAGATAATTATATCAAAACAGAGGAGAGTGAGGGAGGAAAGGCATCTTAACAGAAAATAGTATATAATAACTATATATTATGGCATAATTTTATAACTCCCAACATTATACCAGGTTAACATTACCTTGGACCATAGCTTGTGTCAAACCCCTTATATGAAAACAGTATAGATTTTTTTTTTCCCTTTCCTCTTCTTCTTTTTTTCCTTTTTTTTTTTTACTACAAATGTTACCAGATGCCCTTATCCATAAATGAACATTCTTAACTTTAGACATAACTCTGCCCATTGGGCTTGGGCATTCACTGATCTAGTCTGTCTTCACAATTAATTATTATATAAAAGGAGAGAGAAGAAAAAAAAATAAAAAAAAATTGTAGTGGTAGTAATTAGTCATTGTCTTATTCCAGGTAGGTGATCGTAATTTGGTCAACTCAAGGAGATAACTACTGTAAGTTCCAAAATTGGATTTTTTTCTTGGGCCGCCGAGGCTTCTTTAAGAAGAAATTGTTGATTTTGAAAAGATACCAATAATGCTGTAGGGAAACTCCATCTATATTTAATTCCATGCTTCCTCAGAATGCTAGTCTGGACGGCAAATTTTTTCCTTGCCAACCTGGTTGTCAAAGATAGATCTGAATATAACTTAATATCTTTAAATTGAGGATCTGTTATAAAAAATTTTTGTACCGACTGCATAATTAAATTTTTAATATAGTTGTTAGAAAAACAAACAATAATGTCCCTAGGTATGTCTGCCAACAAGTTCTTTGGTCTGTGTAGCCTATATCGCTCAAATGGGAATTCTCCAAGTGACAATTCAGGCATTAGGTTTTGAAAGAAGGATTTTAAAAATTGGTCTAGTTGATCATAATTAATAGATTCAGGAACTCCTCTCAATTTTATATTGTTCCTTCGAGATCTATCTTCCAGATCGGCAACTTTTGTCTCTAATGCTTTAATCTTCTCGTCCAATTGATTGTATTTTAAGGTTAAATCTTCATTAGATGTTTGGATTTTCTGGAGAGTGTCTGCCTGATTTTGCAATATAGAAGATATATTAGCTATTTCCAGCTTTAATATATTGGAATTATCTTCCAGATCTTGTTTTAATTTCAGATATAGAGCTTCCAAAGCTTCATTAAGAGTTTGTTGGCTGATATATTGGGGAGTTGCGAAAAGGATTCTGGAATTAGTGAGGCTGATTCTCTGCGATCTCCCAAAGATGATCTTTTAATTAGTGATCGCTCTTGGGATTTAGGTGAATAGAAGGAATTT
Organism: Pelobates cultripes; assembly: GCA_933207985.1. NCBI lineage: Eukaryota > Metazoa > Chordata > Amphibia > Anura > Pelobatidae > Pelobates > Pelobates cultripes. The sequence continues at coordinate 8,878,682 of OW240916.1, read as the reverse complement.
ATATTTTTATTTTTATCCATATTAGCCGTTGTTGCTTTATCTTTATCCTTATCTCTTTTGGGAGACATGCTTTCCTTGCCCTTCTATTCTCCTTTAAGTCAACACCTCTGTCTAGTACTAAGAATATTGAGAGTACTGAGAGTAGTATTGACTAAAAAGTACTTAATCACGATTACAAAAACAGACCCCTCCGATAGATGGAGCCTTATTTAAATGTAGGTATCTTCAGAGAAAAAAAAAACGATTTATATCTGTCAATCTGTCTCACCCTTGAAACAGTTGCAATTGCAACTCTCACTCAACAATTTGTTCATTCTCTCTCACTAGTGAAGAACAGTTACAATTGTATCTCTCTCGCGGCAGAAAAATGTTAGAGTTCATCGTATAGTAAACAATATCAAAGTTACTGCTAATTAGTTGCAAGCCATTGCCTCCCACCAGCTAGCTCTCCTGCTGTGTTTTAACTCCAAGTTTCAGCAGTCTTCAATCCCCACAGCTGATAAACGTCTCAAAAGTTCAGAACTCCACTACAGCATTTAAGCAATAAAGCAATATGTGTCCCCAGCAGTCCAAGTCCTTATAGCCTCAGGAACATATGCAGGAACATATGCAGCAGATATAAAGCAAATATATGTAGCTTACAAACTTCCTATTATGCCTCGAGCAGATCGGCATTTAATAGCCAGAAAACAGCAAACAACAACAGCATACCGCTTGTGTCTTCATCATTCAGCAGCATTAGCTCTCAACACTCAGCTGTTCTTATGTGCTGGACGCTGCAACGTTTAACTCCAAATTTCAGCAGTCTTCAATCCCCACAGCTGATATTCAGCTCATAAATTAAGCATTAAAGCAAAGCAATATATATCCCCAACAGTCCAGGGTCCTTATAGCCTCCGGAACATGTACGGCAGATGTACAAATATACAGCAAGTATATATAGTTTACAGGCTCCCCTATTATACCTTGAGCAGTTCCACATTCATTAGCCAGAGAGAAACAGACAGCGTACCGCTGGTGTCTTCATTCAGCAGCATTAGCATTAGCTCTCAGCACTCAGCTGTTATTTGCTGGACACCGCATCTCCTCCTCACACCAGAGCCTCTTGACCGCGGGAGCGTGCACAATCACGTGTCACGTCATCACCCCCATTTGATCATTGTTGAAAAATCTAAATTCTTTAATAAACGTACTCAAGGATCTAAAAGAGTTAAAAATAGTGGTTTTACTTTTAGCTTAAATTAATAAAATGATACAATGCCGTAATATTGGTTTTTAATATTAATAAAAGTTATGTATGTTTGATATTTTTTATAAAATACTGTTTTAAATATTTAATTATCCCAAATATATATTTGTATTTTGAGCCTCTAGAAAATGGATCATACATAACATTATGAGGTCATATTCTTATTGTAACATACCCCCACTTGAACCAGTTATAGTTACAACAGATTCTGATATCTGTTGTTTTAGAAAAATGTTAAAACTGTCTATTCCAGGGGTTCTCAACCCAGTCCTCAAGGATACCCTACCAGTCCAGGATTTAGGAATTACTTGGGTGTGGCTAATGTGGTGGTTTGTTTTTTTCTAAACACCTTAGACATGCACTTGATATATGTGGTTGCTAATTAGAACATCACAGTAGTATGTAATAACATATTGTTTCTATAAATTGTTGTTTAAGGACACCTAATACATTTCAATTATAAAAAATAATAGAAATGTCTTTTAAACAACATTTTATTTAAGGCAAACAGATTCATTTTCATTGATTCCATAATGTTTTCAGTGAATCAGAGCAAAGCAGTGAGCACTCATCAAAGAATGATTTAGAGACATTTTCTGAGATTATAATGTGTATGTATAAAACGTGTCTCTAACCTTCAGAAATCTTTCTTAGTGCTGTCCTAATATCTTCGTTTCTTAGACTGTATACTAAAGGGCTAAATAAGGGGGTAAATGCTGAATGCAGCAATTATATCATCTTATTAAAAAGCAATAAATGTCCTATGGATGGTATCATATACTTTATTATTAATGTCCCATAGGATGCACCAACCACAAGAAGGTGGGAACCGCAGGTTGAAAAGGCTTTCTGTCTTTTGGTTGTAGAAGGGATCCTAAGTATCATAAGGAAGATATGAATATAACTCACTATGATAAAAACACAAGGAGATATAAATAAAGGAGTAGAAAGTACAATGGCTAAAAATTCCACCAGAGATGTGTCTGAACATGAAACTTTTTGAAGAGGTCACAATATATATGGTCAGTTGATGTTTCCATCACAGAGCAACTGAAAGTTGGATATAGGTATTAAACTTAATAGGTTTGTGGTAAATCCTAATATCCAGGGTAAGATAGACAGACAGGTGCACAATGTAAAGTCCATGATAGACATGTAACGCAATGGGGCACATATAGCCAGGTATCGATCATAGGACATCACTGCGAGCTGGAAGCATTCTTTAATAGTAATACCACTATAGGAACCATACATCCAGGAATTGTCATGCCTTTCCCACCGTGTAAGATTGTATCCAGCAGGATGGGGAGAGTATCCATTGCAAGAACAATATCAGACAGTGATAGATGACAAAGGAAGAAGTACATGGGAAAATGGTGATAACTGATTGAAACTAACACAATGATCAGAAGATTTCCCGTTACTGTGATTAGGAAAATGTTAAGGAATATGATGAAAATTCACATTTTGAAGCCATAATGATTTCAGAAGCCTAGAAGTGTGAGTTCTGTGACCATCGATTCATTCCTTGTAGTCTAATCAAGGTTCCTCTCTACATTCTATAAAATTATAAAAACTATATATATATTATTTTAATGTATAGAATGGAAAACTATAAAATATAGCAGCAAACTAACATATAGGCTCTCACTGATTGGGCATTGATGTGTTCGTAACTAAATATTTAAGAGTCCCTACTAATTATTGTTCTCACTTTCTGATGTTTTTGCCATACTGTGTCTTTTCTCAGTCTCAATAACCTTGGTCTAGGTGGCACTGGCCTTTAGATGTTCTTATCTAGCCTACTGCAATACAAAATTGATTAACTCTGAAGACACTGGCCAGAGGACACCCAGTGATTGATGATATCTTGGTGTACCTCTTCTTAAATGTATCTAAAATATAGTTACAGTTATTGAATAGGTTTATTTGTAAAGAAAATTGGTCTGAAGAATGTTTTCCTTTTTCAAAGTGTTTCTCCTAAAAATGTTTTCAAATATTTTCCAAAAAGTTAATATGAAACGTTTTAGAAATGAAAAAAAAAAATAGATTTAAACAAGAGTAAAATCGCCAATAATATTCAAGAAAAAAATCTAACAGAAAATGAATTGCAACATTCAACAATATAGGGAATGTCAACATCTAAACTGAATAAAAATCAGGACACAAACAAAAGATTACAGTTTCTCACTATTAATCTCATGTTAACATTTGTAGTCATATTTTTAGGAAATATTTTTTCTATCTATAAAGAATGATATCCGACACTGAATTTACTGTTAAAATGTCATTTGAAAACAGATGGTTCGTGCTGAATTGAAACCAGATACATTTACATCTGTTCCTTTTTTGGACAAATTAAATACGCTTGCCTAAACTGTGTGAATTTTAAATGAACATCAAAGGATCTAAGATTTCACACATGCATAATCTTTAACATTTAATTCTGCCTTTTCTGTTCATTAACCTAATAAAGCATGTGGGCAGAAATGTGTACTTTATGGAGAACAATCAAAAAGTGTCTTTATAAAGCACTTCTCTCAATAGGCAGCCAGTGATAAACTGAGAAATATGAATTTATGGAGGATATTGATCAAATATTATCACTGCGGAAACATATTGTGCAGTGAGCAAAGTAAACAAATAAACACAGCTTTTAAAAAAATCCCATAAAATAAAAATTTAGACTTTTCTAGTAAACAAAGTAATCAAGATTCTCTAAGAGGTGTTGATTTTATAACAGCAATAAAAGTCCAGACTCCTAGTACTGGGGAGATTGCTACAGGTCATGTCAAGTAGTGTTTCTGCTGTTGAGTGCCTCCCGGATACCTCCATGAGGTTGGTCTTGGTGCTGTTACGAGGTTTTCTCTGGCTCCCTTCAAGTTCTCTTTGGCCGGATGTTTCCCCTAAAAAAATGTATCATTATCTGGACTGTCTGAGTTACTGTCATTTGCCACCCTACATCATGTCCTACCCGGTTTAAACCTCTTTTTGTTGTCACTCTAGTTATACACTTGGTCCTGCATATAATCTAAAGTGTCTCTTCTAAATTTCTGTGATTTATGTTGCCGTTATTCTATTTCATAGCCTTCAAGAGCAACCTTGGTATTCTGTATAATTTCATCTGCCTTTTCTTTGTTTTTACACTCCTGAAGTTTAATAACCACTTCAGCAATTTCCCTCTCAATATCAATTAACTCCTCATTAATACCGTCCACTGTATGTGCTATTAGATCTAGACTGCATCTATTTAAGATTTCATTCCAAATATCTGAAAAAACAGGTTTGTCTTTGCAAACTCAAACCTATATCTTTATGTAGATCAACAATACTTTCTTTTTCAGATCCTTAGAGAGTTCTTTGCCATGAGTTGCCATGTTGATCTTCCAGTGACCAGTATGAGAGAGTGTGAGAGCAATAACACCCAATTTTAACCACCTGCTCCCCAATCACATCTGAGACCTTGTATCACTAACGAGTAACATGACACCGGGGAGGGAAAATTGCTAATTGGGCCCAGTTTGGACATTTCCACTTAGGGGTGTACTCACTTTTGTTGCCAATGGTTTAGACATTAATTGTGGTGTTTTGAGTTATTTTGAAGGGGACAGAACATTTACACTGTTATACAGGCTGTACCCTTACTACTTTATATTGTAGCAGAGTGTCATTTCTTCAGTGTTGTCACATGAAAAGATATAATAAAATATTTACAAAAATGTGAGGGGTGTACTCACTTTTGTGAGATACTGTATATCTACTGTAATATTTTCTTGGTGTAATGTATACCAATGTACGCTCGTACGTTGTTTTGTTATGCCCTTTCATAAGTCCTTACTTACCAACCTCTCCCATTGTAAAGGGATTTCATTTTGCTTACACTGTATGTTAAACCATAGTTAGATAGTTACATAGCTGAAAAGAGACTTGCTTCCATCAAGTTCAGCCTTTCTCACATTTGTTTTTTGCTGTTGATCCAAAAGAAGGCAAGAATTCCACATCCTTATTGTTTTTACAGTAAAAACAACTTTTATGTTCATTAGTCGAAATCTTCTTTCTTTCAGTCTAAACTTATGACCTCGTGTCCTATGTAAAGTCCTGTTTGTGAATAGATTTCCACACAATCATTTGTATTGGCCCCGAATACATATTTGTATAATATTATTATATCCCCTCTGATAATATTATACAAATATATCCACGGCCAATACAAACTAAAGAGGTTTAATTTTATTAACCTTTCTTCATAGCTGCAATGTTCCATTCCTTTTATTAATTTTGTAGCTCACCTCTGCGCTTTTTCTAGTGCCATAATATCCTTTAGAACAGTTGCCCAAAATTGCACAGCATATTCAATATGTGGTCTTACCAGTGGTTTATAAAGAAGTAAAATGATATTCTCATCCCAATTAATGCCCTTTTTCATGTATGACAATACCTGACTGCCCCTAGCCACTGCTGATTGACATTGCACATTATTGAATAGTTTGTTGTCTATAACAATTCCCAAGTCTTTTTTCGTGTGTTTTTCTCCCTAATTCACTTCTATTAAGGGCATAAGTTGCTTGTGCATTCTTTAAGCCGAAGTGCATAACTTTGCATTTTTCAACATTAAAATTTCATCTGCCATTTGAGTGCCCAGTCCCCCAGTCTATCTAAATCCCTCTGCAACAAATTAATATCCTGCTCACATTGTACTACTTTACGGAGTTTTGCGTCATCTGCAAACACTGAAACATGACTTTCAATGCTTTTTTTCACGATAATTTATAAACATGTTTAATAGAAGAGGACCAAGAACAGAATCCTGAGGGACAACACTTGCCACCTCTGTCCAGCTTGAAAATTTACTATTAATGACAACTCTTTGTACTCTATTTTTAAGCCAATGTTCTACCTAAGAACAAGAATTTTAATTTAGAACGATTTCTTTGAGTTTGAACACTAATCTATTGTGAGGAACTGTACCAAATGCGTTGGCAATATCCAAATAGATCACATACACTGCAACACCCTAAGCTATACCTCTACTGACTTCTTCGTAGAATGCAATTAAGTTAGTTTGACATGACCTGTGCTTCATAAAACCATGCTGATTTTTGCTGATGACCATGTTCTTCTCAAGGAATTCTTGAATACTTTCCCTTAATAACCTTTCAAATACATTACCATCCACAGAAGTTAAGCTCAGAGGTTTGTAATTTCCAGGCAAGGATTTTAAACCCTTTTTGAATATAGGAACCACATCTGCCTTCCTCCAATCCTCCGGAACACTTACTGAAAGAAACCATGTTTGGTTCTAGGTTTTGAGGGGGAATGTTACAGTTAAAGAGAAGATTGTATATTGCTAATATTTAGCGCCTAACTAGCAGGCAACTAGCAACATTCTAGTTGTAAAGCTCCATAATTTAAGGGTACTAGGTAATCCCAGTAAGGAGACATATTGAAATACAATTATACAGTAGAAAATATGTGGACACTGGGTGTACAAATGCCACAAAAATCCACACACCACTCTCTTAATCCCAAAGCAGTGAATGTATACAATACTTGTAAATACAGGGATATATACTGGTAGCGTTCCGTGTACTTGGACCCTATAATCACATAAAACAGTACATAGTGTAAACTGTATATGGAAATAACAATAATAAAAATGTATAATGGATCCACTCACGAATTCTAGAGCCGTGCCAGGCTCTATGTTGAATGCCCAGGGGTGCCTATACAGGCTAAGTGCAGAGTCTTCACAATACTCCTCAAGGCAGAAGAGACAGCAAGGATGGTATAAAAATGAGTAAATTTATTAAATAAAAATTGTAAAAACAACTAAACAAGTTGTATAAAAAAGTGCAAATAAGCAATGTATAATGTATGCAGACGCGTTTCAACTCGATCAGAGTCTTCCTCAGTGCATAAGAAAGTCCATCCGGCTGATTCTCTTTAAATGTACCGCTCATCTGGCTGCCGGTCACATGGGCGGAAGTTCGGCTTGCCAGCGTCTGACGTCACTTCCGGTTCTTTCGGCGCTCATTTCGTCGGCTTCCCTCTTCACAAAGAGTTTGCCCAATTGAAGCATCGGCTTCCATTCTGCATATGGGCAACTCTAAAAAACTTACAGACAATAAAGATATAGATATACAAAGTCTATATGAACTATAGTGGTATAGTGTAGAATATCAAAAGTATCATAGCTATGGCCCATATATAAAGATTAGGGTATGTAAGGAAAAACTGAAGGAATATGCAAAAAAATAGGCAAATAATAAAAATAAAAATGAAATAGAATGAAATAAAAATAAAAATAATAAAAATAAAAATAAAAATAAAAATGAAAAAATAAATGAAAATGAAAATAAAAATGAAATAAATAAATAAAAATAAAAATAAAAATAAAAATAGAAATAAAAATAAAAACAAATGTAAAAATGTAAAAATATGAAAAATATTAAAAATATTAAATGATAAAAAAATATATAAGAATAAGAATAATAAATGAAAAAATAACTATAAAAAATGAACCAACTCAAAATCTAAATTTAGGCCTTTGGGGGATAAGGTGTCGAGCTCAAAGATCCACCTGCTCTCAATTTTACAGAGTTCCTTAAAGTTGTCCTCACCTCTCCAATCCTTTTTCTTCTGGGCCATAGCAATAAAACTGACAAGTGAAAGATCACTGTTGTGATATTGTGCAAAATGTGCAGAGACACTGTGTTTTGCATAGCCTCTTTGTATATTACCCAAATGTTCCATTATACGAGTTTTTAAAGTCCTTGTGGTCATTCCCACATATTGTTGACCACAAGGACACCAAAGAAGATATATAACATTACTAGAATGACAAGTAAGAATTGAATTAATCTTATGCTCTTTGTGTGATACATAAGACACAAAACTGGTACAGGTGTCTTTTTTAAATTTTGTTTTCTTACAGGCTGTGCACATTTTGCACGGATAGAAACCAAACTTCTGATTAAAAATATTCATATTAGTGGCATTAGTTTTTATATGATTTTTAACTAAAAAAGTCTGAAGATTTTTTGTGCCTCTATATACAATTTTTGTTTTCTTACCGATGATACTCTGAAGACTATCATCAGTTTGCAGGATGTGCCAATACTTATTAATAATTGATTTTACATGGCCAGCATCACTGCTATAGTCCAAACTCAAAAGGGGTTCATCAACTTGTTGTTTCGTGGTTTCTTTATTTCTATATGTTAGTAGGGACTCCCTATTTATTGATTTAGTCTCCTGTATCTGGCGGTCCAAAACTGCCGGATCATATTTCTTCTCAACAAAAAATCGCTTCAAACGATCTGCCTGTTTATCATATTCTATAGTGTCACTACAATTTTAAAAAATACGATTAAATTGACTTTTTGGTACATTGCGCAACCACGGGTCGTAATGGCAGCTTGTGGTGTCAATGTACCCATTTACGTCCACTGGTTTAAAAAAAGTCTTTGTAAAAATATGGTTATTCATAACGTAGATCTCCAAATCCAAGAATTGGACAGATGTCTGGCTAATTTGACTAGTTAAAACTATACTTCTGTGGTTATCATTGAGTTTATCTAAAAACAGATCCAGGGAGGTGCTAGTGCCTTTCCAAATAAAGAAAATGTCATCGATATATCTGCGATAGAGGACCAGACCCGCTCCCATGTCGTCTCGACCTGGGAGAAAGGTATTTTCCCAGTGTGACATAAATAAGTTGGCATAACTGGGAGCGAATCTGGTCCCTATCGCAGTACCGACTAGCTGTAGAAAGAATAAGCCATCGAACCAAAAAAAATTATTAGTCAGTATAAGGCGGATGCTGTCTATGATGAACTGAATCTGGTTCTCAACAAACCTATTACTCGAAGTCAGAAAGTGCTGAACAGCTTCACAACCCAATTCGTGCAAAATAATGGTATAAAGGCTGGACACATCGCATGTAACTAAATGATAGTCATCCTCCCATTTAATGTGTTGTAAAATATTTATTAGCTGAGTAGAATCTCTCAAATACGTCGGTTGTGAGATTACCAAAGGTTGGAGTAGTCTATCTATATACTCAGATAATCTACTAAGTATAGACCCAATCCCGGATACTATAGGTCTTCCGGGAGGATTTTTTGTATCTTTATGGATTTTTGGGAGTATATAGAAGACTGGTATCCGACTTATGGCTATATTTAAATACTTATACTCATGTTTGTTAAGGATACCGTCTTCCATGCCCTTACTTAATAATGACATATATTTTTTCTTTATATCTGATGTAGGATCAGCCTTTAACTGAGCATAGGTGGAGGCATTGTTCAGCTGTCTATAGACTTCCGTCATATAGTCCGCAACATTCAGCACAACGATGCCCCCACCCTTATCAGCTGGCTTAATGACTATGTTGTGATCTAGTTGGAGATCCTTAAGGGCTTTAATTTGTGTATAGTTAAGATTGCCTTTTTTCTTTTTTTTATTATTTATTTGTCTCACATCTTTCATCACCAACTTTTCGAAGACCTTCATTTCACCACTAATGTGATTTTTTGGAAAAAAGTGGGATTTGTCTTTTAAATTTGTGTGAACAAAAGTGTCGCAAATAGCTCCCTCTTGTTCACTAGTAGAAAATTTGTTAAAATGTTTTTTAAGACAAAGTTTACGAATAAATTTATGCATATCTATGAATGTGTTAAAAGGTTTATTATTGCTAGTAGGTGCGAATTTTAAGCCCTTATTGAGAACCTCCAATTCTTGATTGGTAAGGACTTTATCTGAAAGATTGAAGATACCTAGTGGTGGTTTCTTCCTCTTTTTTTCAAGGTCCAGACATCTTCCTGCACGACATCCCCTTCTCCCTGAGCCCAAGGTCTTTTGGACCTCTGGGGACGGGGAGATGCGTCCTGTCCTAAAAAAGGGCGCGATGAAGGTTTGGAGATCTCGGCGTAAGACTTGGTTTGGTTTATGACAGTCTGATTTTTTTCCATCAATGGTCTAAACCTATTGCCATAGTTGGAAGTGTGTTGCTGGTTACGTATAGGGAGTTGTATTTGATTGGGTCCACTGCATATAGCCGAATTCTGAGAAGTAGACCTCGTTTGTTCATGAGTATGGAATTTTTTATTTTTATTATTATTATTATACCTATTGTTGTTATTTCCATTATAATTCCTATGTATATACATGGAGTTAGAGTTACTAGAATGGTTTCTGTTATATTTAGCAAATGAACGAACTCTATCATAAGCATATGATAGAGTTCGTTCATTTGCTAAATATAACAGAAACTGTTTCTGTTATATTTAGCAAATGAACGAACTCTATCATAAGCATATGATAGAGTTCGTTCATTTGCTAAATATAACAGAAACCATTCTAGTAACTCTAACTCCATGTATATACATAGGAATTATAATGGAAATAACAACAATAGGTATAATAATAATAATAAAAATAAAAAAATAAAATAAAAAAATAAGCATATGATAGAGTTCGTTCATTTGCTAAATATAACAGAAACCATTCTAGTAACTCTAACTCCATGTATATACATAGGAATTATAATGGAAATAACAACAATAGGTATAATAATAATAATAAAAATAAAAAATTCCATACTCATGAACAAACGAGGTCTACTTCTCAGAATTCGGCTATATGCAGTGGACCCAATCAAATACAACTCCCTATACGTAACCAGCAACACACTTCCAACTATGGCAATAGGTTTAGACCATTGATGGAAAAAAATCAGACTGTCATAAACCAAACCAAGTCTTACGCCGAGATCTCCAAACCTTCATCGCGCCCTTTTTTAGGACCGGACGCATCTCCCCGTCCCCAGAGGTCCAAAAGACCTTGGGCTCAGGGAGAAGGGGATGTCGTGCAGGAAGATGTCTGGACCTTGAAAAAAAGAGGAAGAAACCACCACTAGGTATCTTCAATCTTTCAGATAAAGTCCTTACCAATCAAGAATTGGAGGTTCTCAATAAGGGCTTAAAATTCGCACCTACTAGCAATAATAAACCTTTTAACACATTCATAGATATGCATAAATTTATTCGTAAACTTTGTCTTAAAAAACATTTTAACAAATTTTCTACTAGTGAACAAGAGGGAGCTATTTGCGACACTTTTGTTCACACAAATTTAAAAGACAAATCCCACTTTTTTCCAAAAAATCACATTAGTGGTGAAATGAAGGTCTTCGAAAAGTTGGTGATGAAAGATGTGAGACAAATAAATAATAAGAAAAAGAAAAAAGGCAATCTTAACTATACACAAATTAAAGCCCTTAAGGATCTCCAACTAGATCACAACATAGTCATTAAGCCAGCTGATAAGGGTGGGGGCATCGTTGTGCTGAATGTTGCGGACTATATGACGGAAGTCTATAGACAGCTGAACAATGCCTCCACCTATGCTCAGTTAAAGGCTGATCCTACATCAGATATAAAGAAAAAATATATGTCATTATTAAGTAAGGGCATGGAAGACGGTATCCTTAACAAACATGAGTATAAGTATTTAAATATAGCCATAAGTCGGATACCAGTCTTCTATATACTCCCAAAAATCCATAAAGATACAAAAAATCCTCCCGGAAGACCTATAGTATCCGGGATTGGGTCTATACTTAGTAGATTATCTGAGTATATAGATAGACTACTCCAACCTTTGGTAATCTCACAACCGACGTATTTGAGAGATTCTACTCAGCTAATAAATATTTTACAACACATTAAATGGGAGGATGACTATCATTTAGTTACATGCGATGTGTCCAGCCTTTATACCATTATTTTGCACGAATTGGGTTGTGAAGCTGTTCAGCACTTTCTGACTTCGAGTAATAGGTTTGTTGAGAACCAGATTCCGTTCATCATAGACAGCATCCGCCTTATACTGACTAATAATTTTTTTTGGTTCGATGGCTTATTCTTTCTAAAGCTAGTCGGTACTGCGATGGGGACCAGATTCGCTCCTAGTTATGCCAACTTATTTATGTCACACTGGGAAAATACCTTTCTCCCAGGTCGAGACGACATGGGAGCGGGTCTGGTCCTCTATCGCAGATATATCGATGACATTTTCTTTATTTGGAAAGGCACTAGCACCTCCCTGGATCTGTTTTTAGATAAACTCAATGATAACCACAGAAGTATAGTTTTAACTAGTCAAATTAGCCAGACATCTGTCCAATTCTTGGATTTGGAGATCTACGTTATGAATAACCATATTTTTACAAAGACTTTTTTTAAACCAGTGGACGTAAATGGGTACATTGACACCACGAGCTGCCATTACGACCCGTGGTTGCGCAATGTACCAAAAAGTCAATTTAATCGTATTTTTTAAAATTGTAGTGACACTATAGAATATGATAAACAGGCAGATCGTTTGAAGCGATTTTTTGTGGAGAAGAAATATGATCCGGCAGTTTTGGACCGCCAGATACAGGAGACTAAATCAATAAATAGGGAGTCCCTACTAACATATAGAAATAAAGAAACCACGAAACAACAAGTTGATGAACCCCTTTTGAGTTTGGACTATAGCAGTGATGCTGGCCATGTAAAATCAATTATTAATAAGTATTGGCACATCCTGCAAACTGATGATAGTCTTCAGAGTATCATCGGTAAGAAACCAAAAATTGTATATAGAGGCACAAAAAATCTTCAGACTTTTTTAGTTAAAAATCATATAAAAACTAATGCCACTAATATGAATATTTTTAATCAGAAGTTTGGTTTCTATCCGTGCAAAATGTGCACAGCCTGTAAGAAAACAAAATTTAAAAAAGACACCTGTACCAGTTTTGTGTCTTATGTATCACACAAAGAGCATAAGATTAATTCAATTCTTACTTGTCATTCTAGTAATGTTATATATCTTCTTTGGTGTCCTTGTGGTCTACAATATGTGGGAATGACCACAAGGACTTTAAAAACTTGTATAATGGAACATTTGGGTAATATACAAAGAGGCTATGCAAAACACAGTGTCTCTGCACATTTTGCACAATATCACAACAGTGATCCTTCACTTGTCAGTTTTATTGCTATGGCCCAGAAGAAAAAGGATTGGAGAGGTGAGGACAACTTTAAGGAACTCTGTAAAATTGAGAGCAGGTGGATCTTTGAGCTCGACACCTTATCCCCCAAAGGCCTAAATTTAGATTTTGAGTTGGTTCATTTTTTATAGTTATTTTTTCATTTATTATTCTTATTCTTATATATTTTTTTATCATTTAATATTTTTAATATTTTTCATATTTTTACATTTTTACATTTGTTTTTATTTTTATTTCTATTTTTATTTTTATTTTTATTTATTTATTTCATTTTTATTTTCATTTTCATTTATTTTTTCATTTTTATTTTTATTTTTATTTTTATTATTTTTATTTTTATTTCATTCTATTTTATTTTTATTTTTATTATTTGCCTATTTTTTGCATATTCCTTCAGTTTTTCCTTACATACCCTAATCTTTATATATGGGCCATAGCTATGATACTTTTGATATTCTACACTATACCACTATAGTTCATATAGACTTTGTATATCTATATCTTTATTGTCTGTAAGTTTTTTAGAGTTGCCCATATGCACAATGGAAGCCGATGCTTCAATTGGGCAAACTCTTTGTGAAGAGGGAAGCCGACGAAATGAGCGCCGAAAGAACCGGAAGTGACGTCAGACGCCGGCAAGCCGAACTTCCGCCCATGTGACCGGCAGCCAGATGAGCGGTACATTTAAAGAGAATCAGCCGGATGGACTTTCTTATGCACTGAGGAAGACTCTGATCGAGTTGAAACGCGTCTGCATACATTATATTGCTTATTTGCACTTTTTTATACAACTTGTTTAGTTGTTTTTACAATTTTTATTTAATAAATTTACTCATTTTTATACCATCCTTGCTGTCTCTTCTGCCTTGAGGAGTATTGTGAAGACTCTGCACTTAGCCTGTATAGGCACCCCTGGGCATTCAACATAGAGCCTGGCACGGCTCTAGAATTCGTGAGTGGATCCATTATACATTTTTATTATTGTTATTTCCATATACAGTTTACACTATGTACTGTTTTATGTGATTATAGGGTCCAAGTACACGGAACGCTACCAGTATATATCCCTGTATTTACAAGTATTGTATACATTCACTGCTTTGGGATTAAGAGAGTGGTGTGTGGATTTTTGTGGCATTTGTACACCCAGTGTCCACATATTTTCTACTGTATACTTTGTATTTGAGGTGTTGGGGAACACTTTTGTGTTTTTGTATTGTGTAAGCGCCATTCACTTACTCATTATTTTTTATTGAAATACAATTATACCTGTCTTTTTCATCTACATAACATATTCTCTATGGCCAGGTACAACACAATTAAATAGGTTAACAATACTTATCCTATACAATATAGAATCCTACTCGGGCCATGGCCGGTATCATTAAGTATAACAACTTACACATAACTTTTTGCAATCCAACATAGGCCTACAGTTACAATCAAACATAGCATTATTTCATAGACGATCATACTACATGCAATCGGATAAAAACAGTATTACAAAATTGTATCTGTTTTTTTACATATATATATATTCTAAGTATATTTTGATATCAATAAATGTATCAATATCAAAATACACGAAGAATTAAATTATAAATATATATATGTGTGTGTAATTTAATTTCAACTGTATTTTGATATATATATATATATATTGATCTCAAACTACACTTAGATTGAGAGAGAGAACTTCTACCTGTATATGTATGTAATAACTGTATTATTATTGACAACCCAGGCAGAATTTAATTAGCAAGCCCTTTATGTAGCCCTGTAACTTTTCAGAACACCATAAAACCTTTAAATGAAAGATACTATTACACTTTGGAGACTTTGCTGAATACAAACGTGAGTGTTTCAAAACAGTAAAATGTATCAAAATGATGATATCGTCAGTGATAGTGCAGTTTAACCCCTTAACCCCTTCAGGACGGGTGACGGACGAGGTCCGTCACGCAGGGGAGACCCTTAACGACGGGTGACGGACCTCGTCCGTCACGCGGTAAAATTAACCCCGGATCGCCGCTATCGCGGCGATCGCGGGGTTAATGGTGCTCCCGGTATGCCTCTGCATTAGAGGCATACCGGGAGCACCCGGTCAGCTGCCCAGCACATGTGCTCGCTCTGACCGCAAGTCTGAGCGAGCACATGTGCTCTGTATACTCACCTACCGGCTCCCTGCACTTCCGGGTTCTGTGTGAAGTGCAGGGAGCCGGATCAGTGCTGATCCTGCCCCCTGCTGTTAAAAAAAATAAAGTTTATTTAAAGTGTCCCCCCCCCTTATTAATTTTAATAAAAAATTAACCCCTTCCCTGCCAATTGATCACTGACTACAGTGATCAATTGGCAGGGATTACATTTTACTATGATCTGATTTTTTTTTTTAACCCCTGAGGGTTAATTCTTTTTTTTTTAACCCTCAGGGGTTAAATTAATTAAATTAATTAATTAAATTATTTTTAAATTATATATTTAGATAGCTG
Organism: Pelobates cultripes; assembly: GCA_933207985.1. Lineage (NCBI taxonomy): Eukaryota > Metazoa > Chordata > Amphibia > Anura > Pelobatidae > Pelobates > Pelobates cultripes. The sequence continues at coordinate 8,862,880 of OW240916.1, read as the reverse complement.
GGGTAGGTGGAAGTTAGTGGGGAATTGGGGGATTTGACGTTAGGCTAACTAGGGGTTAACGTTAAAAAAAAGTTTTAAAAGAAACTTTAAAAAGTTAAAAATTAAGCTTAAAAAATGTTTTAATAACATTTAAGTAATAAAAACAAAAAAACACACTTTACCTAGTCCAAATAAAAATTAACCCCTTCCCTGCCAGTCGATCACTGCCTACAGCGATCAAATAGAGATCACAGTATTATACTGTGATCTAATTTTTTTTAACCCCTGAGGATTAACTTTTATTTATTTTTTTTAACCCTCAGGGGTTCAATTTATTTAATTAATTAATTTAAATATTTTATAACTATATATTTTGCTAGCTGGGGTGGGTGGGAGTTATGGGAAAATGGGGAATTTACTGTTAGTGCTGCGTACTGCTAGTTAGGGGTTAACAGTAAAAAAAATAGCTTAGAAAAATGTTAAATCTGTAAAAAAGTTTTAAGAAAGTTTAGGAAAGTTTAAAAAAATTTATAAGCAAAACAAAAGTTTAAAAACTAGTTTTTAAAAGTAAAAAGTTATAAAAAGTAAAAAAATACATTTTAAAAACGCTCATTACCACTACACCTGGAACAAACTAGAGAAAAAATTATCCCACGCCAAGGTTCAAAATATGCCTTTTGAATTACCCCAGGGTGTATTCTTTAATAAATAGTATGTGTTTGTGGGGAAGTTTCAATAACCAACCGTCTAAACTATTCCAAATTGGAACATGGACACAGCGTAAAACTTCAAAGTTAGAAAAAAACTGAATGGCTGCGTCTCAAATGTGCCCCTTCAACATCCACATATACCTGGCAAAGGTACATACGGGGGTATTGCTGTACTCAGACCACATAGCTGAGCAACATATGAAGTATTATACAGTCATAGCACATAAGGTTTGCAAAATATGCTGCGCAAACTCACTTTGTATGTCAAAAAGGCAGAAAAAATGCTTATTACCACTACACTTGGTACAAGCTAGCGGAAAAATGATCCCACACTAAGGTTCAAAATATGCCTTTTGAAATACCCTGGGATGTCTTCTTTAAGAAATGGTATGGCTTTATGGGGAATTTGGATTATATAGCCTGGTAAAATACTCTAAAATGGGACATAGGCACAGCATAAAAATTCAAAGTTTGAAAAAACTGGAATGGCTGTGTCCCAAATGTGCCCCTCCGATGTCCACACATACCTGGCAAAGGTACATACGGGGGTATTGCTGTACTCAGCCGACATAGCTGAGCAACATATGAAGTATTATACAGTCGTAGCACACATAAGGTTTGCAAAATATACTGTGCAAACTCACTTTGTATGTCAAAAAGGCAGAAAAAACGCTTATTACCACTACATCTGGTACAAGCTAGCGGAAAAATGATCCCACGCTAAGGTTCAAACTATACCTTTTGAAACACCCTGGGGTGTCTACTTTAAGAAATGGTAGGCCTTTGTGGGGTAGATTGAATTTAAAACCTGCGAAGATGCTTGGAAATTGCACATAGGCCCAGCGTCAAAATTCAAAGTTTGGTAAAAACGGATATGGGTGGTCTCCTATATGGCACTGTAGCTTCACAAAATAGTGACAAAGACATTCATTGGGGGTGTATTTTTACTCCAAAGACTTAGCTGAGCATAATTTGGGAGGTTTGAACTTAGTGGCACATATGAAATATACAAAACGCCCAGCAAAAATGCAATCCGTATGTAAAAAATGCACAAAATAATTTTTTACCACATACTTTGGCATATATTGGTGAAAAAATGGGGGTATGTCAAGGCACAATATGCACCTTATGAGATACCCTGGAGTGTCTACTTTTACAAATGGTAGGCCTTTGTGGGGGGTTTTTGAACAGTCAAACTGTTATAATACCCCAAATGGAAGCTAAGGCTCATTAAATCCGTCTCTCAAAATTCTACTGTGAATACTGTAAAGGACAGGTCTCCTATATGGCACTGTAGCTTCACGAAATAGTGCCAAAGACATTCATATGGGGTGTCATTTTACTCAGAAGACTTAGCTGAGCATAATTTGGGGGTTTGAACTTAGTGGCACATATGAAATATACAAAACGCCCAGCAAAAATGCAATCCGTATGTAAAAAATGCACAAAATTTTTTTTTACCACATACTTTGGCATATATTGGTGAACAAATGGGGGCATGTTAAGGCACAATATGCACCTTATAAGATACCCTGGAGTGTCTACTTTTACAAATGGTAGGCCTTTGTGGGGTTTTTTTGAACAGTCAAACTGTTATAATACCCCAAATGGAAGCTAAGGCTCATTAAATTCATCTCTCAACATTCTACTGTGAATACTGAAAAGGACAGGTATCCTGTATGGCACTGTTACTTCACGAAATAGTGCAAAAGACATACAATGGGGGTGTCATTTTACTCAGCAGATGTAACTGAACACAAAATAAAACTTTGTACAGGAATAGCACACACCAACTTTACAAAATATACACGAGAATTTCTCTGTTATAAGTTTGTGTGCCAAAAACCAAAAAGAACACAATTTTACTCCAATATTTAGCAGAGGTTGGCGGTAATATGGCTACGTAGAAAGTGTCAAAACAACCTTAGGTAAATAGCCCGTGATGTCTACTTTATATAAATATATACTTTTGTGTGGCAATTTTGTTTTCTTTTATGGCTATTAAGCTTACAAGACAAACATACCAAATTCTAAAATCGCTCCACATTAAAATTTTATTTTACTCCTTGTGCCTTGTGACCTGTAACTACCAAAAAAAACTTAAAATCCCAGACACATTATATATTCTGTAAATCAGAACAAATAAATAAATTTATTTTTAATTACTTTCCTTAACCTGCACTAATTATGCACACATTATTATTGCAAAAACTGTAAAAAAAAAAACAATATTTTTCATTTTTTTTGCATTTTCTGTATTTTTTTTTATAATAAGTAAGCATTTATATATATATATATATGTTATATCAAATTAAAGCCCTTTCTGTCCTTTAAAAAACAGTATATAATATGTGTCGGTGCAATAAATGAGAGAGATGCAAATTGCAGTTGAACGCAAACAGCAAGAAAATGCAAAAATTGCTTGTGCCATTAAGCGTAAGTCAAGCTTCTGAAGCTGTGTCCTTAAGGGGTTAAGGACGGAGCCAAATGTACACGTTGTGAACAAAACAAAATGTAAACAAAACCTGGCATTTGCGCTACATGTCTGTCCAACCGTAATACACCTCTTTCATAGTAAATGCACCCACCCTTATTATATGCTACTCTACTATTCAGGGAGAAACAGGGCTTTCATTACAGCCATTTAGCTATGAAACATAATTCTAATATGAAAAATGGGAGAAAATAATGTATTTTTGATTTTTAGTTCTACATGACATTTTAACGGTCAGTGTCATACTGTTTGCTTTACTGCAATAAAATACACATATTTGTATTCAGCAAAGTCTCACGTGTACAACAGTACCCCCTATGTACAGGTTTTATGGTGTTTTGGGAAGTTACAGGGTCAAATATAGCATGTTACATTTGAAATTGAAATTCGCCAGATTGGTTACGTTGCCTTTGGGACTTTATAGTAGCCCTGGAATGAAATTTACACCCATAATGGCATACCATTTGCAATAGTAGACAACCCAAAGTATTGCAAATGGGGTATGTCCAGTCTTTGTGAAGCATTTGGTCACAAACACTGGCCAAAGTTAGTGTTAGTATTTGTTTGTGTGTGAAAAAATGCAAAAAAATGCCAATTTTGGCCAGTGTTTCTGACTAAGTGGCTACTAAAAAAGACTGGACATACCCTGTTTGCAATACCTTGGGTTGTCTACTATTGCAAATGGTATGCCATCATAGGGGTAATTTTCATTCTTGGCTACCATAGGGTCTCAAAGGCAACGTAACCAATCTGGCGAATTTTAATGTGAAAAAAATGAAACGCAAGCCTTATATTTGACGCTGTAACTTTTGAAAACATAAAACCTGTACATGAGGGGTACTGTTGTACTCGGGAGACTTCACTGAACACAAATATTTGTGTTTCAAAACAGTAAAAAGTATCATAGCAATAATATTGTCCGTTAAGTGCTGTTTGTGCATGAAAAATGCAAAACGTCACTTTTACTGGCGCATCATCGTTGTAATACATTTTACGGTTTTGAAACACTAATATTTGTGTTCAGCGAAGTCTCCCGAGTAGAACAGTACCCCCCATGTACAGGTTTTATGGTGTCTTGGAAAGTTATAGGGTTAAATATAGTGCTAGCAAATTAAATTCCCTTTACTTTCGGCATGGGTTGTCATGCAGGTCCTGCTAATTGTAATTAATTAAGATACCTAATTATGTAAAAATATTATATAAATATATATGTAGAATCAATATATGTATATATATACGTATGTGTATATATATGTATATATCTATATAATTTTTTTTAAATATTTTTATTTATATATAGGTATATATATAGTGATATATACGTATATATTTATGTGTATAAATATATATATTATTTCGTTCTATGTGTATTTTGATAAATATATATATATTAATTTCACAATACAGTTAGAACGAAATAACACACATCTATATATTTTTTAATTATTTATTTTTAATTATTTTTGTAATTTTATTTTTTAACGTATTTACATTTTAATTTTTTTTATAATATATATAAATATATATATAACAATAATTATATATATATTTAATCAGTATCAGTGTACGTGTAATTTGATATTAATATATATATATAATTATATATCTATTAATAGTAAAATACACCTAGACGGTGTACATGTGTGTATGTATATGTGTGTATATATACTTAGATCATATATATATAATATATATATATGATCTAAGTATATATTATTTATTTTTTTACACTATTTATTTATTTCATTTTTATTTTCAGCCAGCAGGGGACCACCTGTCATTACAGGCAGCCCCCCTGCCGGCAATACAGAAGCCAGCTATCCCCGGCCATGTGATTGTGGGGTCCTCGCTAGGACCCCACTCTCACACGGCCGGGGGGCTTCCTGGAGGATGGTCGTGCCGCGGGGGGCTCCCTGGGAGTCCCCCCCACCGCGATCGCCGGCGTGGGACCGCCGGCGACCGGGTAAGTACAGAAAGACCGGAGGGCGTACTATTACGCCCGGCGGCGTTTAGAGCCGCCTATTAGAGGGCGTAATAGTACGCCCTCCGGTCTTAAGGGGTTAAAAAAAAAAAAAAAAATATATGAATGTTAGCTTTGGCCAGGGATTGTGATCAAGTAGCTTCTAAAAAAGACTGGACATATGCCCTGGTTTGTCTATTTTTGCAAATGGTTTGCCATGTTGTGGGTAATTTTCATTCCTGGGATACCATATGGTCTCAAAGACAACATAGGCCAAGCAAACCAATCTTGCAAATTTTAATGTGTAAAAACAGAAATGGGGAAATCCTATATATTTGACGATGTAAACACCATGCATCCTGTACATTGGTGGTACTGTTGTATTCATAATACAACTCTTAACACAAATATGTGTATTTTATTGCAGTAAATGCGAACAGTACTACGAGAAACACAATTAAAATGTCATGCAGAACTAAACAAAATAACATTTCTCACACATTTTTATATTTGATTCATATAAAAGTATGTCCCATATATAAATATGTGATGTGAAATGAAAGTCCTGAACAAAGTGATATATGATAATTGTCTGTGCCCCTAATATGAAAGAGGTAATTTATGGTTGAACAGACATATAGTCCAATTCCAGGTTTTGTTTTGATTAGAACTTGTACAATTGCCTACATCCTTAAAGGGGTTAAGAATACCTAATACATTAAAAGTATATAAAAAATATAGACTTTAATTTATTCCTTAATTTTTTCAGTGAGTCAGAGTAAAGCAATGTAGGTTGTCAGATAATGATTTAAAGACATTTTCTGAGATCATAATGTGTATGTATAAAAAGTGTCTCTAACGTTTAGAAATTTTTCTTAGTGCTAACCTGATGTCTTGGTTTCTTAGACTGTATACTAAAGGGTTAAACAGGGGGGTAAACACAGTATGCAGCAATGATATAATCTTGTTCAAAATCAATAAATGACCTAAGGATGGTATCATATACTTTGTTATTAATGTTCCGTAGAATACACCCACCACGAGAAGGTGGGAACTGCAGGTTGAAAAGGCTTTCTGTCTTCCAGTTGTAGAAGAGATCCTAAGTATCATAAAGAAGATATGAATATAAGTCACTGTGATAAAAGCACAAGGACAAATAAAAACAGGAGCAGAAAAAAAAAAGGCTAAAAATTCCAACAGAGACGTGTCTGAACAGGAAAGTTTTTGGAGAGGGGAAATGTCACAATATATATGGTCAATGATGTTTCCATCACAGAACTGAAAGTGGGATAAAGGCATGAAACCTACTAGGTTCATGGTAAATCCTATTAACCAGGGAAAGACAGACAGACAGGTGCGCATTGTCAAGTCCATGATAGTGATGTAATGCAATGGGACACATATAGCCAGGTATCGATCATAGGCCATCACTGCAAGCAGGAAACATTCTGTAATAATAATGCCACTATAGAAATAGAATTGAGTTATACAGCCAAGAATTGTCATAACTTTCCCACCGTGTAAGATTGCTCCCAGCAGGTTGGGGAGAGCATTCGTTGAGAGCACAATATCAGACAATGATAGATGACAAAGGAATAAGTACATGGGAGAATGAAGGTGATGGCTGATGGAAACTAATACAATGATCAAAAGATTTCCGGTTACTGTGAATAAGAAAATGATAAGGAATATGATGAAAATTATAATTTTGAAGACAAAGAGATTTCCAAAGCCTAGAAGTATGAGTTCTGTAACTATTGATTCATTCTTTACAGTCATAGTCCGATCAAGGTGTCTCACTGCATGCAGACATGACACCTTACAATCTAAAAAATTATAGAAAAAAATGTGTATATGATTTAAATGTACAGAATAGCACGATATTGTAGCAGTTTAAGATACATAACTAATGGTAATCAATTATCTACGGGTAACCAAATCAAAAGTTTACAACTTTATACTAAATGTTTTTTCATCTCTGATGTTTTTCTCACAATGAACCATTTTTTCCACAACTTTGGTCTAGTTGGCACTGGTCTTTAGAGGTTCTTATCTTGTCTTTCCAAGTCCATTCTCAAACAGTATATCTTTTTTCTGTCATATCCTTTTCTCTTGGCTCATACTTTTTTCTGATAAAGCTATCTTTGGATCTCCTCACCAGCTCCACACTTCTCGTAGTAAGTCCTTACATAACAGGTATAATAATTTTCTGATTTATAGGTTATAAAACTCAGGACTCCTTTCCCCATCTCAAAACTCTACGACAGTGGTATTTCAAATGCAGCTGTGGCCACCAATAGACAACCCTTCCACAGATCATGATCCATTATTGACAATCTCTGAAGACTTTTGCCTGTGGGTGCTTAGTAATTGATGACATCTTGGTGTTTTGGGGAGTCTCAGTGGAACCCCTTGTTAAATTCATCTAAAATATAATAATAGTTCTCATTATAGTGATAAGCAAATTAACGTCCTAAGCACCATGACTGAAAAAACAATGCTTATTTAATAGATTTTTTTAAATTTTTTTTTAAAAAGGAAAGAGAGAAAATTGGTATTTGGTATGTTTTCTTGTTTCAAAGTGTTCCTCCTAAAAATGGTTTCAAATATTTTCCAAAAAGTCACCATAAATATGATATATATGATAAATGACCACAAATAAATTAAGACTAGAGTAAGATCATCAATAATTTTCAAGAAAGAGAACTATTAGATAATTAGTTGCAACAGTTTAAAAATCTTAATAGAGAGGAAATTTATCTACACGGGATAGAAATATGCACACACAGAACAGATCAATATTTCTCAATCACTGTTAGCTTTATGTTCCATTTTTAGTCATATTTTTAGGAAGCATTGGTCCTATCATTAAATAATGTTATCTGTTTATCCTGGAATTTCAAAATGTAACTATGATGTAATTTGAATGGGGCACTGTGATGAAGAAACAGATAGTTTGTGCTGGTTTAACACCAAATACATTTACATCTGTTACTTTTTCCAAACAAACAGAATTATAGACAGAATGAAAACTCACATGGTGGCCGCAATGGATGTCGGATATTATTTGAACGCAGAGAGAACATATTAATCATTGTCACCTCATATAATTAAAGATCAAATGGAATTTCATAACCAGTACGTAACATTAAGATAGAGTAATATTTGTTTGCAATTTATGTTTTTACTAAGAGAAAATATTCCACAGTTATAAACATACCATATATAAATCATGATACTATTTTATTAATATCTGTGCTGTTTAATGGGTTGCGGCATTACTCAAAGTTTAGAAAGGGAAAAGTGTTTTAAGTCTTATTTTTGCAATTTAGAGTGTAATTTAGACGCATAGAGTTATTTGCTAAAGTGGGAATTGTAGTGGGTTGAAAACCAAATGGCACATTTTATGCCAAAATAATTATAGCCAGGTATCGATCATAGGCCATCACTGCGAGCAGGAAACATTCTGTAATAATAATGCCACTATAGAAATAGAATTGAGTTATACATCCAGGAATTGTTATGCCTTTCCCACCATGTAAGATTGCTCCCAGCAATTTGGGGAGAGCATTCGTTGAGAGCACAATATCAGACAATGATAGATGACAAAGGAAGAAGTACATGGGAGAATGAAGGTGATGGCTGATGGAAACTAACACAATGATCAAAAGATTTCCGGTTACTGTGAACAAGAAAATGATAAGGAATATGATGAAAATTATAATTTTGAAGACAAAGAGATTTCCAAAGCCTAGAAGTATGAATTCTGTGACGAGTGATTCATTCTTTACAGTCATAGTTCGTTCAAGGTGTCTCACTGCATGCAGACATGACACTTTACAATCTAAAAAATTATAGAAAAAAATGTGTATATGATTTAAATGTACAGAATAGCAAGATATAGTAGCAGTTTAAGATACATAACTAAAGGTAATCAATTATCTACGTGTAACTAAATCAAAAGTTTACAACTTTATACTAAATGTTTTTTATCTCTGATGTTTTTCCCACAATGAACCATTTTTTTTCCATAACTTTGGTCTAGTTGGCACTGGTCTTTAGAGGTTCTTATCTCGTCTTTCCAATTCCATTCTCAAAGAGTATCTCTTTTTTCTGTCATATCCTTTTCTCTTGGCTCATACTTTTTTCGGATAAAGCTATCTTTGGATCTCCTCACCAGCTCCACACTTCTCGTAATAAGTCCTTACATAACAGGTATAATTATTTTCTGGTTTATAGATTATAAGACTGAGGACTCCTTTCCCCATCTCAAAACACCACAACAGTGGTATTTCAAATGCAGCTGTGGCCACCAATAGACAACCCTTCCACAGATCATGATCCATTAATGACAATCTCAGAAGACTTCTGCCGGTGGGTGCTCAGTGATTGATGACATCTTGGTGTTTTGGGGAGTCTCAGTGGAACCCCTTCTTAAATTCATCTAAAATATAATTATAGTTCTCATTATAGTGATAAGCAGATTAACGTCTTAAGCACCATGACTGAAAAAACAATGCTTATTTAATAGATTTATTTGTTTTAGAAAAAAAAAAAGGAAAGAGAGAAATTTGGTATATGGTATGTTTTCTTGTTTCAAAGTGTTCCTCCTAAAAATGGTTTTGAATATTTTCCAAAAAGTCACCATGAATATGATATATATGATAAATGACCACAAATAAATTAAGACTAGAGTAAGATCACCAATAATTTTCAAGAAAGAGAAATATTAGATATTTAGTTGCAACAGTTTAAAAATCTTAATAGAGAGGACATTTATCTACACTGGATAGAAGTATGGACACACAGAACAGATCAATATTACTCAATCACTGTTAGCTTTATGTTCCATTTTTAGTCATATTTTTAGGAAGCATTGGTCCTATCATTAAATAATGTTATCTGTTTAACCTGGTATTTCAAAATGTAACTATGATGTAATTTGAATGGGGCACTGTGATGAAGAAACAGATAGTTTGTGCTGGTTTAACACCAAATACATTTACATCTGTTACTTTTTCTGAACAAACAGAATTATGGACAGAATGAAAACTCACATGGTGGCCACAATGGATGTTGGATATTATTTGAACGCAGAGAGAACATATTAATCATTGTCACCTCATATAATTAACCCCTTAGCGACCGAGGACGGTTCAGGACCGTCATCGGCATTTTTGCCTTGAGGATCGATGATGGTCCTGAACCTTCCTAACGGTCTGGGGGTACTTACCTGATCGCCGTCGTTCCCCCGGCGGCGATCAGTGTTGCTCCGGTTGTGGGGAGACTGCCTGCAGCCCAGACAGTCTCCCCACACTGAATTAGGACCCCTGTGGCCATGTGATCGCTTAACAGAGCGATCACATGGTCACAATAGGTGTCCTAGTGTCTGCCTGCAGGGGGACTGCCTGTGCTGACAGGCAGTCTCCCTGCTAGTGTAAAATCAAAAAAATAAATAAAGTTAATGTTAATTAAAAAAATAATAATAATTATATATGTGTATATATGATATATAGACATATATTATATTTATATAATATATGTCTATATATCATATATATATATATGTCATACTAAGTGTATTTTTATATTAATATGTACTTATATTAATATAAAAATACACTTATAATTAAATTACACACGTATATATATAATATATATAATAACTATATATATTGTATATATATATTATTATAAAATATAAATAATAAGTAATATAAATTAAATAAAATTTTTTTTAAATAATAATAAAAAAAAAAAAAATTATATAGCTATATGAAATTTTATTCTAACTGTATTTTAAAATTAATATATATATATTTATATCAAAATACACTTAGAATGAATTTGTATATATATCTATGTATATAAAAATAAATAAAAATAATAAGAAATATACATATATACATACATAAATAATTATATAAATATACACGTAGACTTCAAATATATAAATATGCATATATATTTAAATTCTACGTGCGTATTTATGTAATAGTTTTACATAATTCAGTAATTTTATTGATTGCAATTTAAGGGACCTGCCTGCCAACCCAGGCCGAAATTCCAGAGAATTGAATTTGCTAGCACTGTATTTTACCCTGTAACGTTCTACGACACCCTAAAACCTGTACATGGGGGGTACTGTTTTACTCGGGAGACTTCGCTGAACACAAATATTAGTGATTCAAAACAGTAAAACATATCACAGCGATGATATTGTCAGTGAAAGTTACTTTTTTTGCATTTTTCACACACAAACAGCACTTTTACTGATGATATAATTGTTGTGATACGTTTTCCAGTTTTTAAACACTAATATTTGTGTTCAGCGATGTCTCCCGAGTAAAACAGTACCCCCCATGTACAGGTTTTATAGTATTTTTGAAAGTTACAAGGTCAAATATATGGGTCAAATATTTTTACATTGAAAATGGCCAGGTTGGTTACGTTGCCTTTGAGAGCGTATGGTAGCCCAGGAATGAGAATTACCCCCATGATGGCATACCATTTGCAAAAGAAGACAACCCAAGGTATTGCAAATGGGGTATGTCCAGTCTTTTTTAGTAACCACTTGGTCACAAACACTGGCCAAAATTAGCGTTCAATTTAGTTTTTTTACTTTTTTCACACACAAACAAATATGAATGCTTACTTTGGCCAGTGTTTTCGACTAAGTGGCTACTAAAAAAGACTGGACATACCCCATATTGAATACCCTGGGTTGTCTACTTTAAAAAAAATATGTACATGTGGGGTGTTATTCAGAGATTTATGACAGATAATAGTGTTACAATGTCACTATTGATAAATTTTAAAAATGTATGTTTTGAAACCGCAATATCCTACTTGTACCTATAGCCCTATAACATGCAAAAAAAAGCAAAAAAGCATGTAAACACGGGTATTTTTAAACTCAGGACAAAATTTTGAATCTATTTAGCAGTTTTTTTCATTCGCTTTTGTAGATGAGTAAAAGATTTTTCAAGTAAAAGTCAAAAAACATGTATTTTTTTCAATTTTTCATCATATTTTTTATTTTTTTTAAATTAAAATACATGAGATTATATAAATAATGGTATGTAAAGAAAGCCCCTTTTGTCCTGAAAAAAACAATATATAATTTGTATGGGAACAGTAAATGAGAGAGCGGAAAATTCCAGCCAAACACAAACACCACAAAAGTGTAAAAATATGCCTGGTCGCAAAAGTACAACATCGCAAAAACAGTCCAGTCCTTAAGGGGTTAAAGATCAAATGGAATTTCATAACCAGTACGTAACATTAAGATAGAGTAATATTTGTTTGCAATTTATGTTTTTACTAAGAGAAAATATTCCACTGTTATAAACATACCATATATAAATCATGATACTATTTTATTAATATCTGTGCAGTTTAATGGGTTGCGGCATTACTCAAAGTTTAGAAAGGGAAAAGTGTTTTAAGTCTTATTTTTGCAATTTAGAGTGTAATTTAGACGCATAGAGTTATTTGCTAAAGTGGGAATTGTAGTGGGTTGAAAACCAAATGCCACATTTTATGCAAAAATAGTTATTTTTGAAACATTTTCCAACCCGGCAATTTTTTCAGATTGACTGTTTTCCCTAAATTTAGCAATTCTGGTTTTAGTTTACCAATATTAGCAGTTTAGTGAATTAAACCCTACAATGCAATCATCATTTTTGTCTTCAAAGTAAGTTGTCAGTAAGTCAAAATGAACTTAAAATTGCAGCCCAAAATAACTGAACTGAAAACATATGACTTACAGATTTTTTATACTTTAGCCATGTTTGCATTCAATTTTAAGTTCACTTTAGTTTCCCTTTAAATTGTTGGCAATTCACACTTTACTATCTAAGCACCAATTTCCCAAGAAATGACATTTGAATTACAAAACTGAGGCTAAACTACACATGTTGTGACAAATTACTGAATTGGAAACCTTCTCCAGGCCAGCAGTTTGTAGCTGCATTTTGTAATTCAAGTTTTAGAATTCGGATAAAGTTCAATATTTAGTAAGTAGAACAAACCCCCTGACAGGCTACAGTTATAATGCTAAACAAAACATGAAAATAGATTCTATTAAAACAATCTTTCAGCTTATTGAACTATTTCCAAACATAAGGCATACACACCAGTTCAGTGACTTTATCATTAAATAAACCATATATTACACTTAGTATGAAAAAAAATTAACTCAACATTTTAATCATTTTTTTTACTTGGATATATATATATATAAAACACTTTTAAAATGAATTACTAAAATGACTTACGTAAAGATTGCTTAGAAATCTGATTACAGAATGCAGGGAAAAAAGGACAAAAATATCCTCTGATTATTTTTATTTTTTTGAAACCGCAGCTCATCAGAAATAAGATATGGCTGAACGCCAGAACTCTATCAAAGTCAAATATCTGAATAATGTGATCCAACTTTATATTTTATTCTGTATATATCAGGGGAGTTTAGTGGAACGTCCCCGCAGTGCTGGAGTTTAGTATGAAGTTATTTCATCATACACAAAAACTAAAGTTGTTACAATCTTAAAAGTTAAAGGTACACTGCAACAAATGATTCATGCAATGCATGTACATGCTCGTTTTGATTTATGATTATCAGTGCCGGTCCCGGTTCCAGAAAATAGCAGGATTAAATGGAGAAGATGCTATTTTTTTATTTTGTTTTGTATTTTTCTTTTGGTGGAGACAACTAAACATTAGTTTGCCATGGTGGTCAAGAGCTGTGCTCCATCATGTGAGCTTTATAGTCTGCCCATTCAAGAGGAGGGAAACAAACAGTGATTGACAGTTAGGGGACATCCAGTAAATGTTTATTTTATTCACAGATCAAGGGACAACTGGCTTATAGATGGTACCAAAGTATTAGCAGTAAAACAATCTATACATAAGAGCAGAATAATTTCAGACACTTTGGCTGCAGCTAGTGAGAGAGATAGACCAGCGCTGATACAGTGTATTTACCCTTGCTGTGCCTTTGTGGAAGATAGACAAGATGATAATTTCTAGTGTGAGACTTGGTTTAGCTTACTGATGTATCTACTTAGCTAACTAGTGCTTGTGGCAGTTGAAACAACTCTCCGGGTAATTTTAGGCCCAAGTAGCTTAAACTGAAAGCATAGCTGATTTTGTGAATTTTCCCAGTTTGAAATATGTAATTCAAGGTTAAATATGAAATTCACTTAGAATTTACTTTGAATTCTCACTTTATTGTATAACCCTGATAAGGTAGGAGACGGGTAGTGGACCCACTGCTCATGGGTGGGTGCAAGGGGGGCGGCAGTAGGTTCCTCCTCCTATTGTCATTTTGTGCCCCCACCCACTGCTCACGGGTGGGAGCCGGGGGAGGTGGAGGCTGTAGGTCCCCCTTTTTGTATTTTAGGGCCCCCAACCACCGCTAGTATCACTGAAGTTATATAAACCATGAACCACGATTAATGGTTTATGTCACCTCAATGATTAGCTATATAATAAAACCCATATGTATCAATATGTATAGGATGTGACTAAATTTTATACACCTTATAGTGCTCTTTTTACTGCTATGAGGGGTATTGTTATACTTTGGAGACTTTGCTGAACACAAATATGAGTGTTTAAAACAGTAAAACATACCACAACGATAAAATCACCAGTAAAAGTGCAGCTTTTGTGTAAAAAAATGCAAAAAACAAATATGAACGCTAACTTTGACAAGCGTCTGTGGCTGAGTGGCTACTACCAAAGACTTGACATACCCCATTTTGAATACCCTGGGTTGTCTAATTTTTTAAATGGTATGTCATGGTGGGGTTAATTTTCTTTTCTGGGCTACCATACCATCTCAAATGCACCATAGCCAATCTGGCAAACAGCAATTTACAGAAATTGGCAAATCATATATTTGACCCTGTAACCATAATCACCATAAAATCACCATAAAACCTGTACTTGAGGGGTACTGTTGTACTCGTGCGACATTACTCTATACAAATATGAGTGTTTTAGAGCAGTAAAATGTATTATACTGATATTATCATCAGCGAAATGGCAGAGTATGTGTGAAAAATGCAAAACAAATATATAAATGCTCATTTTTGGCCAGGGTTTGTGACTAAGTGGCTACTAAAAAATACAAGATATACCCCAGATATAGCCCAGCAAACCAATCTGGCAAATTTCAATGTGCAACTTACCGTTGACCCCTGTAAGTTTGCAAAAACTCATAAGACCTGTACCTGTACAATACTGTACTCAGGAAATGTTGCTGAACACATATTGGGGTGTTCTTTGTCAGTAACACATAACAGGAACTGAGAATCCATGCCTAAACTACAAAAAATGACTACCCAAAAGTTTGACTAGTGAAAGAATTAGTGCATGGAAAGTGTTAAAATACCACCATTTGAAATACCCTAGGGTGTCTACTTTTCAAAAATGTATGGTTTGATGGGGGTAAATTACATTGGCCAGCTTCAAAAATGTCCTAAATAGGACATGGGTGCATGATGACCAGCTGTGAAAATTCCAAGTTGGAAAACTGGAATGCGCTCCCTCCAAATAAGGTCTTTTAGCTCCCAGAGAACCCGACAGACCTATACATGGGTGGTATCACTGTACTCAGGAGATGTTGCTGAACATATATCGGGGTGTTCTTTGGCAGTAACCCTTAAAGTTCTCAGTACATGTATTCTTAAATTGCTATGTGTGTTTTTTTTTATTTGGCATAGATTGGTAGTAAAATGGTTACATGAAAAGAGTCCTTAAGGACACATGACGGAAATATTCCATCATGATTCCCTTTTATTCCAGAAGTTGTGTCCTTAAGGGGTTTATACCTTAAAAATATAAACATGTGAAGGGTTATTCAGGGATTCCTGACAGAGAGAATTGTTTGGAAATAGCAAAGTGCTACTTGTACTTATTGCCCTATAACTTGCAAACAAAAAAGCTAAGAACATGTTAACATTGGGTATTTCTAAACTCAGGACAACATTTAGAAACTATTTAGCACAGGTATTTTTTGGCGGTTGTGATTTTGGGGGTCAAAGTTAGAAAAGTTTTTTGTTTTTTTTTTAACATATTTTATAATTGCTTTTATAGTAAATTATATGATATAATGAAAATAATGGTATCTTTAGAAAGACTATTTAATGGCGAGAAATACGGTATACAATATGTGTGGGTACAGTAAATGAGTAAGTAAGTAAGTAAATTACAGCTAAACACAAACACTGCAGAAATGTAAATCAGCTGGGGGGCGGGGCCTGACAGCCAAGATGGCCGGACATGTTTCATATCAGCACCTGCCTCACCAAACTAAATTTAGGCTACTAATGCCCAATACCACAGAGAGCACAGACTTAAATGAGCAGCAAATGGGCACTGTGAGAGGGAACACCTCGAGCACACCTGATTATAAAGGCTCTGCCAAGTGGGGGATAGACCAGAGAGGGATATCCCAGTCCCCGTTGAGGGAACTACCCTCCATGCACAAACGGAGTCTCCCATCAATCTGAACACACCGCGTGGCAAACCTATCATGGCTGCCGTGCCTTGGGCTACACTGACTTCTAAAGGCTGGGTGAGCCAGTGCTTGCAGACATGCTTCAATGCTTGTTTTGATCAGATATGCCAGGAGCTTTGGGCTCGCATTCAGAGCCGAACCCGTATCCCTGCAAAGATATAAGGGCCCAACAACCCCGCCAGGGGGTGGAGAAGCCGCAAAGTGATTTCATGCGGCTGAGCTTGCTTCCTAACATTGAATGCCCAAGGGTTGGCACTAAACGGAAGCCACAAAAATCTCCTGATGTAAGAGGCAAAAGGGGAAGAAAGCCCAATCTCAAGCTTGATTACGCACTTCCCAAATCGTCCAACACTTGCTACTACCTTCCTAAGCTGGGGGCCCGGAGGGAGATAACCCTGACGCCCTTCCCACACACTTGGAGGGAGCAACATCGATTTCAAGACCGCGCTTTTGGTGCAAAGAGTGAACGGAGCAGTGAGAACTGTACAAGGGCACTTGTTGAGGCATGGGACCAGCTTTGGAGTGCTCATTATGAGACTCTCATAGCCACTATGGGTATCGGGTGAAGGCTTGATGTGTAGGGGAAGGAGACTTGCGTTGCTGCTCTTGCCTTATCTGCTAATCCCCGCGTTTATCTAACCATCCTGGAGATTACCACCATGGCCCTACTCACTTCTACTTACTAGCAGCTGTGCATGTCCAGCATGTTTAATTCCACTACATAGGTACCTACCAGTACCACTAGTCAACCACTCACTCTAGTGACAGAGTGAGGGAGAGGGTGACTAGTGACAGAGGGAGGGGGTGACTGGTGATAGAGTGAGGGAGGGGATGACTAGTGACAGAGTGAGGGAGTGAAGTGGTCAATAGTGACAGAGTTAGGGAGGGAAGGGGTGACTAGTGACAGAGTGAGGAAGGGGGTGACTAGTGATAGAGGGAGGGGTGACTAGGAACAGAGTGAGGGAGGTGGTGACTAGTGACTAGTGACAGTCACCACCTCCCTCACTCTGTCACTAGTCACCCCGTCCTTCCCTCACTCTGCCACTAGTCACCCCTTCCCTCACTCTGTCACCAGTCCTCCCCTCACTCTGTCACTAGTCACCCTTCCTTCCCTCACTCTGCCACTAGTCACCCCTTCCCTCACTCTGTCACCCCCTCACTCTGTCACTAGTCACCACCTCACTCTAGTGACAGAGTGAGGGAGGGTGTGACTAGTGACAGAGAGAGGGAGAGGGTGACTAGTGACAGTGAGAAAGGGTGTGACTAGTGACAGAGTGAGGGAGGGTGTGACTAATGACAGAGAGAGGGAGGGGGTGACTAGTGACAGAGAGAGGGATGGGGTGACTAGTGACAGAGTGAGGGAGGTAGTGATTAGTGACAGAGGGAGGGATGGGGTGACTAGTGACAGTCACCACCTCCTTCACTCTGTCACTAGTCACCCCTTCCTTCCCTCACTCTGACACTATTTGCCCCTTCCCTCACTCTGTCACCTGTCACCCCCTCACTCTAGTGACAGAGTGAGGGAGGGTGTGACTAGTGACACAGAGAGGGAGGATGTGACTAGTAACAGTGAGGAAGGGGGTGACTAGAGACAGAGGGAGGAGTGAATAGGGCCAGAGTGAGGGAGGTGGAGACTAGTGACAGTCACCACCTCCCTCACTCTGCCACTAGTCATCCCTTCCCTCACTCTGTCACCCCCTCACTCTAGTAACAGAGTGAGGGACGGTGTGACTAGTGACAGAGAGAGGGAGGGGGTGACTAGTGACAGAATGAGGGAGGGTGTGACTAGTGACAGAGAGAGGGAGGGGGTGACTAGTGACAGAGTGAGGGAGGTTGTGATTAGAGACAGAGGGAGGGATGGGGTGACTAGTGACAGTCACCACCTCCTTCGCACTGTCACTAGTCACCCCCTCCCTCACTCTGTCATTGTGTCACTCCCTTCCTCACTCTGTCACTAGTCACCCACTCCCTCCCTCACTCTGTCACTAGTCACCCCTTCCCTCTCTCTGTCACTAGTCCCACCCTTCCTCACTCTGTCACTAGAGTGAGGGGGTGACTAGTGACAGAGTGAGGGCATGACAGGTGACAGAGGGAGGGGGTGACTAGTGACAGAGTAAGGGAAGGAGGGGGTGACTAGTGACAGAAGGAGGGGGTGACTAGTGACAGAAGGAGGGAGGGAGTAGTGACAGAGGGAGGTGGTGACTAATTACAGAGTGAGGAGGTGACTAGTGAATAGTGACAGTCACCACCTCCCTCACTCTGTCACTATTCACCCCTTCCCTCACTCTGTCACCTGTCATGCCCTCACTCTAGTGACAGAGTGAGGGAGGGTGTGACTAGTGACACAGAGAGGGAAGATGTGACTAGTAAAAGTGAGGAAGGGGGTGACTAGTGACAGAGGGAGGAGTGACTAGTGCCAGAGTGAGGGAAGTGGAGACTAGTGACAGTCACCACCTCCCTCACTCTGCCACTAGTCATCCCTTCCCTCACTCTGTCACCCCCTCACTCTAGTGACAGAGTGAGGGACGGTGTGACTAGTGACAGAGAGAGGGAGGGGGTGACTAGTGACAGAGTGAGGGAGGGTGTGACTAGTGACAGAAGGAGGGAGGGAGTAGTGACAGAGGGAGGTGGTGACTAATTACAGAGTGAGGAGGTGACTAGTGAATAGTGACAGTCACCACCTCCCTCACTCTGTCACTAGTCACCCCTTCCTTCCCTCACTCCCATCGTATACCAACCTCTTTATGGCTTGTTTTGAGGAGGACTTTATTTAAGCCCATCAAATTATGGCCCAGTTGCATAAATTATAATTTCTTTCTATGGAGCGGGCCTCTTTTCTAGCAGAAGTAAAGCAGCAGATAACCCATGTATATTTCTTTCTTGGTCTGTAGATCATAAGACTTAGGACTCCTTTCTCACATTTCTATTGGACACTATCATGTTTGACAAGCACACCTGTGATGACTAATATATAATCATTACATAACACATGATCCATTATCCAGGATAACTGAAGTCACTGGCCAATTGACGCTCAGAAATTGATGACATCTTGGTGTTGTGGAACTCCTTAAACTTATCTAAAATATAATCACAGTTATCATTATTTAGATAAATAGTTTAATTTCTTAGACATCGTAACTGAGAAAGCAATGGATTTATTTAATAGATTTATTTGTAAAGAAAATTAATATGAAGAACGTCTTCTTGTTTCAAATTCTCTCCTAAAATGTTAAATTTAAAAAAATTATTTCGACTAATAACATTGTCAATACCTTTCAATAAAGTAGTTTATCAGAAAATCAATGTTAAAAATTGTAACAGATAGGAAATTCTAACATCTAAACTGTATGAAAACCAGAATACAAATAAAAGATGAAAAATTCTCACTGTTTTTCGTAAAAAATTTTAGGAAACATTGGTTCTATCTCTAAGTAATGTTCTCCATTTCTGAATTTACCTATGATGCTGTTTGACAGAGATTCTGCAATTAGAAACCAGGTAGCGCTGATTTGAAACCAAATACAATAACATCTGTTCCTTTTTTGAACAAACTTGATTAGCTCAACTAAACTGTGTAAATCTGAATTTGAACAGCAAAGGATCTAGGATTTCACACAGGCACAATCTATAACATTAAAGGATATTATACATTTAATTCTGCATTTACCTAATACCACGTGTGCAGTAAAGTATACTTTATTGAGACCTTTGAAAAATGAAAGGTATGGATCCCAACTCTCAACAGTAAAACTCAAAGGAGTCATTTTACAAAGTTCTACCCATAGGCAGATATTCCTGGCTTCCATGTAATATGCAGTATGGCAGACTGGATGGGAGCAGAGATGGGGGCTATACTGGATACAGGATATTAATGTAAACACAGTGATAACTGATTAATTATTGTCATATCATATAAATAAAAATCAAATAATATGTTTGTAAAAAAAAAATCTAAAAAACAAAACAGTACATGTAATAAAAAATGAATCGCATTTTTTGCACTTTATATTTTTGGTAAAGAAAATATTCCACTAATATAAAACATACAATATATAAATCATGATTGTACAGCACTACAGAATATGCTGGCACTATATAAATAATAAAATAATGATAATAATGATAATATTATAATAATCTCTGTGCACTTTAATAGGTTGTAACATTAACCGGAATTCAAAAGTTAAATGCATTGTAAGCCTCATTTTGGGGATTTAGATTGGAATTTGCTATAATTTGTAGTTAATTCCTTACAGGGTTATTTACTAAATAGCAAAACTTAATGTCAGAATACTTGATTTGAAAACAATAGCTTAAAAAACCCAAAAAGTAATAATCGTGCAGTACAGTATGTACGGTGAATAAGTGGTGAATGATCTTGTGTAATTTTCACTCACACATTCTTGAGCTAACTAAGAGCTCAGCTGAATTGTGCATGGACTAAACAA
This sequence comes from Pelobates cultripes, assembly GCA_933207985.1. NCBI lineage: Eukaryota > Metazoa > Chordata > Amphibia > Anura > Pelobatidae > Pelobates > Pelobates cultripes. The sequence continues at coordinate 8,841,756 of OW240916.1, read as the reverse complement.
TCCCCGTCTAAGGATATAGGATGGTATGGACGTCCCGGGTGCCTCAGATAAAATGCAGTATGCAGTGTGCTTTATCAATTACTACTTGTACCTGGATTGTGAAAAGCTGTAGATAAACCTCCCTCTACAAAGCACTCAGTGCATACCTTTGTGGAGCTGCACTCAGTGCTTTGTGGGGGGAGGTCTACCTACAGCTTTTCACAATCCAGGTACAAGCAGTAATGGATAAAGCAAATGCCTTTGTGGAGCTGCACTCATATATATACCCCTTGGTCCCTTCCAGTTCTGAGTTCGCCAGAGGAATTCCTTGTGTTTCACTCCTAGGGCCCATACAGTGCAGATCACCGACCCAAGCTACAGCCATACACATGATGCTTCCAGCATCACAAAGCTTCCGGGGCACATATCTGAACTTCTGGGTCAAGCACCTCGGGAGCAGTGAGTACACACAAATGCGCTAAACTCCCAAGTGGTGTTCCCATATGCATGAACGGCATAATACACATTAATAGGTAATTCACATATAAACAAACAAACTCTATGCATGAACGTTGTAATCATCTCACGTCCGATTTCATTCATACGAATCAACTTTACATACTTACCACTCAGTAAATTTGTACATGAGAAAGCTCATACTGCTACTCTGATACTCCAATTCTACAGTTGCATCTGTTCATTCGGCTAAATCAGCCTCTCAATTTCTTTGCCAACAATATGCACGAACACTGCCATCTACTGACAAAATTAGCTAACTACATAAAAACCCTACCCTGTTATACTATTATGTTTTACTTATAATCTGCTAATGCTGATTAAGGCTGATATGCAATTATGGGATGTTGTGTTTATTTATGTGTGAAACTTTAATAATTATGCTCTAAATAAATATGTGGTGTTTCCTCCATCACGTAGAGCGGATTAATGAGTCCAAAGTTTAGTTTTAATACAAATATATGGTCAATCATAAACAGTATCTAACAAGAGTACAACCGTCACATTTTTGTAAATATTTTATTATATCTTTTTATGTGACAACACTGAATAAATGACACTCTGCTACAATGTAAAGTAGTAAGTGTACAGCCTGTATAACAGTGTAAATTTGCTGTCCCCTCAAATAACTCAACACACAGCCATTAATGTCTAAGCAGTTGGCAACAAAAGTGAGTACACCCCTAAGTGGAAATGTCCAGATTGGGCCCAAAGTGCCAATATTTTGTGTGGCCACCATTATTTACCAGCACTGCCTTAACCCTCATGGGCATGGAGTTCACCAGAGCTTCACAGGTTGCCAATGGAGTTCTCTTCAACTCCTCCATGACAACATCACGGAGCTGGTGGATGTTAGAGACCTTGTGCTCCCCCACCTTCCATTTGAGGATGCCCCACAATTTCTCAGTCCATCACTTTTACCATGGTCAGTCCATCACCTTTACCTTCAGCTTCTTTAGCAAGGCAGTGGTCATCTTGGAGGTGTGTTTGGGATCGTTATCATGTTGGAATGCTTCCATGTGGGCCAGTCCCTCAAGAGAGGGGACATGCTCTGCTTCAGTATGTCACAGTACATGTTGGCATTCATGGTTCCCTCAATGAACTGTAACTCCCTAGTGCCGGCAGCACTCATGCAGGCCCAGACCATGACACTCCCACCACCGTGCTTGTCTGTAGGCAAGACACACTTGTCTTTGTACTCCTTACGTGGTTGCCGCAACACACGCTAGACACCATGTGCACCAAATAAGTTTATCTTGGTCTCATTGGACCAAATGACATGGTTACAAATCCATGTCCTTAGTCTGCTTGTCTTCAGCAAACTGTTTGTGGGCTTTCTTGTGCATCATCCTTAGAAGAGGCTTCCTTCTGGGATGATAGCCATGTAGACCAATTTGATGCAGTGTGCGGATTATGGTCTGAGCACTTACAGGCTGACCCCCACTCCTTCATCCTCTGCAGCAATGCTGGCAGCACACATATGTCCATTTCCCAAAGACAACCTCTGGATATGATTCTGAGCATGTGCACTCAACTTCTTTGGTCGACCATGGCGAGGCCTGTTCTGAGTGGAACCTGTCCTGTGAAACCACTATAAGGTCTTGTACACCGTGCGGCAGCTCAGTTTCCGGATCTTGGCAATCTTCTTATAGCCTAGGTGTCAGGTTAGACCTGCCGGGTTTCGCCGAATTAAGCCACTTCCGGGTTGACGGCGCTTTGCCCCGCCCCCTTCTCTGACGCGGTCTTCCCACGCTACATAGGAAGACCGCGCCAGATTCAAAGGGCTGGATTATGGAACAAGTTGCTGTGTATCTCTGACCGGCTAACCGATTGCATATTAAGCTTTTCTGTGTACCGAACCCGCTCTGTGAACGACTACCCGTCTTCTCCACTCCTCGACCGGACTGTTTAATGGACTTCTACTCTCTCTCCCAAAAGACTGCTTAAATTGATCTAAACAGTTCTCTGGAACTACTAATATTAAGCTAAGTACTTTTCAGTTACAATTATAAGCTAGCCATTGTTAATCACTCTTGGAATTATTTCCTCTGCAATTAATACTAAATCTGCATACAAACTCTGGAAGCTATTTCTGCTGCATTTAATTAATACTAAATCTGCTTACAAACTTTGGAAGCTATTTCTGCTGCATTTAATTCAACTCTAAATTCTGCATGCAAATTCTGCACTATCCTTAATTAGAATTGTAGACTTTATACAAAACTTCAGTGGCTTATTTTCTTCCTGCAACTAATAACCTGTCTTAAGAATTTAAAGCTACAGTAACCAAAGTTGCAATTCAATAAAATTATAAAATTATAATCGAAGTAATTAGTTCTGCAGTTGTGTTCCACTCGTTTAGCATTACAGAATAATCCAGCCTTCCAATGGAACCAGCAGATATTAACTCACAAGTCTCTGCCCTCACCAATAGAGTTGATACAATCACTCAGGGCTTACAAGAATTGCAGATTACAAACGAGAGAATATTAACATATGTCAGAGTCATCTTCCTCATGCCACTCTTCAATCGGCAAGCGATCCTGCTGTCTGCAACCCAGAAAAATTTTATGGAGATAGAACAAAGTACAGAGAGTTCTTGAATTCCTGCAAACTTCTGATAGCTTTAAGACCTAGATCTTATCTTACTGAAAGATCTAAGGTCTGTTCTGTGATCTCTTTTCTAAGAGGTGAACCTATGGCCTGAGCACATTCCTTCCTAGAGAATGATGACCCCATATTAGATTCATTGGATGAGTTCTTTGAAGCTATGTCTCTATTATATGAGGATCCTTGTAAACAAAATACTGCAGATTTTGACCATCAGAACTCTACAACAAAAGAATAGACCTGTCGAAGATTATTTTGCAGAATTTAAAAGATGGGCTACTGAAACCCAATGGAACGACATTACCTTACGCAACCAGTTCCGTCTCGGATTATCCGAAGCGGTAAAAGATGAACTCTCCCGTACAGAACTTCCTCCTACTTTAAACACATTGATCCAACTCTCCATTAGTATTGATAGACGTCTAAGAGAAAGAAGGGCTGAAAAAGTTCTCTCTAATTCTACTTGGAGAAAACCCTTCACTCCTCCAAAATTGCCTGAAAAAATTCCTACTCAACCTGAACCTATGGAAGTAGGTATAATAAGAAGTCCCCTTACCTCTGAAGAAAGGACAAGAAGGAGACATTTGAACCTATGTATGTATTGTGCCTCAAAAGATCATCTAATTCCTGAATGTCCTTTTCTAAAACATTAAAAATTCGGTAAGCATCATTCATCTACTTCTATATTAAACGTCCTACCAAAAAAAATATCCACTTATTTTACTATATCTCTCATATTACAGTGGGACACAGAAAGAATTATGACTGAGGCCATTATCGATTCTGGCGCTAATGGAGCCTTTCTTGATCTCTCCTTTGTAACAAAGAATAAAATTCCTTGTGTTCGTAAAACTCATTTTGTTCCAGTCAGAGTTATTGATGGTTCATATATATCCTCAGGTCCCATAAAAAATGAGACAGTTCCTCTAAGAATGATTACCAACAACGTTCATTCCGAATTCCTTATTTTTGATGTTATTAAATCACCACTTTATCCAGTCATTCTAGGGATTAATTGGTTAAAAATCCATAATCCGTTACTTAAATGGTTTCCGTTCACCATTTCTTTTACCTCTGACTTCTGTAAAAGAACATGCTTACAACATATTCCCATTCTCCAAATTACTAAAGAACCAGTTATACCTCCATTCTACTCCGATTTCGCAGATGTCTTTTGTAAAAAAGAAGCCGAAACACTTCCACCTCATCGGGTATATGACTGCCCAATAGATCTCATACCTGGAGCTCCAATTCCTTATGGCCATATTTATCCACTCTCTGAAAAAGAATTAGAAACCTTAAAAGAATACCTCAATGAAAATCTACGTAAAGGGTTCATCAGACCTTCAACCTCCCCAGCTGCTTCTAGTATTTTCTTTGTGAGAAATAAGGACCAAACCATTCGTCCCATTATAGATTACAGAGCCTTAAACAAAATAACTATTAAAAATCGTTATCCTCTTCCTCTAATAAATTAATTAATTGAAAGGTTAAGAACCGCTACTATATTCACTAAATTAGACCTTCGTGGCGCATACAACCTTATTAGAATAAAACAGGACGATAAATGGAAGACAGCTTTCCGGACAAGATATGGTCTCTACGAATATCTTGTCATGCCTTTTGGGCTCTGTAATGCTCCCGCAACATTTCAACATTTTATAAATGATATCTTCAGAGATCTATTGGATGTATGTGTTATTATCTACTTAGATGATATCTTAATATATTCCAACAATCTGGACGAACATAGTAAGCATGTAAGATGGGTTCTATTTAGATTGAGAACACACAAATTATACGCTAAACCCGAGAAATGCCTTTTTGAAGTTACTGAATTCTCTTTTCTAGGATATATTATTTCACCTCATTCCCTGAAGATGGATAATTCCAAAATTGAGTGTATCATTAACTGGCCATTTCCTACTAGTACAAAAGAGTTGCAACGGTTTCTTGGGTTTGCAAATTTCTATAGAAAATGTATTATAAATTATTCAGATATATCTCATCCACTTAATCTCCTTAACAGCAGTAAGCGTTCTTTTAATTGGAATGAAAATGCACAATCAGCCTTCAACGAATTAAAAAGAAGATTTACAACTGCCCCCATTATTCAACTGCCTAATCCAACATTCTTAAATGTTCTTGAAGTAGATGCATCAGATACAGCTATCGGAGCAGTGCTTTCCCAACACAAAACACCTCAGGATCCGCTCCATCCAGTTGCTTTTTTTTCACGATCCTTGAATCCCGCTGAAAAAAATTATCCAATTGGTGAAAAAGAATTGTTAAGTGTTAAAGCTGCTTTTGAGAATTGGCGTCATCTCCTCGAAGATACAAAACACCCCATAGTGGTTTATACAGATCACAAAAATCTCGAATATCTCTATACTAATAAGACCCTTTCAGCTAGACAAGTTAGATGGAATCTTTTTTTTAACCGATTTAACTTCCAATTAGTATACAGACCTGGAACTAGGAATAAAAAGGCAGACGCTCTTTCTAGAATCCCTCATAAAACTGCTGTAGATGATTATTCTCCTAACAAAACTATTGGATTTGTTTCTTCTCTATATGATGACATAAAAAATTTGAATGAGAAAGATCTCGAACTTCCAAATTCACCTATGCTAACAAAAAAGGATGGCATATTCTATTTTAAAGAAAGAATGTACATTCCTCCCATAATTAGGAATAAATTACTTAAAATGGTCCATGATTCTCCTTTAGCTGGACATCCTGGGATTAAAAAGACCCTTGAATTAGCTTCAAGATATTATTGGTGGCCTCGCCAGGATAAAACTATTGAATCCTATGTCAAGACTTGCGCTACCTGTCAGAGGTCCAAACCTGAACATCATCAACCTTTTGGATTACTACTTAACTTACCCATTCCAGAAAAACTTTGGCAATCCATCTCTATGGATTTCTTAGTGGATCTCCCTCCATCTCAACATTTCACCACTATTCTTGTTGTTGTGGACCGCCTCACTAAAATGTCCCATTTCATCCCTTTAAGGAAATTACCCTCCTCAGCAGAATTATCTAAAGTTTTTATCGATAATATTGTAAAACTTCATGGACTTCCTGAAGAAATTATTTCAGATAGAGGGACACAGTTTACCTCCAAATTCTGGAAAGAGATGTGTTCATCCCTTCAAATTCAACGCAAACTCTCATCCGCCTATCATCCCCAAACTAATGGGCAAACGGAGAGGGTCAACCAATGCTTGGAACACTATGTCAGGGTACCTGTTGGTGATGTATCCAGGGAGGACATCCTCTCTGCTTAGGGGCTCCCTTCCCCTAGCATTTCGGCATATTTCGGCCGTCTTCGCGCCGGCCGCGCTAGCTCCTCCCCCTTTTATGACGCGACGGCTAGCGTCGACGTCATGACGTCGGCATTTGCATAAAGTGCCGGGAACCGCTATTCCGGACCTTTTGGGGGCGTGGTCTCTATTTAGGTAACAGGGTATTTAAAGGAAACCTTTACTACTGCTCATTGCCCTGTCGTGGTTCTAGCTTGCTAGTCACTCAGCGCGTTCTTTATCTAGTGTTTCCGGTTTTGACCCTTGCTTGCCTTTTGTCCTGTTGTCCTCTCCTCTCCTTTGACTCGGATTGTATCTCGCTTACCTGTCCTCCGGCTCCCTTGACCTCGGCTTACCTTTTGACTATTCTTGCTTTGTCCTTACGTTAGTCCGGCCATTCTAAGGTCCGGTATACGTACCTCCTTCTGTGCGCACTCTGCGTATTGGATCCCTGTCAGTTTCCTGACATTACGACAGGGCCATGATGGATCCTGCAGGTGCTAGTCCTCCTGACCCCAGATTTGAGGCCATGGACCATAGAATGGACCAAATGGCTTTAGCGTTACAAACTTTGTTGACACGCTCCAGTACCCAGTCTGAAGAAATACGTTCCACTGCTAGCCACTCGCTAAGTACTGGTTTGGAAGTAGCCACTGTAGGCGCATCTTCCCATGTCACGTCACCATTACGATATGGGGGTTCGCCTGATGCTTGTCGTGGTTTTTTAAACCAGATAAGTATACATTTCGAACTACAACCCCGGGCTTACCCCACTGACAGGGCTAAGGTAGGCTTTATTATAACCCTGCTAATAGATAAAGCACTTAGATGGGCCAATCCCCTTTGGGAGAATGACAATCCTTTAGTCTACAACTACACTGCGTTTGTCACGGCTTTTAGAAGAACCTTTGACCCCCCAGGGAGGAAGATTAATGCGGCCAGATCCCTGTTACGCCTTAAACAACAAGATAGGACCCTTGTAGAATATGCTCTAGAGTTTAGATCATTGGCAGCAGAAGTGAAATGGAACGAACAAGCTTTTATGGATGTTTTCTTGAATGGGTTGTCTGATGAAATTCTAGATGAAATTGCCACTAGAGAACTTCCGGAAAATTTAGAGGATTTAGTATCCTTCATTTCCAGAATAGATGAACGCATGAGACAGAGGCAGAACACTCGGGAAAGAGTTACTAGACTTCCTGTAAGACTCGCTCCCTCATTTCAGAACCCTGACTCCTATAATCCTACTCTACCAGAACCTATGCAAATAGGTAATACTCGCTTATCTGAGGCTGAGAGACAGTACAGAAGAAGGGAGGGTCTCTGTTTATACTGCGGGCTGAGAGGTCACCTACGTCTCAGTTGCCCTAATCGTCCGGGAAACGCTCGCACCTAAGTTCCCTTAGAGGACGGGCCTTGGGTGTTTCATTACTGTCCTCTATGCATAATAAAAAAGACCATAGGCTTCTGATTCCTGTCTCTCTAGCTTGGGAAAAGGGGTTTATTACTACGATGGCATTATTAGATTCTGGAGCAGCAGAAAGCTTTATAGACCAAACTTTCGCTAATATGCATTGTATCCCATTCCAATTGAGAGATACACCCTTGGCCGTTGAGGCCATAGATGGTAGACCTTTATCTGAACCAGTAATATTCCATGAGACCGAACCCGTTAAGCTTACTGTTGGTATTTTCCACGAAGAGTTGATTTCCCTTCTGTTAATTTCCTCCCGGCAGTCCCAGTGGTTCTAGGATATTCTTGGCTCAAGAGACACAACCCTCAGATTGACTGGGAGGGTGGAGAAATCGTTTCTTGGGGTATGGGTTGTAGGAAAGAATGTCTGCAGAGAGTTACTTCTGTTTGCCCCGTGAACTCTTATGCTAACACTTCTCAATCCACAGACGTTCAGATACCATTACAATATCTAGACCTCAAATCTGTATTTGACAAGGGTAAGGCGGATACTTTACCTCCCCACCGGTCTTATGACTGTTCTATTAAACTTTTCCCTGGTACTATGCCTCCCAGGGGTACGGTATACCCTCTATCCACCAAGGAAAACTTAGTTTTAGAGGAATATATCAAGGAGAATTTAGACAAGGGATTTATTAGAAAGTCTTCTTCTCCGGCGGGGGCGGGTTTCTTTTTTGTAGAAAAGAAAGACGGTACCTTACGTCCTTGTATAGACTATCGGGGATTGAACAAAATTACTATCAGAAATGCTTACCCTATTCCTTTGATTACTGAACTCTTTGACAGACTAAAGGGGTCGAGTATTTTTACTAAACTTGACTTAAGAGGAGCATATAACTTAGTGCGAATTAAACAAGGAGATGAATGGATGACAGCATTTAATACCCGTTACGGGCATTATGAGTATACCGTAATGCCGTTTGGGCTTTGTAACGCCCCGGCCGTCTTCCAAGACTTGATCAATGAAGTTCTTAGAGAATTCCAACATGAATGTGTAATTGTATATTTGGATGATATACTAATCCATTCTAGAGACATTAATTCACATCATAGACAAGTCAGAAAGGTATTACAGAAACTTTTACAACATGGATTGTATTGTAAATTGGAAAAATGTAGCTTTGACCAGTCTCAGGTAACTTTCTTAGGTTACGTAATTTCCAAAGACGGGTTTATGATGGACCCGACCAAACTAAAATCGATTTTAGATTGGCCTTTACCTAAGGGACTCAAAGCCATACAAAGATTTCTTGGATTTTCTAATTATTACAGACGTTTTATTAAAGGGTACTCCTCTGTTATCGCTCCTATCACTAATATGACCAAACAAGGAGCCGATACCAAAACCTGGTCTACTGAGGCTTTATCTGCTTTTGAAACGCTCAAACAGTCTTTTGCCTCAGCACCTGTATTAGTTCATCCTGATACCTCTCTACCCTTTTTACTTGAAGTTGATGCGTCTGAAACAGGGATAGGCGCAGTGTTATCCCAAAGACAAAGTTTAGATAAGCCGCTGCACCCTTGCGGTTTTTTTTCCAAGAAACTGTCACACACTGAAAGGAGATATGACATTGGTGATAGAGAACTTTTAGCTATCATTATGGCATTAAAGGAATGGAGACATTTGTTAGAGGGCACCGTCCTCCCAGTTACTATCTTGACTGACCACAAAAATTTATCGTATATGGGGGAGGCCAAAAGATTATCTGCCAGGCAGGCACGTTGGTCTATGTTCCTTACACACTTTAATTATGTGCTTACTTACAGGCCTGGTTCTAAGAACACTAAAGCAGACGCTTTGTCACGTCAGCACGAACCTACCACCTCTACAGAGGATACTTTGTTCCCTATTATTCCTGAAGTCAATATTATCGCCAACACCAATGTCAAAATACACTCTCCATTGCTCGCTGATATTCAGAGCGAACAATCTCTTGCTCCCGAACGTACTCCTGTGGGCCGCTTGTTCGTGTCTCCCAAATTCCAAGTGGACATTATTCGCTGTTTCCACGATAGCAAGATCGCTGGTCACCCCGGCATCCACAAAACTTACTGCCTGATCTCAAAAGACTTCTGGTGGCCCGGTTTACGTAGGGATGTGGAAGACTTTGTCAAGGCTTGCAATGTTTGTGTCAGGAATAAACTTCCGCGGGATCTCCCTTGTGGTTTATTGCAGCCCTTAGTCGTTCCCAACAAACCTTGGGCTTGCTTGGCTATGGATTTTATTGTTGATCTACCAGCTTCCAATAGGCATACAGTTATCTCACGGTCCTTGACAGGTTTACTAAAATGGCTCATTTCGTTCCCTTGCCTAAACTTCCGTCCTCCCCCGAACTGGCCGTGATATTTGCTAGAGAAATTTTCCGTTTACATGGTATTCCCAATGAGATTGTGTCAGACAGGGGTTCCCAATTTATTTCCCGTTTTTGGAGATCCTTCTGTTCACAGTTGGGCATCAAACTGAATTTTTCTTCGGCCTATCATCCTCAATCTAACGGAGCAGCCGAACGCACTAACCAAAAAATTGAGCAATATCTACGTTGTTTTGTTTCTGAACACCAGGATGACTGGGTCGGTCTGATTCCTTGGGCGGAGTTTGCTCACAACAACCTTGTTTGTGGTTCCACTCATAATAGCCCCTTTTTCTTGAACTATGGCTTTAACCCTACTGTTCTTCCGTCGGTGTCTCCTTCCCAGGGTATACCGTCGGTTGATATTCATATAGCCAACCTGAGAAAGTTGTGGGATCAGACTCGACAAATTCTTGAACGTAGTTCCGCGGTGTTTAAGTCACATGCTGATAGGCGTAGACGTCCTGCTCCTATTTTTTCTCCGGGGGATAGGGTCTGGTTGTGTACCAGACACATTCGCCTGAAAGTTCCTTCCTTGAAGTTTGCTCCTCGTTACATTGGTCCTTACAGGGTACTGAGGAGGATCAACCCGGTTTCTTATTTGCTGGATCTACCTCCTACTCTACGCATCCCTAACTCTTTTCATGTGTCTTTATTGAAACCTCTTGTTTGTAACAGATTTTCCTCCCGCTCTACTCCTCCATCCTCGGTCCGTGTGGATGGTCAGGAGGAATATATCATCAAGTCCATCCTTGATTCTCGTATTTCTAGGGGGAAGCTGCAATACCTCATAGACTGGAAAGGTTATGGTCCAGAAGAGAGGTCTTGGGTTCCTGGTATAGACGTGCATGCTCCTCGTCTTCTACGGGCCTTCCACGTTCGTTTTCCTTCTAAGCCAGGTCCCATCCGCCCGGTGGGCGTTTCTAGAAGGGGGGGTACTGTCAGGGTACCTGTTGGTGATGTATCCAGGGAGGACATCCTCTCTGCTTAGGGGCTCCCTTCCCCTAGCATTTCGGCATATTCCGGCCGTTTTCGCGCCGGCCGCGCTAGCTCCTCCCCCTTTTATGACGCGACGGCTAGCGTCGACGTCATGACGTCGGCATTTGCATAAAGTGCCGGGAACCGCTATTCCGGACCTTTTGGGGGCGTGGTCTCTATTTAGGTAACAGGGTATTTAAAGGAAACCTTTACTACTGCTCATTGCCCTGTCGTGGTTCTAGCTTGCTAGTCACTCAGCGCGTTCTTTATCTAGTGTTTCCGGTTTTGACCCTTGCTTGCCTTTTGTCCTGTTGTCCTCTCCTCTCCTTTGACTCGGATTGTATCTCGCTTACCTGTCCTCCGGCTCCCTTGACCTCGGCTTACCTTTTGACTATTCTTGCTTTGTCCTTACGTTAGTCCGGCCATTCTAAGGTCCGGTATACGTACCTCCTTCTGTGCGCACTCTGCGTATTGGATCCCTGTCAGTTTCCTGACACACTATCTACGATGTTATTGTTCATACCTACAAGATGACTGGACCACATGGTTACCTATGGCTGAATTTTCTTATAACAATTCTATTCACACCAGTACAAAAATGACCCCCTTCTTCTCGAACTATGGGTTCCATCCATCTTCATTTCCCATCCAAACCATTGCTTCATCCAATTCTACTGTTTCATCCAAGAACGAGTTTATGTCCTCTCTATTCCACAAATTACGGGAGAATCTCCAACTCGCTTTAAATAACCAGAAAAAGTTTTTTGACACTAAAAGGAAAATTCCTCCTAATTACAAAATAGGTGATCTTGTCTGGCTCTCTTCAAGGAATATAACCACCAACCGCCCCTCAAAAAAATTGAGTTCTCTTTTTCTTGGTCCTTTTCAAATAATAGCAGTAGTCAATGACAACGTTGTTAAACTAAAACTTCCTCCAAATTTCAAACTTCATCCAGTATTCCATGTCTCCTTACTTAAACCGCATATCCCCGACCCTTTTAATAGGGAAGTGGTGACCTCCCCTGAACCTGTCATTGTCCAGGGTGAAGAAGAATATGAAGTACATAAGATTTTGGATTCACGTATTTGCCGTGGTTCCCTACAATACCTTATTAGATGGAAAGGTTATGGGGTTGATGAAGACACTTGGGAAGATTCATCTGTTGTTCATGCAAATAAATTGGTTGCTGCGTTCCACAGACGCTACCCCTCCAAACCAAGGTAAAGTGCACACAGTGGGTGCCCCATGGGAAGGGGGTACTGTCAGGTTAGACCTGCCGGGTATCGCCGAATTAAGCCACTTCCGGGTTGACGGCGCTTTGCCCTGCCCCCTTCTCTGACGCGGTCTTCCCACGCTACATAGGAAGACCGCGCCAGATTCAAAGGGCTGGATTATGGAACAAGTTGCTGTGTATCTCTGACCGGCTAACCGATTGCATATTAAGCTTTTCTGTGTACCGAACCCGCTCTGTGAACGACTACCCGCCTTCTCCACTCCTCGACCAGACTGTTTAATGGACTTCTACTCTCTCTCCCAAAAGACTGCTTAAATTGATCTAAACAGTTCTCTGGAACTACTAATATTAAGCTAAGTACTTTTCAGTTACAATTATAAGCTAGCCATTGTTAATCACTCTTGGAATTATTTCCTCTGCTATTAATACTAAATCTGCATACAAACTCTGGAAGCTATTTCTGCTGCATTTAATTAATACTAAATCTGCATACAAACTCTGGAAGCTATTTCTGCTGCACTTAATTCTATACTAAATCTGCTTACAAACTTTGGAAGCTATTTCTGCTGCATTTAATTCAACTCTAAATTCTGCATGCAAATTCTGCACTATCCTTAATTAGAATTGTAGACTTTATACAAAACTTCAGTGGCTTATTTTCTTCCTGCAACTAATAACCTGTCTTAAGAATTTAAAGCTACAGTAAACAAAGTTGCAATTCAATAAAATTATAAAATTATAATCGAAGTAATTAGTTCTGCAGTTGTGTTCCACTCGTTTAGCATTACACTAGGCCATCTTTATGTAGATCAACAATACTTTCTTTTTCAGATCCTTAGAGAATTCTTTGCCATGAGTTGCCATGTTGAACTTCCAGTGACCAGTATGAGAGAGTGTGAGAGCAATAACACCCAATTTTAACCACCTGCTCCCCAATCACATCTGAGACCTTGTATCACTAATGAGTAACATGACACCGGGGAGGGAAAATGGCTAATTGGGCCCAGTTTGGACGTTTCCACTTAGGGGTGTACTCACTTTTGTTGCCAATGGTTTAGACATTAATTGTGGTGTTTTGATTTATTTTGAAGGGGACAGAACATTTACACTGTTATACAGGCTGTACCCTTACTACTTTATATTGTAGCAGAGTGTCATTTCTTCAGTGTTTTCACATGAAAAGATATAATAAAATATTTACAAAAATGTGAGGGGTGAACTCACTTTTGTGAGATACTGTATATCTACTGTAATATTTTCTTGGTGTAATGTATACCAATGTACGCTCGAACGTTGTTTTGTTATGCCCTTTCATAAGTCCTTGCTTACCAACCTGTCCCATTGTAAAGGGATTGCATTTTGTTTACACTGTATGTTAAACCATAGTTAGATAGTTACATAGCTGAAAAGAGACTTGCTTCCATCAAGTTCAGCCTTTCTCACATTTGTTTTTTGCTGTTGATCCAAAAGAAGGCAAGAATTCCACATCCTTATTGTTTTTACAGTAAAAACAACTTTTATTTTCATTAGTCGAAATCTTCTTTCTTTCAGTCTAAACTCATGACCTCGTGTCCTATGTAAAGTCCTGTTTGTGAATAGATTTCCACACAATCATTTGTATTGGCCCCGAATACATATTTGTATAATATTATTATATCCCCTCTGATAATATTATACAAATATATCCACGGCCAATACAAACTAAAGAGGTTTAATTTTATTAACCTTTCTTCATAGCTGCAATGTTCCATTCCTTTTATTAATTTTGTAGCTCACCTCTGCACTTTTTCTAGTGCCATAATATCCTTTAGAACAGTTGCCCAAAATAGCACAGCATATTCAATATGTGGTCTTACCAGTGCTTTATAAAGAAGTAAAATGATATTCTCATCCCAATTAATGCCCTTTTTCATGTATGACAATGCCTGCCTGGCCTTAGCCACTGCTGATTGACATTGCACATTATTGCATAGTTTGTTGTCTATAACAATTCCCAAGTCCTTTTTCGTGGGTTGTTCTCCCTAATTTGCTTCCATTATGGGTATAAGTTGCTTGTGCATTCTTTATGACTAAGTGCATAACTTTGCATTTTTCAACATTAAGTTTCATCTGCCATTTGAGTGCCCAGTCCCCCAGTCTATCTAAATCCCTCTGCAACAAATTAATATCCTGCTCACATTGAATAACTTTACGGAGTTTTGCGTCATCTGCAAACACTGAAACATGACTTTCAATGCTTTTTTCACAATAATTTATAACCATGTTAAATAGAAGAGGACCCAGAACAGAATCCTGAGGGACAACACTTGCCACCTCTGTCCAGCTTGAAAATTTACTATTAATGACAACTCTTTGTACTCTATTTTTAAGCCAATGTTCTACCTAAGGACAAGAATTTTAATTTAGAACGATTTCTTTGAGTTTGAACACTAATCTATTGTGAGGAACTGTATCAAATGAGTTGGCAATATCCAAATAGATCACATACACTGCAACACCCTAAGCTATACCTCTACTTACTTCTTCGTAGAATGCAATTAAGTTAGTTTGACATGACCTGTACTTCATAAAACCATGCTGATTTTTGCTGATAACCATGTTCTTTTCAAGGAATTCTTGAATATCATCCCTTAATAACCTTTCAAATACTTTTCCAGCCAAAGAAGTTAAGCTCACAGGTCTATAATTTCCAGGCAAGGATTTTAAACCCTTTTTAAATATAGGAACCACATCTGCCTTCCTCCAATCCTCCGGAACACTTACTGAAAGAAACCATGTTTGGTTCTAGGTTTTGAGGGGGAATATTACAATTATAACGTTGTCAAGTAGAGATGACGCGAACCGTCCGCGAACTTCTCGCGAACGGTTCGCCGCGGTTCGCCACGAGCTGTTCGCGGCGAACTCCAGTCAGCTGACACATCCCGGCCAATCTCCAGCAGACCCTCCCTCCCAGACCCTCCTACTTCCTGGACAGCATCCATGACAAGAAGAGAAGATTGTATATTGCTAATACTAAATAATTAGTACCTAACTAGCAGGCATTACATACCTACATTCTAGTTGTAAACATCCATAATTTAAGGGTACTAGGTAATCCCAGTTAGGAGACATATTGAAATGCAATAAAATTTAAGTCAGAACTATTATCAGTCTTCAGTACCTGTTCAAGATTGTATGCTAGCATCAACCTGTATACGTGATCTATGCCACATAGATACAATTCCGTAAGTTAAGTTCCTTATTATACCTGTCTTTTTCATCTACATAACATTTTCACTATGGCCAGGTACAACACAATTAAATAGGTTAACAATACTTATCCTATACAATATAGAATCCTACTCGGGCCATGGCCAGTATCATTAAGTATAACAACTTACATATAACTTTGTGCAATCCAACATAGGCCTACAGTCACAATCAAACATAGCATTATTTCATAGACGATCATACTACATGAAATCGGATAAAAACAGTATTACAAAATTGTATCTGTTTTTTTACATATATATATATATATATTCTAAGTATATTTTGATATCAATATATGTATCAATATAAAAATACACGAAGAATTAAATTTTATATATATATATATATATATATATATGTGTGTGTGTAATTTAATTTCAACTGTCTTTTGATATATATATATATATTGATCTCAAACTACACTTAGATTGAGAGAGAGAACTTCTACCTGTATATGTATGTAATAATTATATTATTATTGACAACCCAGGCAGAATTTAATTAGCAAGCCATTTATGTGGCCCTGTAACTTTCCAAAACACCATAAAACCTTTAAATGAAAGATACTATTATACTTTGGAGACTTTGCTGAATACAAACGTGAGTGTTTCAAAACAGTAAAATGTATCAAAATGATGATATCATCAGTGATAGTGCAGTTTCTGTGTTGAAAATGCAAAAATACTAATATGAATGCTAAATTTGTCCAGGATGTGTGACTCAGTGGCTACTAAAAAAGACTGGACAATTCCCATTTCAAATACTTTGGGTTGTCTACTCTTGTAAAAGGTATGCCATGAAGGGGGTATTCTCATTCCTGGGCTGCCACATGACCTCAAATGCAACATAACTAATCTTGCAAATTTCAGTGTGTAAAAACTGAAAAGGGGAAATCCTATATATTTAACCATGTAAACACCATGCATCCTGTACATTGGTGGTACTGTTGTATTCATAACACAACTCTTAACAAAAATATGTGTATTTTATTGCAGTAAAAGCTAACAGTACTATGAGAAACACAATTAAAATGTCATGCAGAACTAAACAAAATAACATTTCTCACACATTTTTATATTTGATTTATATAAACGTATGTCCCATATATAAATATGTGATGTGAAATGAAAGTCCTGAACAAAGTGATATATAATAATTGTCTGTGCCCCTAATATGAAAGAGGTAATTTATGGTTGAACAGACATATAGTCCAATTCCAGGTTTTGTTTTGATTAAAACTTGTACAATTGCCTACATCCTTAAAGGGGTTAAGAATACCTAATACATTAAAAGTATATAAAAAATATAGACTTTAATTTATTCCTTAATTTTTTCAGTGAGTCAGAGCAAAGCAATGTAGGTTGTCAGATAATGATTTAAAGACATTTTCTGAGATCATAATGTGTATGTATAAAAAGTGTCTCTAACGTTTAGAAATCTTTCTTAGTGCTAACCTGATGTCTTGGTTTCTTAGACTGTATACTAAAGGGTTAAACAGGGGGGTAAACACAGTATGCAGCAAAGATACAATCTTGTTCAAAATCAATAAATGACCTAAGGATGGTATCATATACTTTGTTATTAATGTTCCGTAGAATACACCAACCACGAGAAGGTGGGAACTGCAGGTTGAAAAGGTTTTCTGTCTTCCAGTTGTAGAAGGGATCCTAAGTATCATAAGGAAGATATGAACATAAGTCACTATGATAAAACCACAAGGGCAAATAAAAAAAGGAGTAGAACTTACAATGGCTATAAATTCCACCAGAGACGTGTCTGAACAGGAAAGTTTTTGGAGAGGGGAAAGGTCACAGTATATATGGTCAATGATGTTTCCATCACAGAACTGAAAGTGGGATACAGGCATGAAACCTACTAGGTTCGTGGTAAAGCCTATTAACCAGGGAAAGACAGACAGACAGGTGCGCATTGTCAAGTCCATGATAGTGATGTAACGCAATGGGACACATATAGCCAGGTATCGATCATAGGCCATCACTGCAAGCAGGAAGCATTCTGTAATAGTAATGCCACTATGGAAATAGAATTGAGTTATACAGCCCAGAATTGTCATAACTTTCCCACCGTGTAAGATTGCTCCCAGCAGGTTGGGGAGAGCATTCGTTGAGAGCACAATATCAGACAATGATAGATGACAAAGGAAGAAGTACATGGGAGAATGAAGGTGATGGCTGATGGAAACTAACACAATGATCAAAAGATTTCCGGTTACTGTGAACAAGAAAATGATAAGGAATATGATGAAAATTATAATTTTGAAGGCAAAGAGATTTCCAAAGCCTAGAAGTATGAATTCTGTGACGATTGATTCATTCTTTACAGTCATAGTCCGATCAAGGTGTCTCACTGCATGCAGACATGACACTTTACAATCTAAAAAATTGTAGAAAAAAATGTGTATATTATTTAAATGTACAGAATAGCAAGATATAGTAGCAGTTTAAGATACATAACTAAAGGTAATCAATTATCTACGTGTAACTAAATCAAAAGTTTACAACTTTATACTAAATGTTTTTTCATCTCTGATGTTTTTCCCACAATGAACCGTTTTTTCCATAGCCTTGGTCTAGTTGGCACTCGTCTTTAGAGGTTCTTATCTCGTCTTTTCAAGTCCATTCTCAAACAGTATCTCTTTTTTCTGTCATATCCTTTTCTCTTGGCTCATTCTTTTTTCTGATAAAGCTATCTTTGGATCTCCTCACCAGCTCCACACTTCTTGTAGTAATTCCTTACATAACAGGTATAATTATTTTCTGGTCCACATTTCAAAACACCACGACAGTGGTATTTCAAATGCAGCTGTGGCCACCAATAGACAACCCTTCCACAGATCATGATCCATTATTGACAATCTCAGAAGACTTCTGCCAGTGGGTGCTTAGTAATTGATGACATCTTGGTGTTTTGGGGAGACTCAGTGGAACCCCTTCTTAAATTAATCTAAAATATAATTATAGTTCTCATTATAGTGATAAGCATATTAATGTCTTAAGCACCATGACTGAAAAAACAATGCTTATTTAATAGATTTATTTGTTTAAAAAAAAAAAAAAGGAAAGAGAGAAATTTGGTATATGGTACGTTTTCTTGTTTCAAAATGATCCTCCTAAAAATGGTTTCAAATATTTTCCAAAAAGTCACCATGAATATGATATATATGATAAATGACCACAAATAAATTAAGACTAGAGTAAGATCACCAATAATTTTCAAGAAATAGAAATATTAGATAATTAGTTGCAACAGTTTAAAAATCTTAATAGAGAGGAAATTTATCTACACTGGATAGAAATATGGACACACAGAACAGATCAATATTTCTCAATCACTGTTAGCTTTATGGCATTTTTAGTCATATTGTTAGGAAGCATTGGTCCTATCATTAAATAATGTTATCTGTTTATCCTGGAATTTCAAAATGTAACTATGATGTAATTTGAATGGGGCACTGTGATGAAGAAACAGATAGTTTGTGCTGGTTTAACACCAAATACATTTACATCTGTTACTTTTTCTGAACAAACAGAATTATAGACAGAATGAAAACTCACATGGTGGCCGCAATGGATGTCGGATATTATTTGAACGCAGAGAGAACATATTAATCATTGTCACCTCATATAATTAAAGATCAAATGGAATTTCATAACCAGTACGTAACATTAAGATAGAGTAATATTTGTTTGCAATTTATGTTTTTACTAAGAGAAAATATTCCACTGTTATAAACATACCATATATAAATCATGATACTATTTTATTAATATCTGTGCAGTTTAATGGGTTGCGGCATTACTCAAAGTTTAGAAAGGGAAAAGTGTTTTAAGTCTTATTTTTGCAATTTAGAGTGTAATTTAGACGCATAGAGTTATTTGCTAAAGTGGGAATTGTAGTGGGTTGAAAACCAAATGGCACATTTTATGCCAAAATAGTTATTTTTGAAACATTTTCCAACCCGGCAAATTTTGCAGCTTGACTGTTTTCCCTAAATTTAGCAATTCTGGTTTTAGTTTACCAATATTAGCAGATTAGTGAATTAAACCCTACAATGCAATCATCATATTGTCTTCAAAGTAAGTTGTCAGTAAGTCAAAATGAACTTAAAATTGCAGCCCAAAATAACTGAACTGAAAACATATGACTTACAGATTTTTTATACTTTAGCCATGTTTGCATTCAATTTTAAGTTCACTTTAGTTTCCCTTTAAATTGTCGGCAATACTATCTTAGCACCAATTGCCCGAGAAATGAAATTTGAATTACAAAACTGAGGCTAAACTACACATGTTGTGACAAATTACTGAATTGGAAACCTTCTCCAGGCCAGCAGTTTGTAGCTGCATTTTGTAATTCAAGTTTTAGAATTCGGATAAAGTTCAATATTTAGTAAGTAGAACAAACCCCCTGACAGGCTACAGTTATAATGCTAAACAAAACATGAAAATAGATTCTATTAAAACAATCTTTCAGCTTATTGAACTATTTCCAAACATAAGGCATACACACCAGTTCAGTGACTTTATCATTAAATAAACCATATATTACACTTAGTATGAAAAAAAATTAACTCAACATTTTATTCATTTTTTTTACTTGGATATATATATATAAAACACTTTTAAAATGAATTACTAAAATGACTTACGTAAAGATTGCTTAGAAATCTGATTACAGAATGCAGGGAAAAAAGGACAAAAATATCCTCTGATTATTTTTATTTTTTTGAAACCGCAGCTCATCAGAAATAAGATATGGCTGAACGCCAGAACTCTATCAAAGTCAAATATCTGAATAATGTGATCCAACTTACTATTTTATTCTGTATATATCAGGGGAGTTTAGTGGAACGTCCCCGCAGTGCTGGAGTTTAGTATGAAGTTATTTCATCATACACAAAAACTAAAGTTGTTACAATCTTAAAAGTTAAAGGTACACTGCAACAAATGATTCATGCAATGCATGTACATGCTCGTTTTGATTTATGATTATCAGTGCCGGTCCCGGTTCCAGAAAATAGCAGGATTAAATGGAGAAGATGCTATTTTTTTATTTTGTTTTGTATTTTTCTTTTGGTGGAGACAACTAAACATTAGTTTGCCATGGTGGTCAAGAGCTGTGCTCCATCATGTGAGCTTTATAGTCTGCCCATTCAAGAGGAGGGAAACAAACAGTGATTGACAGTTAGGGGACATCCAGTAAATGTTTATTTTATTCACAGATCAAGGGACAACTGGCTTATAGATGGTACCAAAGTATTAGCAGTAAAACAATCTATACATAAGAGCAGAATAATTTCAGACACTTTGGCTGCAGCTAGTGAGAGAGATAGACCAGCGCTGATACAGTGTATTTACCCTTGCTGTGCCTTTGTGGAAGATAGACAAGATGATAATTTCTAGTGTGAGACTTGGTTTAGCTTACTGATGTATCTACTTAGCTAACTAGTGCTTGTGGCAGTTGAAACAACTCTCCGGGTAATTTTAGGCCCAAGTAGCTTAAACTGAAAGCATCGCTGATTTTGTGAATTTTCCCAGTTTGAAATATGTAATTCAAGGTTAAATATGAAATTCACTTAGAATTTACTTTGAATTCTCACTTTATTGTATAACCCTGATAAGGTAGGAGACGGGTAGTGGACCCACTGCTCATGGGTGGGTGCAAGGGGGGCGGCAGTAGGTTCCTCCTCCTATTGTCATTTTGTGCCCCCACCCACTGCTCACGGGTGGGAGCCGGGGGAGGTGGAGGCTGTAGGTCCCCCTTTTTGTATTTTAGGGCCCCCAACCACCGCTAGTATCACTGAAGTTATATAAACCATGAACCACGATTAATGGTTTATGTCACCTCAATGATTAGCTATATAATAAAACCCATATGTATCAATATGTATAGGATGTGACTAAATTTTATACACCTTATAGTGCTCTTTTTACTGCTATGAGGGGTATTGTTATACTTTGGAGACTTTGCTGAACACAAATATGAGTGTTTAAAACAGTAAAACATACCACAACGATAAAATCACCAGTAAAAGTGCAGCTTTTGTGTAAAAAAATGCAAAAAACAAATATGAACGCTAACTTTGACAAGCGTCTGTGGCTGAGTGGCTACTACCAAAGACTTGACATACCCCATTTTGAATACCCTGGGTTGTCTAATTTTTTAAATGGTATGTCATGGTGGGGTTAATTTTCTTTTCTGGGCTACCATACCATCTCAAATGCACCATAGCCAATCTGGCAAACAGCAATTTACAGAAATTGGCAAATCATATATTTGACCCTGTAACCATAATCACCATAAAATCACCATAAAACCTGTACTTGAGGGGTACTGTTGTACTCGTGCGACATTACTCTATACAAATATGAGTGTTTTAGAGCAGTAAAATGTATTATACTGATATTATCATCAGCGAAATGGCAGAGTATGTGTGAAAAATGCAAAACAAATATATAAATGCTCATTTTTGGCCAGGGTTTGTGACTAAGTGGCTACTAAAAAATACAAGATATACCCCAGATATAGCCCAGCAAACCAATCTGGCAAATTTCAATGTGCAACTTACCGTTGACCCCTGTAAGTTTGCAAAAACTCATAAGACCTGTACCTGTACAATACTGTACTCAGGAAATGTTGCTGAACACATATTGGGGTGTTCTTTGTCAGTAACACATAACAGGAACTGAGAATCCATGCCTAAACTACAAAAAATGACTACCCAAAAGTTTGACTAGTGAAAGAATTAGTGCATGGAAAGTGTTAAAATACCACCATTTGAAATACCCTAGGGTGTCTACTTTTCAAAAATGTATGGTTTGATGGGGGTAAATTACATTGGCCAGCTTCAAAAATGTCCTAAATAGGACATGGGTGCATGATGACCAGCTGTGAAAATTCCAAGTTGGAAAACTGGAATGCGCTCCCTCCAAATAAGGTCTTTTAGCTCCCAGAGAACCCGACAGACCTATACATGGGTGGTATCACTGTACTCAGGAGATGTTGCTGAACATATATCGGGGTGTTCTTTGGCAGTAACCCTTAAAGTTCTCAGTACATGTATTCTTAAATTGCTATGTGTGTTTTTTTTTATTTGGCATAGATTGGTAGTAAAATGGTTACATGAAAAGAGTCAAAATACCCCACGTTTAACCCCTTAAGGACACATGACGGAAATATTCCATCATGATTCCCTTTTATTCCAGAAGTTGTGTCCTTAAGGGGTTTATACCTTAAAAATATAAACATGTGAAGGGTTATTCAGTGATTCCTGACAGAGAGAATTGTTTGGAAATAGCAAAGTGCTACTTGTACTTATTGCCCTATAACTTGCAAACAAAAAAGCTAAGAACATGTTAACATTGGGTATTTCTAAACTCAGGACAACATTTAGAAACTATTTAGCACAGGTATTTTTTGGCGGTTGTGATTTTGGGGGTCAAAGTTAGAAAAGTTTTTTGTTTTTTTTTTAACATATTTTATAATTGCTTTTATAGTAAATTATATGATATAATGAAAATAATGGTATCTTTAGAAAGACTATTTAATGGCGAGAAATACGGTATACAATATGTGTGGGTACAGTAAATGAGTAAGTAAGTAAGTAAATTACAGCTAAACACAAACACTGCAGAAATGTAAATCAGCTGGGGGGCGGGGCCTGACAGCCAAGATGGCCGGACATGTTTCATATCAGCACCTGCCTCACCAAACTAAATTTAGGCTACTAATGCCCAATACCACAGAGAGCACAGACTTAAATGAGCAGCAAATGGGCACTGTGAGAGGGAACAACTCGAGCACACCTGATTATAAAGGCTCTGCCAAGTGGGGGATAGACCAGAGAGGGATATCCCAGTCCCCGTTGAGGGAACTACCCTCCATGCACAAACGGAGTCTCCCATCAATCTGAACACACCGCGTGGCAAACCTATCATGGCTGCCGTGCCTTGGGCTACACTGACTTCTAAAGGCTGGGTGAGCCAGTGCTTGCAGACATGCTTCAATGCTTGTTTTGATCAGATATGCCAGGAGCTTTGGGCTCGCATTCAGAGCCGAACCCGTATCCCTGCAAAGATATAAGGGCCCAACAACCCCGCCAGGGGGTGGAGAAGCCGCAAAGTGATTTCATGCGGCTGAGCTTGCTTCCTAACATTGAATGCCCAAGGGTTGGCACTAAACGGAAGCCACAAAAATCTCCTGATGTAAGAGGCAAAAGGGGAAGAAAGCCCAATCTCAAGCTTGATTACGCACTTCCCAAATCGTCCAACACTTGCTACTACCTTCCTAAGCTGGGGGCCCGGAGGGAGATAACCCTGACGCCCTTCCCACACACTTGGAGGGAGCAACATCGATTTCAAGACCGCGCTTTTGGTGCAAAGAGTGAACGGAGCAGTGAGAACTGTACAAGGGCACTTGTTGAGGCATGGGACCAGCTTTGGAGTGCTCATTATGAGACTCTCATAGCCACTATGGGTATCGGGTGAAGGCTTGATGTGTAGGGGAAGGAGACTTGCGTTGCTGCTCTTGCCTTATCTGCTAATCCCCGCGTTTATCTAACCATCCTGGAGATTACCACCATGGCCCTACTCACTTCTACTTACTAGCAGCTGTGCATGTCCAGCATGTTTAATTCCACTACATAGGTACCTACCAGTACCACTAGTCAACCACTCACTCTAGTGACAGAGTGAGGGAGAGGGTGACTAGTGACAGAGGGAGGGGGTGACTGGTGATAGAGTGAGGGAGGGGATGACTAGTGACAGAGTGAGGGAGTGAAGTGGTCAATAGTGACAGAGTTAGGGAGGGAAGGGGTGACTAGTGACAGAGTGAGGAAGGGGGTGACTAGTGATAGAGGGAGGGGTGACTAGGAACAGAGTGAGGGAGGTGGTGACTAGTGACTAGTGACAGTCACCACCTCCCTCACTCTGTCACTAGTCACCCCGTCCTTCCCTCACTCTGCCACTAGTCACCCCTTCCCTCACTCTGTCACCAGTCCTCCCCTCACTCTGTCACTAGTCACCCTTCCTTCCCTCACTCTGCCACTAGTCACCCCTTCCCTCACTCTGTCACCCCCTCACTCTGTCACTAGTCACCACCTCACTCTAGTGACAGAGTGAGGGAGGGTGTGACTAGTGACAGAGAGAGGGAGAGGGTGACTAGTGACAGTGAGAAAGGGTGTGACTAGTGACAGAGTGAGGGAGGGTGTGACTAATGACAGAGAGAGGGAGGGGGTGACTAGTGACAGAGAGAGGGATGGGGTGACTAGTGACAGAGTGAGGGAGGTAGTGATTAGTGACAGAGGGAGGGATGGGGTGACTAGTGACAGTCACCACCTCCTTCACTCTGTCACTAGTCACCCCTTCCTTCCCTCACTCTGACACTATTTGCCCCTTCCCTCACTCTGTCACCTGTCACCCCCTCACTCTAGTGACAGAGTGAGGGAGGGTGTGACTAGTGACACAGAGAGGGAGGATGTGACTAGTAACAGTGAGGAA
Source organism: Pelobates cultripes (assembly GCA_933207985.1). NCBI lineage: Eukaryota > Metazoa > Chordata > Amphibia > Anura > Pelobatidae > Pelobates > Pelobates cultripes. The sequence continues at coordinate 8,816,535 of OW240916.1, read as the reverse complement.
GGGGGTGACTAGAGACAGAGGGAGGAGTGAATAGGGCCAGAGTGAGGGAGGTGGAGACTAGTGACAGTCACCACCTCCCTCACTCTGCCACTAGTCATCCCTTCCCTCACTCTGTCACCCCCTCACTCTAGTAACAGAGTGAGGGACGGTGTGACTAGTGACAGAGAGAGGGAGGGGGTGACTAGTGACAGAATGAGGGAGGGTGTGACTAGTGACAGAGAGAGGGAGGGGGTGACTAGTGACAGAGTGAGGGAGGTTGTGATTAGAGACAGAGGGAGGGATGGGGTGACTAGTGACAGTCACCACCTCCTTCGCACTGTCACTAGTCACCCCCTCCCTCACTCTGTCATTGTGTCACTCCCTTCCTCACTCTGTCACTAGTCACCCACTCCCTCCCTCACTCTGTCACTAGTCACCCCTTCCCTCTCTCTGTCACTAGTCCCACCCTTCCTCACTCTGTCACTAGAGTGAGGGGGTGACTAGTGACAGAGTGAGGGCATGACAGGTGACAGAGGGAGGGGGTGACTAGTGACAGAGTAAGGGAAGGAGGGGGTGACTAGTGACAGAAGGAGGGGGTGACTAGTGACAGAAGGAGGGAGGGAGTAGTGACAGAGGGAGGTGGTGACTAATTACAGAGTGAGGAGGTGACTAGTGAATAGTGACAGTCACCACCTCCCTCACTCTGTCACTATTCACCCCTTCCCTCACTCTGTCACCTGTCATGCCCTCACTCTAGTGACAGAGTGAGGGAGGGTGTGACTAGTGACACAGAGAGGGAAGATGTGACTAGTAAAAGTGAGGAAGGGGGTGACTAGTGACAGAGGGAGGAGTGACTAGTGCCAGAGTGAGGGAAGTGGAGACTAGTGACAGTCACCACCTCCCTCACTCTGCCACTAGTCATCCCTTCCCTCACTCTGTCACCCCCTCACTCTAGTGACAGAGTGAGGGACGGTGTGACTAGTGACAGAGAGAGGGAGGGGGTGACTAGTGACAGAGTGAGGGAGGGTGTGACTAGTGACAGAAGGAGGGAGGGAGTAGTGACAGAGGGAGGTGGTGACTAATTACAGAGTGAGGAGGTGACTAGTGAATAGTGACAGTCACCACCTCCCTCACTCTGTCACTAGTCACCCCTTCCTTCCCTCACTCCCATCGTATACCAACCTCTTTATGGCTTGTTTTGAGGAGGACTTTATTTAAGCCCATCAAATTATGGCCCAGTTGCATAAATTATAATTTCTTTCTATGGAGCGGGCCTCTTTTCTAGCAGAAGTAAAGCAGCAGATAACCCATGTATATTTCTTTCTTGGTCTGTAGATCATAAGACTTAGGACTCCTTTCTCACATTTCTATTGGACACTATCATGTTTGACAAGCACACCTGTGATGACTAATATATAATCATTACATAACACATGATCCATTATCCAGGATAACTGAAGTCACTGGCCAATTGACGCTCAGAAATTGATGACATCTTGGTGTTGTGGAACTCCTTAAACTTATCTAAAATATAATCACAGTTATCATTATTTAGATAAATAGTTTAATTTCTTAGACATCGTAACTGAGAAAGCAATGGATTTATTTAATAGATTTATTTGTAAAGAAAATTAATATGAAGAACGTCTTCTTGTTTCAAATTCTCTCCTAAAATGTTAAATTTAAAAAAATTATTTCGACTAATAACATTGTCAATACCTTTCAATAAAGTAGTTTATCAGAAAATCAATGTTAAAAATTGTAACAGATAGGAAATTCTAACATCTAAACTGTATGAAAACCAGAATACAAATAAAAGATGAAAAATTCTCACTGTTTTTCGTAAAAAATTTTAGGAAACATTGGTTCTATCTCTAAGTAATGTTCTCCATTTCTGAATTTACCTATGATGCTGTTTGACAGAGATTCTGCAATTAGAAACCAGGTAGCGCTGATTTGAAACCAAATACAATAACATCTGTTCCTTTTTTGAACAAACTTGATTAGCTCAACTAAACTGTGTAAATCTGAATTTGAACAGCAAAGGATCTAGGATTTCACACAGGCACAATCTATAACATTAAAGGATATTATACATTTAATTCTGCATTTACCTAATACCACGTGTGCAGTAAAGTATACTTTATTGAGACCTTTGAAAAATGAAAGGTATGGATCCCAACTCTCAACAGTAAAACTCAAAGGAGTCATTTTACAAAGTTCTACCCATAGGCAGATATTCCTGGCTTCCATGTAATATGCAGTATGGCAGACTGGATGGGAGCAGAGATGGGGGCTATACTGGATACAGGATATTAATGTAAACACAGTGATAACTGATTAATTATTGTCATATCATATAAATAAAAATCAAATAATATGTTTGTAAAAAAAAAATCTAAAAAACAAAACAGTACATGTAATAAAAAATGAATCGCATTTTTTGCACTTTATATTTTTGGTAAAGAAAATATTCCACTAATATAAAACATACAATATATAAATCATGATTGTACAGCACTACAGAATATGCTGGCACTATATAAATAATAAAATAATGATAATAATGATAATATTATAATAATCTCTGTGCACTTTAATAGGTTGTAACATTAACCGGAATGCAAAAGTTAAATGCATTGTAAGCCTCATTTTGGGGATTTAGATTGGAATTTGCTATAATTTGTAGTTAATTCCTTACAGGGTTATTTACTAAATAGCAAAACTTAATGTCAGAATACTTGATTTGAAAACAATAGCTTAAAAAACCCAAAAAGTAATAATCGTGCAGTACAGTATGTACGGTGAATAAGTGGTGAATGATCTTGTGTAATTTTCACTCACACATTCTTGAGCTAACTAAGAGCTCAGCTGAATTGTGCATGGACTAAACAATCCCCGTCTAAGGATATAGGATGGTATGGACGTCCCGGGTGCCTCAGATAAAATGCAGTATGCAGTGTGCTTTATCAATTACTACTTGTACCTGGATTGTGAAAAGCTGTAGATAAACCTCCCTCTACAAAGCACTCAGTGCATACCTTTGTGGAGCTGCACTCAGTGCTTTGTGGGGGGAGGTCTACCTACAGCTTTTCACAATCCAGGTACAAGCAGTAATGGATAAAGCAAATGCCTTTGTGGAGCTGCACTCATATATATACCCCTTGGTCCCTTCCAGTTCTGAGTTCGCCAGAGGAATTCCTTGTGTTTCACTCCTAGGGCCCATACAGTGCAGATCACCGACCCAAGCTACAGCCATACACATGATGCTTCCAGCATCACAAAGCTTCCGGGGCACATATCTGAACTTCTGGGTCAAGCACCTCGGGAGCAGTGAGTACACACAAATGCGCTAAACTCCCAAGTGGTGTTCCCATATGCATGAACGGCATAATACACATTAATAGGTAATTCACATATAAACAAACAAACTCTATGCATGAACGTTGTAATCATCTCACGTCCGATTTCATTCATACGAATCAACTTTACATACTTACCACTCAGTAAATTTGTACATGAGAAAGCTCATACTGCTACTCTGATACTCCAATTCTACAGTTGCATCTGTTCATTCGGCTAAATCAGCCTCTCAATTTCTTTGCCAACAATATGCACGAACACTGCCATCTACTGACAAAATTAGCTAACTACATAAAAACCCTACCCTGTTATACTATTATGTTTTACTTATAATCTGCTAATGCTGATTAAGGCTGATATGCAATTATGGGATGTTGTGTTTATTTATGTGTGAAACTTTAATAATTATGCTCTAAATAAATATGTGGTGTTTCCTCCATCACGTAGAGCGGATTAATGAGTCCAAAGTTTAGTTTTAATACAAATATATGGTCAATCATAAACAGTATCTAACAAGAGTACAACCGTCACATTTTTGTAAATATTTTATTATATCTTTTTATGTGACAACACTGAATAAATGACACTCTGCTACAATGTAAAGTAGTAAGTGTACAGCCTGTATAACAGTGTAAATTTGCTGTCCCCTCAAATAACTCAACACACAGCCATTAATGTCTAAGCAGTTGGCAACAAAAGTGAGTACACCCCTAAGTGGAAATGTCCAGATTGGGCCCAAAGTGCCAATATTTTGTGTGGCCACCATTATTTACCAGCACTGCCTTAACCCTCATGGGCATGGAGTTCACCAGAGCTTCACAGGTTGCCAATGGAGTTCTCTTCAACTCCTCCATGACAACATCACGGAGCTGGTGGATGTTAGAGACCTTGTGCTCCCCCACCTTCCATTTGAGGATGCCCCACAATTTCTCAGTCCATCACTTTTACCATGGTCAGTCCATCACCTTTACCTTCAGCTTCTTTAGCAAGGCAGTGGTCATCTTGGAGGTGTGTTTGGGATCGTTATCATGTTGGAATGCTTCCATGTGGGCCAGTCCCTCAAGAGAGGGGACATGCTCTGCTTCAGTATGTCACAGTACATGTTGGCATTCATGGTTCCCTCAATGAACTGTAACTCCCTAGTGCCGGCAGCACTCATGCAGGCCCAGACCATGACACTCCCACCACCGTGCTTGTCTGTAGGCAAGACACACTTGTCTTTGTACTCCTTACGTGGTTGCCGCAACACACGCTAGACACCATGTGCACCAAATAAGTTTATCTTGGTCTCATTGGACCAAATGACATGGTTACAAATCCATGTCCTTAGTCTGCTTGTCTTCAGCAAACTGTTTGTGGGCTTTCTTGTGCATCATCCTTAGAAGAGGCTTCCTTCTGGGATGATAGCCATGTAGACCAATTTGATGCAGTGTGCGGATTATGGTCTGAGCACTTACAGGCTGACCCCCACTCCTTCATCCTCTGCAGCAATGCTGGCAGCACACATATGTCCATTTCCCAAAGACAACCTCTGGATATGATTCTGAGCATGTGCACTCAACTTCTTTGGTCGACCATGGCGAGGCCTGTTCTGAGTGGAACCTGTCCTGTGAAACCACTATAAGGTCTTGTACACCGTGCGGCAGCTCAGTTTCCGGATCTTGGCAATCTTCTTATAGCCTAGGTGTCAGGTTAGACCTGCCGGGTTTCGCCGAATTAAGCCACTTCCGGGTTGACGGCGCTTTGCCCCGCCCCCTTCTCTGACGCGGTCTTCCCACGCTACATAGGAAGACCGCGCCAGATTCAAAGGGCTGGATTATGGAACAAGTTGCTGTGTATCTCTGACCGGCTAACCGATTGCATATTAAGCTTTTCTGTGTACCGAACCCGCTCTGTGAACGACTACCCGTCTTCTCCACTCCTCGACCGGACTGTTTAATGGACTTCTACTCTCTCTCCCAAAAGACTGCTTAAATTGATCTAAACAGTTCTCTGGAACTACTAATATTAAGCTAAGTACTTTTCAGTTACAATTATAAGCTAGCCATTGTTAATCACTCTTGGAATTATTTCCTCTGCAATTAATACTAAATCTGCATACAAACTCTGGAAGCTATTTCTGCTGCATTTAATTAATACTAAATCTGCTTACAAACTTTGGAAGCTATTTCTGCTGCATTTAATTCAACTCTAAATTCTGCATGCAAATTCTGCACTATCCTTAATTAGAATTGTAGACTTTATACAAAACTTCAGTGGCTTATTTTCTTCCTGCAACTAATAACCTGTCTTAAGAATTTAAAGCTACAGTAACCAAAGTTGCAATTCAATAAAATTATAAAATTATAATCGAAGTAATTAGTTCTGCAGTTGTGTTCCACTCGTTTAGCATTACAGAATAATCCAGCCTTCCAATGGAACCAGCAGATATTAACTCACAAGTCTCTGCCCTCACCAATAGAGTTGATACAATCACTCAGGGCTTACAAGAATTGCAGATTACAAACGAGAGAATATTAACATATGTCAGAGTCATCTTCCTCATGCCACTCTTCAATCGGCAAGCGATCCTGCTGTCTGCAACCCAGAAAAATTTTATGGAGATAGAACAAAGTACAGAGAGTTCTTGAATTCCTGCAAACTTCTGATAGCTTTAAGACCTAGATCTTATCTTACTGAAAGATCGGCAAGCGATCCTGCTGTCTGCAACCCAGAAAAATTTTATGGAGATAGAACAAAGTACAGAGAGTTCTTGAATTCCTGCAAACTTCTGATAGCTTTAAGACCTAGATCTTATCTTACTGAAAGATCTAAGGTCTGTTCTGTGATCTCTTTTCTAAGAGGTGAACCTATGACCTGGGCACATTCCTTCCTAGAGAATGATGACCCCATATTAGATTCATTGGATGAGTTCTTTGAAGCTATGTCTCTATTATATGAGGATCCTTATAAATAAAATACTGCAGATTTAACCATCAGAACTCTACAACAAAAGAATAGACCTTTTGAAGATTATATTGCAGAATTTAAAAGATGGGCTACTGAAACCCAATGGAACGACATTACCTTACGCAACCAGTTCCGTCTCGGATTATCCGAAGCGGTAAAAGATGAACTCTCCCGTACAGAACTTCCTCCTACTTTAAACACATTGATCCAACTCTCCATTAGTATTGATAGACGTCTAAGAGAAAGAAGGGCTGAAAAAGTTCTCTCTAATTCTACTTGGAGAAAACCCTTCACTCCTCCAAAATTGCCTGAAAAAATTCCTACTCAACCTGAACCTATGGAAGTAGGTATAATAAGAAGTCCCCTTACCTCTGAAGAAAGGACAAGAAGGAGACATTTGAACCTATGTATGTATTGTGCCTCAAAAGATCATCTAATTCCTGAATGTCCTCTTCTAAAACATTCAAAATTCGGTAAGCATCATTCATCTACTTCTATATTAAACGTCCTACCAAAAAAAATATCCACTTATTTTACTATATCTCTCATATTACAGTGGGACACAGAAAGAATTATGACTGAGGCCATTATCGATTCTGGCGCTAATGGAGCCTTTCTTGATCTCTCCTTTGTAACAAAGAATAAAATTCCTTGTGTTCGTAAAACTCCTTTTGTTCCAGTCAGAGTTATTGATGGTTCATATATATCCTCAGGTCCCATAAAAAATGAGACAGTTCCTCTAAGAATGATTACCAACAACGTTCATTCCGAATTCCTTATTTTTGATGTTATTAAATCACCACTTTATCCAGTCATTCTAGGGATTAATTGGTTAAAAATCCATAATCCGTTACTTAAATGGTTTCCGTTCACCATTTCTTTTACCTCTGACTTCTGTAAAAGAACATGCTTACAACATAACCCATTCTCCAAATTACTAAAGAACCAGTTATACCTCCATTCTACTCCGATTTCGCAGATGTCTTTTGTAAAAAAGAAGCCGAAACACTTCCACCTCATCGGGTATATGACTGCCCAATAGATCTCATACCCGGAGCTCCAATTCCTTATGGCCATATTTATCCACTCTCTGAAAAAGAATTAGAAACCTTAAAAGAATACCTCAATGAAAATCTACGTAAAGGGTTCATCAGACCTTCAACCTCCCCAGCTGCTTCTAGTATTTTCTTTGTGAGAAATAAGGACCAAACCATTCGTCCCATTATAGATTACAGAGCCTTAAACAAAATAACTATTAAAAATCGTTATCCTCTTCCTCTAATAAATTAATTAATTGAAAGGTTAAGAACCGCTACTATATTCACTAAATTAGACCTTCGTGGCGCATACAACCTTATTAGAATAAAACAGGACGATAAATGGAAGACAGCTTTCCGGACAAGATATGGTCTCTACGAATATCTTGTCATGCCTTTTGGGCTCTGTAATGCTCCCGCAACATTTCAACATTTTATAAATGATATCTTCAGAGATCTATTGGATGTATGTGTTATTATCTACTTAGATGATATCTTAATATATTCCAACAATCTGGACGAACATAGTAAGCATGTAAGATGGGTTCTATTTAGATTGAGAACACACAAATTATACGCTAAACCCGAGAAATGCCTTTTTGAAGTTACTGAATTCTCTTTTCTAGGATATATTATTTCACCTCATTCCCTGAAGATGGATAATTCCAAAATTGAGTGTATCATTAACTGGCCATTTCCTACTAGTACAAAAGAGTTGCAACGGTTTCTTGGGTTTGCAAATTTCTATAGAAAATGTATTATAAATTATTCAGATATATCTCATCCACTTAATCTCCTTAACAGCAGTAAGCGTTCTTTTAATTGGAATGAAAATGCACAATCAGCCTTCAACGAATTAAAAAGAAGATTTACAACTGCCCCCATTATTCAACTGCCTAATCCAACATTCTTAAATGTTCTTGAAGTAGATGCATCAGATACAGCTATCGGAGCAGTGCTTTCCCAACACAAAACACCTCAGGATCCGCTCCATCCAGTTGCTTTTTTTTCACGATCCTTGAATCCCGCTGAAAAAAATTATCCAATTGGTGAAAAAGAATTGTTAAGTGTTAAAGCTGCTTTTGAGAATTGGCGTCATCTCCTCGAAGATACAAAACACCCCATAGTGGTTTATACAGATCACAAAAATCTCGAATATCTCTATACTAATAAGACCCTTTCAGCTAGACAAGTTAGATGGAATCTTTTTTTTAACCGATTTAACTTCCAATTAGTATACAGACCTGGAACTAGGAATAAAAAGGCAGACGCTCTTTCTAGAATCCCTCATAAAACTGCTGTAGATGATTATTCTCCTAACAAAACTATTGGATTTGTTTCTTCTCTATATGATGACATAAAAAATTTGAATGAGAAAGATCTCGAACTTCCAAATTCACCTATGCTAACAAAAAAGGATGGCATATTCTATTTTAAAGAAAGAATGTACATTCCTCCCATAATTAGGAATAAATTACTTAAAATGGTCCATGATTCTCCTTTAGCTGGACATCCTGGGATTAAAAAGACCCTTGAATTAGCTTCAAGATATTATTGGTGGCCTCGCCAGGATAAAACTATTGAATCCTATGTCAAGACTTGCGCTACCTGTCAGAGGTCCAAACCTGAACATCATCAACCTTTTGGATTACTACTTAACTTACCCATTCCAGAAAAACTTTGGCAATCCATCTCTATGGATTTCTTAGTGGATCTCCCTCCATCTCAACATTTCACCACTATTCTTGTTGTTGTGGACCGCCTCACTAAAATGTCCCATTTCATCCCTTTAAGAAAATTACCCTCCTCAGCAGAATTATCTAAAGTTTTTATCGATAATATTGTAAAACTTCATGGACTTCCTGAAGAAATTATTTAAGATAGAGGGACACAGTTTACCTCCAAATTCTGGAAAGAGATGTGTTCATCCCTTCAAATTCAACGCAAACTCTCATCCGCCTATCATCCCCAAACTAATGGGCAAACGGAGAGGGTCAACCAATGCTTGGAACACTATCTACGATGTTATTGTTCATACCTACAAGATGACTGGACCACATGGTTACCTATGGCTGAATTTTCTTATAACAATTCTATTCACACCAGTACAAAAATGACCCCCTTCTTCTCGAACTATGGGTTCCATCCATCTTCATTTCCCATCCAAACCATTGCTTCATCCAATCCTACTGTTTCATCCAAGAACGAGTTTATGTCCTCTCTATTCCACAAATTACGGGAGAATCTCCAACTCACTTTAAATAACCAGAAAAAGTTTTTTGACAATAAAAGAAAAATTCCTCCTAATTACAAAATAGGTGATCTTGTCTGGCTCTCTTCAAGGACTATAACCACCAACCGCCCCTCAAAAAAAAAAGTTCTCTTTTTCTTGGTCCTTTTCAAATAATAGCAGTAGTCAATAACAACGTTGTTAAACTAAAACTTCCTCCAAATTTCAAACTTCATCGAGTATTCCATGTCTCCTTACTTAAACCGCATATCCCCGACCCTTTTAATAGGGAAGTGGTGACCTCCCCTGAACCTGTCATTGTCCAGGGTGAAGAAGAATATGAAGTACATAAGATTTTGGATTCACGTATTCGCCATGGTTCCCTACAATACTTTATTAGATGGAAAGGTTATGGGGTTGATGAAGACACTTGGGAAGATTCATCTGTTGTTCATGCAAATAAATTGGTTACTGCGTTCCACAGACGCTACCCCTCCAAACCAAGGTAAAGTGCACACAGTGGGTGCCCCATGGGAAGGGGGTACTGTCAGGTTAGACCTACCGGGTATCGCCGAATTAAGCCACTTCCGGGTTGACGGCGCTTTGCCCCGCCCCCTTCTCTGACGCGGTCTTCCCACGCTACATAGGAAGACCGCGCCAGATTCAAAGGGCTGGATTATGGAACAAGTTGCTGTGTATCTCTGACCGGCTAACCGATTGCATATTAAGCTTTTCTGTGTACCGAACCCGCTCTGTGAACGACTACCCGCCTTCTCCACTCCTCGACCAGACTGTTTAATGGACTTCTACTCTCTCTCCCAAAAGACTGCTTAAATTGATCTAAACAGTTCTCTGGAACTACTAATATTAAGCTAAGTACTTTTCAGTTACAATTATAAGCTAGCCATTGTTAATCACTCTTGGAATTATTTCCTCTGCTATTAATACTAAATCTGCATACAAACTCTGGAAGCTATTTCTGCTGCATTTAATTAATACTAAATCTGCATACAAACTCTGGAAGCTATTTCTGCTGCACTTAATTCTATACTAAATCTGCTTACAAACTTTGGAAGCTATTTCTGCTGCATTTAATTCAACTCTAAATTCTGCATGCAAATTCTGCACTATCCTTAATTAGAATTGTAGACTTTATACAAAACTTCAGTGGCTTATTTTCTTCCTGCAACTAATAACCTGTCTTAAGAATTTAAAGCTACAGTAAACAAAGTTGCAATTCAATAAAATTATAAAATTATAATCGAAGTAATTAGTTCTGCAGTTGTGTTCCACTCGTTTAGCATTACACTAGGCCATCTTTATGTAGATCAACAATACTTTCTTTTTCAGATCCTTAGAGAATTCTTTGCCATGAGTTGCCATGTTGAACTTCCAGTGACCAGTATGAGAGAGTGTGAGAGCAATAACACCCAATTTTAACCACCTGCTCCCCAATCACATCTGAGACCTTGTATCACTAATGAGTAACATGACACCGGGGAGGGAAAATGGCTAATTGGGCCCAGTTTGGACGTTTCCACTTAGGGGTGTACTCACTTTTGTTGCCAATGGTTTAGACATTAATTGTGGTGTTTTGATTTATTTTGAAGGGGACAGAACATTTACACTGTTATACAGGCTGTACCCTTACTACTTTATATTGTAGCAGAGTGTCATTTCTTCAGTGTTGTCACATGAAAAGATATAATAAAATATTTACAAAAATGTGAGGGGTGAACTCACTTTTGTGAGATACTGTATATCTACTGTAATATTTTCTTGGTGTAATGTATACCAATGTACGCTCGAACGTTGTTTTGTTATGCCCTTTCATAAGTCCTTGCTTACCAACCTGTCCCATTGTAAAGGGATTGCATTTTGTTTACACTGTATGTTAAACCATAGTTAGATAGTTACATAGCTGAAAAGAGACTTGCTTCCATCAAGTTCAGCCGTTCTCACATTTGTTTTTTGCTGTTGATCCAAAAGAAGGCAAGAATTCCACATCCTTATTGTTTTTACAGTAAAAACAACTTTTATTTTCATTAGTCGAAATCTTCTTTCTTTCAGTCTAAACTCATGACCTCGTGTCCTATGTAAAGTCCTGTTTGTGAATAGATTTCCACACAATCATTTGTATTGGCCCCGAATACATATTTGTATAATATTATTATATCCCCTCTGATAATATTATACAAATATATCCACGGCCAATACAAACTAAAGAGGTTTAATTTTATTAACCTTTCTTCATAGCTGCAATGTTCCATTCCTTTTATTAATTTTGTAGCTCACCTCTGCACTTTTTCTAGTGCCATAATATCCTTTAGAACAGTTGCCCAAAATAGCACAGCATATTCAATATGTGGTCTTACCAGTGCTTTATAAAGAAGTAAAATGATATTCTCATCCCAATTAATGCCCTTTTTCATGTATGACAATGCCTGCCTGGCCTTAGCCACTGCTGATTGACATTGCACATTATTGCATAGTTTGTTGTCTATAACAATTCCCAAGTCCTTTTTCGTGGGTTGTTCTCCCTAATTTGCTTCCATTATGGGTATAAGTTGCTTGTGCATTCTTTATGACTAAGTGCATAACTTTGCATTTTTCAACATTAAGTTTCATCTGCCATTTGAGTGCCCAGTCCCCCAGTCTATCTAAATCCCTCTGCAACAAATTAATATCCTGCTCACATTGAATAACTTTACGGAGTTTTGCGTCATCTGCAAACACTGAAACATGACTTTCAATGCTTTTTTCACAATAATTTATAACCATGTTAAATAGAAGAGGACCCAGAACAGAATCCTGAGGGACAACACTTGCCACCTCTGTCCAGCTTGAAAATTTACCATTAATGACAACTCTTTGTACTCTATTTTTAAGCCAATGTTCTACCTAAGGACAAGAATTTTAATTTAGAACGATTTCTTTGAGTTTGAACACTAATCTATTGTGAGGAACTGTATCAAATGAGTTGGCAATATCCAAATAGATCACATACACTGCAACACCCTAAGCTATACCTCTACTTACTTCTTCGTAGAATGCAATTAAGTTAGTTTGACATGACCTGTACTTCATAAAACCATGCTGATTTTTGCTGATAACCATGTTCTTTTCAAGGAATTCTTGAATATCATCCCTTAATAACCTTTCAAATACTTTTCCAGCCAAAGAAGTTAAGCTCACAGGTCTATAATTTCCAGGCAAGGATTTTAAACCCTTTTTAAATATAGGAACCACATCTGCCTTCCTCCAATCCTCCGGAACACTTACTGAAAGAAACCATGTTTGGTTCTAGGTTTTGAGGGGGAATATTACAATTATAACGTTGTCAAGTAGAGATGACGCGAACCGTCCGCGAACTTCTCGCGAACGGTTCGCCGCGGTTCGCCACGAGCTGTTCGCGGCGAACTCCAGTCAGCTGACACATCCCGGCCAATCTCCAGCAGACCCTCCCTCCCAGACCCTCCTACTTCCTGGACAGCATCCATGACAAGAAGAGAAGATTGTATATTGCTAATACTAAATAATTAGTACCTAACTAGCAGGCATTACATACCTACATTCTAGTTGTAAACATCCATAATTTAAGGGTACTAGGTAATCCCAGTTAGGAGACATATTGAAATGCAATAAAATTTAAGTCAGAACTATTATCAGTCTTCAGTACCTGTTCAAGATTGTATGCTAGCATCAACCTGTATACGTGATCTATGCCACATAGATACAATTCCGTAAGTTAAGTTCCTTATTATACCTGTCTTTTTCATCTACATAACATTTTCACTATGGCCAGGTACAACACAATTAAATAGGTTAACAATACTTATCCTATACAATATAGAATCCTACTCGGGCCATGGCCAGTATCATTAAGTATAACAACTTACATATAACTTTGTGCAATCCAACATAGGCCTACAGTCACAATCAAACATAGCATTATTTCATAGACGATCATACTACATGAAATCGGATAAAAACAGTATTACAAAATTGTATCTGTTTTTTTACATATATATATATATATTCTAAGTATATTTTGATATCAATATATGTATCAATATAAAAATATACGAAGAATTAAATTTTTTATATATATATATATATATATGTGTGTGTGTAATTTAATTTCAACTGTCTTTTGATATATATATATATATATTGATCTCAAACTACACTTAGATTGAGAGAGAGAACTTCTACCTGTATATGTATGTAATAATTATATTATTATTGACAACCCAGGCAGAATTTAATTAGCAAGCCATTTATGTGGCCCTGTAACTTTCCAAAACACCATAAAACCTTTAAATGAAAGATACTATTATACTTTGGAGACTTTGCTGAATACAAACGTGAGTGTTTCAAAACAGTAAAATGTATCAAAATGATGATATCATCAGTGATAGTGCAGTTTCTGTGTTGAAAATGCAAAAATACTAATATGAATGCTAAATTTGTCCAGGATGTGTGACTCAGTGGCTACTAAAAAAGACTGGACAATTCCCATTTCAAATACTTTGGGTTGTCTACTCTTGTAAAAGGTATGCCATGAAGGGGGTATTCTCATTCCTGGGCTGCCACATGACCTCAAATGCAACATAACTAATCTTGCAAATTTCAGTGTGTAAAAACTGAAAAGGGGAAATCCTATATATTTAACCATGTAAACACCATGCATCCTGTACATTGGTGGTACTGTTGTATTCATAACACAACTCTTAACAAAAATATGTGTATTTTATTGCAGTAAAAGCTAACAGTACTATGAGAAACACAATTAAAATGTCATGCAGAACTAAACAAAATAACATTTCTCACACATTTTTATATTTGATTTATATAAACGTATGTCCCATATATAAATATGTGATGTGAAATGAAAGTCCTGAACAAAGTGATATATAATAATTGTCTGTGCCCCTAATATGAAAGAGGTAATTTATGGTTGAACAGACATATAGTCCAATTCCAGGTTTTGTTTTGATTAAAACTTGTACAATTGCCTACATCCTTAAAGGGGTTAAGAATACCTAATACATTAAAAGTATATAAAAAATATAGACTTTAATTTATTCCTTAATTTTTTCAGTGAGTCAGAGCAAAGCAATGTAGGTTGTCAGATAATGATTTAAAGACATTTTCTGAGATCATAATGTGTATGTATAAAAAGTGTCTCTAACGTTTAGAAATCTTTCTTAGTGCTAACCTGATGTCTTGGTTTCTTAGACTGTATACTAAAGGGTTAAACAGGGGGGTAAACACAGTATGCAGCAAAGATACAATCTTGTTCAAAATCAATAAATGACCTAAGGATGGTATCATATACTTTGTTATTAATGTTCCGTAGAATACACCAACCACGAGAAGGTGGGAACTGCAGGTTGAAAAGGTTTTCTGTCTTCCAGTTGTAGAAGGGATCCTAAGTATCATAAGGAAGATATGAACATAAGTCACTATGATAAAACCACAAGGGCAAATAAAAAAAGGAGTAGAACTTACAATGGCTATAAATTCCACCAGAGAGGTGTCTGAACAGGAAAGTTTTTCGAGAGGGGAAAGGTCACAATATATATGGTCAATGATGTTTCCATCACAGAACTGAAAGTGGGATACAGGCATGAAACCTACTAGGTTCGTGGTAAAGCCTATTAACCAGGGAAAGACAGACAGACAGGTGCGCATTGTCAAGTCCATGATAGAGGTGTAATGCAATGGGACACATATAGCCAGGTATCGATCATAGGCCATCACTGCAAGCAGGAAACATTCTGTGATAGTAATGCCACTATGGAAATAGAATTGAGTTATACAGCCCAGAATTGTCATAACTTTCCCACCGTGTAAGATTGCTCCCAGCAGGTTGGGGAGAGCATTCGTTGAGAGCACAATATCAGACAATGATAGATGACAAAGGAAGAAGTACATGGGAGAATGAAGGTGATGGCTGATGGAAACTAACACAATGATCAAAAGATTTCCGGTTACTGTGAACAAGAAAATGATAAGGAATATGATGAAAATTATAATTTTGAAGGCAAAGAGATTTCCAAAGCCTAGAAGTATGAATTCTGTGACGATTGATTCATTCTTTACAGTCATAGTCCGATCAAGGTGTCTCGCTGCATGCAGACATGACACTTTACAATCTAAAAAATTATAGAAAAAAATGTGTATATTATTTAAATGTACAGAATAGCAAGATATAGTAGCAGTTTAAGATACATAACTAATGGTAATCAATTATCTACTTGTAACCAAATCAAAAGTTTACAACTTTATACTAAATGTTTTTTCATCTCTGATGTTTTTCCCACAATGAACCGTTTTTTCCATAACTTTGGTCTAGTTGGCACTGGTCTTTAGAAGTTCTTATCTCGTCTTTTCAAGTCCATTCTCAAACAGTATCTCTTTTTTCTGTCATATCCTTTTCTCTTGGCTCATACTTTTTTCTGATAAATCTATCTTTGGATCTCCTCACCAGCTCCACACTTCTCGTAGTAAGTCCTTGGTCCTATCATTAAATAATGTTATCTGTTTATCCTGGAATTTCAAAATGTAACTATGATGTAATTTGAATGGGGCACTGTGATGAAGAAACAGATAGTTTGTGCTGGTTTAACACCAAATACATTTACATCTGTTACTTTTTCCAAACAAACAGAATTATAGACAAAATGAAAACTCACATGGTGGCCACAATGGATGTCGGATATTATTTGAACGCAGAGAGAACATATTAATCATTGTCACCTTATATAATTAAAGATCAAATGGAATTTCATAACCAGTACGTAACATTAAGATAGAGTAATATTTGTTTGCAATTTATGTTTTTACTAAGAGAAAATATTCCACTGTTATAAACATACCATATATAAATCATGATACTATTTTATTAATATCTGTGCAGTTTAATGGGTTGCGGCATTACTCAAAGTTTAGAAAGGGAAAAGTGTTTTAAGTCTTATTTTTGCAATTTAGAGTGTAATTTAGACGCATAGAGTTATTTGCTAAAGTGGGAATTGTAGTGGGTTGAAAACCAAATGCCACATTTTATGCCAAAATAGTTATTTTTGAAACATTTTCCAACCCGGCAATTTTTGCAGCTTGACTGTTTTCCCTAAATTTAGCAATTCTGCTTTTAGTTTTCCAATATTAGCAGATTAGTGAATTAAACCCTACAATGCAATCATCATTATTGTCTTCAAAGTAAGTTGTCAGTAAGTCAAAATGAACTTAAAATTGCAGCCCAAAATAACTGAACTGAAAACATATGACTTACAGATTTTTTATACTTTAGCTGTGTTTGCATTCAATTTTAAGTTCACTTTAGTTTCCCTTTAAATTGTTGGCAATTCACACTTTACTATCTAAGCACCAATTTCCCAAGAAATGACATTTGAATTACAAAACTGAGGCTAAACTACACATGTTGTGACAAATTACTGAATTGGAAACCTTCTCCAGGCCAGCAGTTTGTAGCTGCATTTTGTAATTCAAGTTTTAGAATTCGGATACAGTTCAATATTTAGTAAGTAGAACAAACCCCCTGACAGGCTACAGTTATAATGCTAAACAAAACATGAAAATAGATTCTATTAAAACAATCTTTCAGCTTATTGAACTATTTCCAAACATAAGGCATACGAACCAGTTCAGTGACTTTTATCATTATATAAACGATATATTACACTTAGTATGAAAAAAAATGTACTCAACATTTTATTCATTTTGTTTACTTGAATATATATATATAAAACACTTTTAAAATGAATTACTAAAATGACTTACGAAAAGATTGCTTAGAAATCTGATTACAGAATGCAGGGAAAAAAAGGACAAAAATATCCTCTGATTATTTTTATTTTTTTGAAACCGCAGCTCATCAGAAATAAGATATGGCTGAACGCCAGAACTCTATCAAAGTCAAATATCTGAATAATGTGATCCAACTTTATATTTTATTCTGTATATATCAGGGGAGTTTAGTGGAACGTCCCCGCAGTGCTGGAGTTTAGTATGAAGTTATTTCATCATACACAAAAACTAAAGTTGTTACAATCTTAAAAGTTAAAGGTACACTGCAACAAATGATTCATGCAATGCATGTACATGCTCGTTTCCAGAAAATAGCAGAATTAAATGGAGAAGATGCTATTTTTTTATTTTGTTTTGTATTTTTCTTTTGGTGGAGACAACTACACATTAGTTTGCCATGGTGGTCAAGAGCTGTGCTCCATCATGTGAGCTTTATAGTCTGCCCATTCAAAAGGAGGGAAACAAACAGTGATTGACAGTTAGGGGACATCCAGTAAATGTTTATTTTATTCACAGATCAAGGGACAACTGGCTTATAGATGGTACCAAAGTATTAGCAGTAAAACAATCTATACATCAGAGCAGAATAATTTCAGACACTTTGGCTGCAGCTAGTGAGAGAGATAGACCAGCGCTGATACAGTGTATTTACCCTTGCTGTGCCTTTGTGGAAGATAGCCAAGATTATAATTTCTAGTGTGAGACTTGGTTTAGCTTACTGATGTATCTACTTAGCTAACTAGTGCTTGTGGCAGTTGAAACAACTCTCCGGGTAATTTTAGGCCCAAGTAGCTTAAACTGAAAGCATAGCTGATTTTGTGAATTTTCCCAGTTTGAAATATGTAATTCAAGGTTAAATTTGAAATTCACTTAGAATTTACTTTGAATTTTCACTTTATTGTATAACCCTGATAAGGTAGGAGACGGGTAGTGGACCCACTGCTCATGGGTGGGTGCAAGGGGGGCGGCAGTAGGTTCCTCCTCCTATTGTCATTTTGGGCCCCCGCCCACTGCTCACGGGTGGGGGCCGGGGGAGGTGGAGGCTGTAGGTCCCCCTTTTTGTATTTTAGGGCCCCCAACCACCGCTAGTATCACTGAAGTTATATAAACCATGAACCACGATTAATGGTTTATGTCACCTCAATGATTAGCTATATAATGTCACCTCAATGATTAGCTACATAGGATGTGACTAAATTTTATAAAACCTTATAGTACTCTTTTTACTGCCATGAGGGGTATTGTTATACTTTGGAGACTTTGCTGAACACAAATATGAGTGTTTAAAACAGTAAAACATATCACAACGATAAAATCACCAGTAAAAGTGCAGTTTTTGTGTAAAAAAATGCAAAAAACGAATATGAACGCTAACTTTGACAAGCGTCTTTGGCTAAGTGGCTACTACAAAAGACTTGACATACGGGGGCGTGGCTCGACCGCCGAACGAGATGGCCGCTTAGGCAGAGAGCTCTGCACCCGGAACGGTCCGCAACGCACAGCCAGAAGCACACATCCGACCACAACCTCTGCAAATCACCTGGCGAGAGAGAGGGGGAGAACCGGAGATGGCACAGTATAAAAAAAACGGTAAGAAGCCGCGGGAGAACACCCCTTCTGTCGCCGACCTCCTCACCACACCTAGGCCGCAGGCACCTAAAGATGGCGGCGGTCAGGAGAGCGCGAACTGCCCGAGCCCACAGAGTGACTGGTCAGCCCTGTCACAGCAGGCTACCACCTCTGATATACTGCACTCACTGGCAGAAGTTAAACACTACCTTGCAGGGGAGATAGAGAGATCAGCCCGCGAAGTCAAGGCAGAGATACAAACAGTAGGGCAGCGCACAGAGGCACTTGAATGGAGAATGGATCACGTGGTGACGGCCCATAATGAAGCAGCCTCAGCCACCAACACCCTCATGGCAAAAGTGGCAGAGCTAGAGGCAGAAATCGAAGATGCATCCAACAGGTCACGCAGAAACAATTTGAGAATTAAGGGTTTGCCTGAAAAGATTAAAGATACAGACCTACAGACGGTGCTAACTGCTCTATTTAAAGAACAACTGCCAGCTATACCGGAAAACTTGTGGGTGGTCGACAGGGCACACAGGGCGCTGAGAGCCCGTGGACCCCCCAACGGGCCACCGAGAGACGTAATTATGCGGTGGCATTTTTTCTCCACCAAGGAGGCTATACTTAAAAGTGCCAGACACCACACCTACGCCATAGATGGCGCTACATTACACCTATTCCAAGACATAGCGCCAGCCACGCTTGCCAGACGCAGAGAATGGAAGCCCATTGCAGACCTAATCAGAGCAAAAGGCCTTAACTTTGCATGGGGCCACCCCTTTAAAATGCTGGTATTCAACGGACCAAGACCTGCGGTGCTACTACCCACGGCGGACCCCAGAGCCTTCCTCCACGAGATAGGAGTTGAGGTCCCGGCGGACTTCCACCTCCCTCAACGGGGCACCCAAGCGTTAGGTATCATACCTAGAGAAGGGGCAGCGATCGAAGGTAACGCGCCTCATAGACAGTAAAACAAACCCTTGCTCCAAGGCACAACAACGAAAAGAGACGCATAGCCAGCAGAAGACATCCCACTCAAAGAAACCCACAGCTCTGGAGGCACAGGAGACCAAAACCCTGACAGCACCATTCACAGACAAACTTACCTTAAAACTGTCGGGAAGGGAAGGACAAAATAAAAAGCAAGAAAACCCAGAAAGACAAACAAAAAACAAAATAACTAATTAAAATAAAAATAAAAAATAAAATAAAAAAAAAACAAACAATGCCGATACAGAAATAGTAATGACGACAAAGCACAGCCCTATCCCTCGCCCTAACATATGCAGAAAACGCAGCATATGACGTCTAAGAAGAACTCCACTCTAACCATATAAAGGAAAAGATCACAGAACCACTGAGGCAAACAGGCCTGAAAATGCTCACCGACTCAAGGCAAAGAGCCCCATGGGGGAGGCTATTTGCGCATGGCATCTCACATGGACAAACACAACAGCTACACGAGCTGGGGACAAAGGAGCATCACCAACTGACATCTCCACAGAGGATCAAGTCACCCTAGATATCTGCCCTAGCAAAATCGACACCAAAGACAACCCGAAGCTAAAGACAAGACCCTACAAAAGCCAAGCCTATAGACTCAAATGGACTTTGTTCAACGGCAGGAGAACAACCAATAACCAGCCAGAAAGAGCGACAGACCTGGTGTCCTTAGGGGCACACCTTATGGACTTGCTAAAGACGGGGGAGCCTACCACGATTACGCCCGGAGACGCAAGTTTATACTTCTTATTGCACATTATCACGCACACGGGGGGAGGATAGGGGGGGCGGCTTATTGAGCAATAGAAACGCGGGATGCAGAGTACAGCACGGGGACACTCGCCCCATTTCTTAAAGGACACCGCACATAGGGACTTAGGCCCCCCCCCTGCACATCCCAGGTACCCCCGCGCCACCTCCAGACACTGAAACGGATTAAGGGCTACGACTAGGCAGCCATCAACAGCGCTAGGGTAAAAAATCCCACCCATACCTGGGAAGAAGGGTTGCAAGGGAACCCCGGGTCTACAGGGTAGTAAGCAGGAGGGGGAGGAACACGGAAGGAGAGGAAAAAAAAAAAAACACCTGCACAACACCGGTGTAGTAGAGATAGTCAGCAGCAGATAGCCTATGCTAACACAACCAAAAGGGACAGAGGGAAGGGGTACTGTACTATAGTGCACTGTATTGTATTATATTGTGGTTTTCCTGTGCCTTCATTCAAGCTGGGATGTTTGATATAATTAATGTTGTTTTGTAAATATGTATGAGACGTGACACACTCGGACGAACAGACCCACAGACCTCGCAGAGACTGGACTTTCGGGTGAGAAATGACTGACCCTAGCGGACAGACTCCAGGGTGCTTGGCGGATGACTGCCCCCTCCGTGCCTACACACTTCGCCGCGGAGCGGGTGGCCACCCCCCGGGATACCCGGCACACCTGTATAAGACCGGGACAGTTTTCTTCCCCACTACTTCCCAAAACAAAGTAGCTTCCCCCGCTACCTCACCCCCCCTCCCCGTCTCCCACCGCCCCTCCCCATTCTCCCCCTTCCCAGCCCCCACCCAAGGGCCAGCAAGGGCCACAAACCCAAAAGGCCTTAACGGGGCGCACGGCGGGACGGTCTAAGACAAGGGGCGCAGGGGGTTAGGAGGGACTCCACAAAACCACACACTATGGCGACCTTAAAAATCACCTCCCTGAACGTAAATGGCTTAAACACCCCGACCAAAAGACGTTTACTGATGAGGGAAATTAAAAGGCAAAAAACTGACATAGCATTTGTACTGGAAACGCACCTCCTGCGGTCAGCCCGGATCCAACTAACAGACCATCTATATACCAGGGCATACTCCTCCAGGGCACTGGCCAAAAAAAACGGAGTAGAAATACTTCTACATAAAAAATGCCCTTTCGTGGCCCAGATGATGCACACGGACACTATGGGAAGGTACGTTGTCCTCACGGACCATACATGCCACCACGTACCACCTGATCAATACATACGCACTTAACCAGCCAGACCCGGAATTCTGGGAAACGCTCCATAATTTAATCCACACCTTACCGTATGGAATCATAATACTAGGGGGAGACCTCAACGCAACACCCTGCCACACAGTCGACCGCAGCGCCCCGACTAGTAGCCATAAGACGCAGACCACAAGGGGCCAAGACAAACTCTTGATCAAATTTATACAAAATACGAACTTAATTGACCCCTGGAGGCTATGCAATCCAGGAGTGAAGGACTACACGTTCTTCTCGGCAGCGCACTCCACATACTCCCGTATAGACATGTTCCTAGTCAACCAAACAGGGATCCCATGGGTTCACTCTGCGCGTATCAACCTTATCACTTGGTCGGATCACGCCGACGTTGAACTCACTCTCAGACTACCAGGCCCCAAACCCCCATGGAAATGGTGATTAAACGGCACATTAATAAAGGACCCAGACACGGAGAAGCTCTTAATAGACTAAATCACGACCTATTTCGACGACAATGACAACCCGGACTTAACCCAATCCACGATATGGGCCGCTCACAAAGCGGTCATGAGGGGTATCCTCATTAAACTTGCAACCCGCCGTAAAAAGCAAAGGGCCGAAACTCTCTTCGAGCTCCAAAAGGAGCTGAGGAAGGCAGAAGCCTACCATAAACGTAATCCCACGACACAGGGCCTCCGGGACCTTAGAGACCTCTGTCACAGAATTAGGACAACAGCAGTTGAGGATCTCGGTAGGGATCTAGTTCGGAAAAAACGCCTCTACTACGAACGCTCCAACAAGATGGACACCCTACTAGCCAGGGCACTAAACCCCAAGCCTCACTTCCAAACTATCTCGGCGATCCGAGATAAACAAGGTCGGATAACCCACAATCCTACGGAGATCAATCAGATCTTCACGGAGTTCCTATCACACATATACAACCACTCCCCAGAACTAAGTAGTAAAAATAGGGAATACACACATGACGTCACTAACTACGTAACCAGGACGAATATGACGGGACCGAACCCGGAGGCCCTAACCGCCGTGGGGGTGCCCATCGAGGAGGAGGAGGTAGACAGGGCGATCACGGCCCTTAAGGGAAATAAAGCCCCGGGGCCGGACGGCTTCGACGGCTCCTATTATAAAACATTTAGAGAAGTGATAACTCTGAGACTGATGAAGATGTACAATGAATGGATGGACGGTGGACATCCAAACCCGGACATGCTCACAGCTGACATCGCACTTATACCCAAACCAGGGCGGGATTCAACCGAAGCAGCAAATTACAGGCCCATCTCCCTAATAAATTTTGATGTAAAAATCTTTGCAAAAATACTGGCAACAAGATTAAACACCCTCCTAGGTAAAATGGTACACCCAGACCAGGTCGGCTTTGTACCGGCTAGGCAACTATACGAAAATACAAGGAGAGGCGCTGATCTCATATGGTGGGCGACTCGGACCCGGACGCCTTCTCTGATCCTTTCCTTGGACGCGGAGAAGGCGTTCGATAGGGTGCAATGGTGCTACCTTTTTGCACTACTAGAACGCCTACACATGCCAGAAAACTTTGTTAAAGGTATAAAAGCCCTATACACTGACCCGAGGGCCCAGACCAACGTACAGGGAGCAACCCCGACCCCATTTACGCCCGCCAACGGCACGAGGCAGGGCTGCCCCCTCTCCCCTCTGCTGTTCGTCCTCTCGTTGGAGCCTCTCTTGCAGAGGATACGGGAGGACGAGCACATAACCGGGGTCAAGGCGAGGGACGAAGAATTTAAAGTCTCCGCATACGCGGATGATGTCCTGGTCACGATCACCAATCCAAGAGAATC
>OW240916.1:8752592-8792629 GCA_933207985.1 Pelobates cultripes | reverse complement strand
CCCCCCTTGTGGTTGGTTCAGATCTCCTAAATGGCAACTAAAAAAATTAATGAGCCAAGGAATGCAACAAAGAGAGACAAGAAACAAGAGAATAAACCAGAAAAGCGACTCTCCTTCTTCTCTCCATAGACCAATAAATCTAACTCAGAAGGGAACGATTTGGAAGAAAGTATCATTAACATGCAAGAAGTAGCACAAAAAAAAATTATCATCTAATACAGACAAGGACCAGACTGTTACAAAGACTTTTTTAGAATGTGCATTTGATTCTCTGGTAGAAAAATGTAAAATTGAAATCAATAATATGAGGATAGAAATTAAAGAAGAACATCAAATAAAGATACAACTCCAGGAAAATGAAATGCATATGCTGCAAATGAAAGAAAGGCTTCAGCAACAAGAGAATCTAATTAAAAAACAAGATGATAAAATTTGCAATATGGATAAAGAGATTGCTGAGCTAGAAGATCGAACAAGAAGGAATAATTTGAGACTTCGAAATATCCCTGAAACTATCATTCATGAACAGCTAGAAACCAAATACTGGAGCTTATAAAAGCTCTTGATATAGACATATTAGGATATAATCATGTTTTGGAAAGATATCATAGGACCTTCAAACCGCCAGAAATTCATAGTTCAAAACCACGCGATGTTATCATATACTGTATATGCTCCAGACTCAAAGATCAGATTGTAAAAGCAGCAAGAAATATTCACTCGATCCCTGCATACGCACAAATAAAGATCTACCCAGATCTCTCCTATCACACCAGAGCAGAAAGAAGACGAAACATAGACTTAACAAAAATACACAGAAATAAGGAAATAAAATATAAATGGGGTTTCCCCACAAAAATAATTGTATCCTACGAACACAGCACAGTAACATTAGATTCTCCAGAAAAATTGGCCATTTGGCTAAAAGAAAAAAACCTGCAAAATGGATAGGAATAAGAAGAGAAGATTTTACAGTGTATATATTTTACGTGCCCCCTCTTCTCCTCCTTCCCTCCTTCCCTCTTTAGAAGGAAATTATACATTATATTTTTGAAAATAATAAGATCAAGGATTCCTCTCAAAAAATATTAGACTTCCCTCATTACGTAAGCCGCTATAAAAGATCTACATAAGATTTGAGAAAATTGAAATGAAATATAAATTGGAATATAACACAGTGTTGCAGGACTCTATAAAATAAGTGACTACATGATTTTGGGAGTAATCTGGAACTCCTGTTTTCGGGGTTTTATTTTTTTTGCACAAAACTAACGAATAAGTAATAATAAGGGAGGAAAGGGAAAGAAAAAGTACAGGGGAGATATGATACATAATTTAACGATAAATATACATGATGGGTTACACTGCTAATTATTTAGTATATTTAAAAGAATCACAATATGGAATAATAGGATTATGCAAGGTACATAATATAAAGAGTGGTATTACATTTACTATATTTAAAATATAATTGGGGAATAAATTTACAAGATGGGTTCACTCTTACACAGTATGAGATACAATGATATAAAAGATATCAAGTTATAGATAATAGATATCATGTTACGTAATAGATATCACGTTATAAAAGAATTATTGCACATATTTTATAACACATTATGAAACATAGCTTATTCACATAAAATAATAATAGAGGCCCTTCAACACTAATTACCTTTCTCTTACCCATATGGATAAAATAAGCTGAAATTAGAGGAAAGGAAAGAAGAGAGGAAAGGGAAAGGGGTGGAGGGGAGGGATGGAGGAGAGAGGGGATAGTAAAGACCTGACATAGTAAAGAAAATGTTATACACTGGCTTTACAAGCAGGAGATGGACAGGAGGTGTGAGAGAAGAGGATTAATAAGTGATTGAAGAGGAAGAGAGACGGGGACCTCTAGCAGACCTCTGCTCGGGTTGCCATTGTAAATGGCACTTATTTTGGTGCCCCTGGTTTTGGGTAAGGTACCCACAGGGACACTTTGGTACCCTAACATTTATGGGGATTTATATGTTATATGTGTATTTGTTTGCTCAGTGTGCGATGGAACTGGAACTTTGGAGGATTCAGAGAAGGAATTAGTTAGAAACTATAGTTAGATTTGATACGATAAATACACAGGGACTTAATTCTCCATTTAAAAGATCCATATTACTAGAATATTTGAAGAAACAGAAAATGAGGGGTTGCTATATTGATATCCAGAAATCTGAATTTCAGGAATATATATACAGAACTAGATATCGAGGGAAGATATATTGTAGTAGTTTGTGAGATTGCTAGCATCATATATACAATAGCTAATCTTTATGCACTAAACCATTCTTCATAACATTTATAACTAAAGTCCTAAAAAGAATGTACATGGTTAAACAAGGAATCCAGGTGATTCTAGGGGATTTTAATTTAATATTTGAGCCACTATTAGACAAAAAAAAAAACATCACGGGACAGATATCAGATAGAGGAATTTTCAAACGTTCTGAAAAATTCAGACAGTTAATTCAAGATCACTCGTTATTAGATATTTGGCTTATTTTTCATCCAACAGACTTAGACTTTACTTGTTTTTCAAAATCTTATGCATATTCCCGCATAGACTTTGTGTTGGGGGATATTAATTTAGCGCAACAAACAAAATTAATTATAATAAATGAAATTAAATGGTCAGACCACAATGCAGTCATTCTGGATGTTAAAGACACCTTTGAAATTCCAAGACTAGAATGGAGATTAAATATATCCTGTCAAACAAAAATAATATAGAATTTATTAAGAAACACACAGATTATTATTTTAAAGAGAACCGATGTGAACAGATCTCCCCCTCAGGAATATGGTGCTCAAATAAAGCAGTGATTAGGGGATTATTGATTAAACTAGCCCCTGAGAATAGAGATTATAGAGAAAGAGATTTAACATACTTGCAAATTCAATGATATAATCTCTCAAGAGATAATAAAATAACAGGTTGAACAGAATTTCTATCCTACAAGATAGAATTAATGAACTGCTAATAATGAAAGTAAGTAAAACACTTGAAAGATTAAAAGCAACTTTCTACTATAGAGGTAACAGAGCAGATAGATTGTTAACCAACAGACTCAAGAAAGAAATTAAACAAAAAAAAATATCCAAAATTTTATTTAACCCCTTAAGGACTGAGCCAAATGTACATGTTGTGAACAAAACAAAACGTAAACAAAACCTGGCATTTGCACTACATGTCTGTCTAATCGTAATTCACCTCTTTCATATTAAATGCACCCACCCTTATTATATATCATTTTATTCAGGGGAAACAGGGCTTTCATTTAATATCAAATATTTGGCTATGAGACATAATTTAATATGAAAAAAACGAGAGAAATTATTTTTTAAAATTTTGTTAGTTCTACATGACATTTTAACTGTCAATGTCATAATACTGTTTGCTTTTACTGCAACAAAATACACATATTTGTATTCAGCAAAGTCTCACGTGTAAGACAGTACCCCCAATGTACAGGTTTTATGGCATTTTGGGAAGTTACAGGGTCAAATATAGCACGTTACATTTGAAATTGAAATTCGACAGATTGGTTACGTTGCCTTTGGGACTGTATAGTAGCCCAGGATTAAAATTTACACCCATAATGGCATACCATTTGCAATAGTAGACAACCCAAGGTATTGCAAATGGGGTATGTCCAGTCTTTTTTAGTAGCCATTTGGTCACAAACACTGGCCAAAGTTAGAGTTAGCATTTGTTTGTGTGTGAAAAATGCAAAAACCGCCAATTTTGGCCACTGTTTGTGACTAAGTGGCTACAAAAAAAGACTGGACAGAACCCATTTGCAATACCTTGGGTTGTCTACTATTGCAAATGGTTTGCCATCATAGGGGTAATTTTCATTCTTGGTCTACCATAGGGTTTCAAAGGCAACGTAACCAATCTGGCGAATTTTAAAGTGAAAAAAATGAAACACAAGCCTTATATTTGATGCTGTAACTTTTGAAAACACCATAAAACCTGTACATGAGGGGTACTGTTTTACTTGGGAGAATTCGCTGAGCACAAATATTTGTGTTTCAAAACAGTAAAAATTATCGCAGCAATAATATCGTCCGTGTAAGTGCTGTTTGTGCGTGAAAAATGCCAAAAACGTCACTTTTACTGGTGATATCATTGTTGCAATACATATTACTTTTTTGAAACACTAATATTTGTGTTCTGCAAAGTCTCCTGAGTAGAACAGTAACCCCCATGTACAGGTTTTATGGTGTCTTGGAAAGTTATAGGGTTAAATATAGTGCTAGCAAATTAAATTCCCTTTACTTTCGGCATGGGTTGTCAGGCAGGTCCCGCTAATTGTAATTAATTAAGATACCTAATTATGCAAAAATATTACATAAATATATATGTAGAATTAATATATGTATATATATACGTATGTGTATATATATATATATATATGTATATATGTATATATAATTTTTTTAAAGATATTTTTATTTATATATAGGTATATATATAGTGATATATACATATATATTTATGTATATAGATATATATATTATTTCGTTCTACATGTATTTTGATATAAATATATATATATATATATATATATATTAATATTACAATACAGTTAGAACAAAATAACACACATCTATATATTTTTTATTTATTTTTTATTGTTTTTTCAATTTTATTTTTTAACGTATTTACATTTTTTTATATTATATATAAATATATATATATAATTATATATATATTTAATCAGTATAAGTCTACGTGTAATTTGATATTAAAATTATATATATATTAATAGTAAAATACACCTAGACAGTGTATGTGTGTATTTATATGTGTATATATATATACTTAGATCATATATATGATCTAAGTATATTATTTTATTTTATTTCCAGCCAGCAGGGGGACTACCTTTCATTACAGGCAGTACCCCTGCTGACAATGCAGCAGGCAGCTAACCCGGCCATGTGATTGTGAGGTCCTCGCAAGGACCTCACTCTCACATGGCTGGGGGGGGGCTGCAGGTGGAAGGATCTGCCGCGGGGGGGACTCCCTGGGAGTCCCCCCAACCGCGATCGCTGGTGTGGGATCGCCGGCGACCGGGTAAGTAAAAAAAACAAAAAACGGAGGGCATACTATTACGCCCTGCGGCGTTTAGAGCCGCTTAGAATAGGGCGTAATAGTAAGCCCTCCGGTTTTAAGGGGTTAAAGGTGAGACCTGTTTATATCCAGAG
Source organism: Pelobates cultripes (assembly GCA_933207985.1). NCBI lineage: Eukaryota > Metazoa > Chordata > Amphibia > Anura > Pelobatidae > Pelobates > Pelobates cultripes. Next base: position 8,787,379 of record OW240916.1, on the reverse strand, counting down.
AGATTAGGAAAGGCCTTTAATGATTACTATTATTCATTATATAATCTACCTCATAATCAATTCGATCCAAAAGATTATTTTAACGATAAGATAATGACAAAGATCTCAGAATTTCAACCAAGAGAACTGAATGCCCCAATTTCTTTACATGCAATATATAAACACATAGAGACTTTGAAACCAAATAAAGCGCCAGGACCAGATGGATTTACAGAGATTTTCTATAGATTATTTAAAAATGAAATATCTTCATATTTAGAAACTACTTTTAATGAATTTATATTAAAGACTAAAATCCCACAGGAAATGTTTAAGGGCAATATTGTCCCAATATTAAAAACAGGTAAGAACCCAGAGAAAGTAGATAGCTATCGGCTGATCTCTCTTTTAAATATAGATATTAAGGTATATGCAGGAATATTGGCAGACAAGAGTTAAACGAGTAGTTAGTCATATAATACATAGAGACCAGGTGGGATTTATTCCGGGACGACTCTCCACTAATCATATAAGAAACATGATAGGAATACTGGAACAGGCAAGAGAGGAATGTATTCCCATGCTGACCCTGTCATTGGATGCAGAAAAAGCATTCAACAGTGTCAGCTGGGCGTCCATCAGAGAGTCCCTAGTATCATTTGGATTCTCGGATCAGATACTCAGTGCCATAATGGCCCTATACAGAAATCCCCAAGGTAGAACCGTGGGTCACGGAATTAAGTCCAAATGGTTTGAAATTTCAAATGGTACTCGACAGGGCGGTCCTTTATCACCATTATTGTATATATTATCGATCTAACCCCTGGCAGTAGATATAAGATCTTATCAGCACATAAAAGGACTTGGAGAAAACAATAACCAAAAAAATCAAGCTACATGCTGATGATGTAATGATAACCATTCAGAAACCTAAGGATTCCATTGATCAAGTGGTTGAGATTATTAGAAATTTAAGCAACTTTTCCAATTATAAAATAAATAATGAAAAATCTACAGCGTTATATTTAAATACACCTCAAAATAATATTGATAGTATAGAAAATAAATGTGGATTTAAACAAGTTAAAAGCTACTTTAATTATTTGGGTATAAAAATTTCCAAAAATCCAAAGAAATGGATAGAGAATAATATCCTCCCTTTAATTAAAGAAACAAATCTTAACCTAAAAAAATGGAAAACTCTGGAAATCTCCTGGTCAGGGAAAATAAATACAAAATTCCAAAGTACCATAAGTACCAAAATTCTCGTATATTATGATAATGATTCCTATAACGATCCCAGACAGCTGGCTAGAATTAATCCAAACATCATTTACTAAATTTATCTGGGCAGGCAAAAAACCCAGAATTAAAAAAACATTATGTCGAGGAAAATAGATGAAGGCGGTATGAATATTCCAATTATCCAAGACATTGCACAAGCTAATTTATTAGCGCCTGTCTTAGTGATAAATAAGGAAGACGCTATAAGTGAAAATTGGTATAAAAGAGAACATACTCTGACTTCGGGAGATAGGGATTACAAAACCCTTATATGGGCAATAGATAAAGAAACAAATCAATGTATTAAAAATTCTAAATCGTTGATAGTTCAACAAATTTTTCCCACCTGGTCTCTTTATTAAAAAAAAAAAAAATTGGTTTAAATAAGAAGATAATCCCTGGCATAAATCTAAATACATTATCAGATCTAATGACAGATATAAATTTGGAAACCTGGAATCTGCAAGGTATAAAAATAATATCTAATCTCTTAAAAGGAAATGGAGTAAAATCTTATGAACAACTCCAAACTGAATATAAAATACCTCCCAACGAGTGGTTCAATTATATTAGGGTAAAATCCTTTCTAAATACATATCTAAGACGTGACCCTCTTGAACCCTCAGTTAAGCTTCTTTCAGATATATACGCGCAGTCAGACTATACTCACTTGGCTAATAAACGTCAAAAAATTATTTAGAAATCTCAGATTAAATCAATCCCCCCAGCAATTACTAAATGGAATCATGACCTGGCAAAGGATATAACTATGAAAGAATGGAATCATTCACTTAATACACTATATAAATGTTGCCACTGTTTAAATATACACGGAATTCATTGCAAAATACTAAACAGATGGTATAGAACTCCTTATAAAATAGCAAAAATAGCCCCACCGAATTGTTGGAGATGTAATTAACTAATTGCAGATTTCAAACATATTTGGTGGGATTGCCCGAAAATTAGACCTTTATGGGAGGAACTAAACCGATATTTATCATCTTTATTGGAAATAAAGATGAATCTAACCCAAAGTATGGCTCTATTACATATGGATATGACGGGGATCAATAAAGAGTTTAGACCTATTATTTTTCACATTTTAATGGCTGTGAAAACATCAATAGCCAGGAACTGGAAATCTCCTAAGGTGACGACTGGTCTAAGATCCATGCTCAAAGCATTATTCAATGTAAAATGGAAAGGGCCATCACTAATTTTGCACCAAAAAGGGGACATCATTATATCTACTGGGATAAATGGATAAAGAAATTACACCCCGGACAATAAGGTTTTTTTCTTTAATCTTTCCTAGTGGATTCTCTCTAGCCGTATGGTTTCCCTCCGTTTAGGAAAAATGCGAACCCCCTCCTTAGAGCCTGATATGCGAATTTGTTTCCTTTCTTTTTTTTTTTTCTTTGTTGCACCGCGAACCTGAGCAAATGTTTGTCTGTTGTCTGTTTGTCAGTTTGTTATGTATTTGATTGTTCAATAAAATTGTAACATTGTTAAGTTTTAAAAAAAGGAAGATAAAAAAGGGGAAGCAGAGTATAGAGATAAGTGATAGAGAGAGAGAAAGAGAAATTGAACAATACATATGATGATTTGGTATTTGATAATTTCACTCAAGATAATTTCTCACAAGAAATGAAACAACAAATACCATATTCTGATGTGAAAAAAATAAATAAAGTGTGAATTGCCAAAAATTCACAGTGAAATTAAAATGAACTTAAAATTAAATTCAAGCACGGCTAATTTAGAAAAAAAATCATCTATGTTTTTAGTTCAGTTATTTTGGGCTGCAATTTTAAGTTAATTATGAATTACTGACAATTGACTTTTAAGACAATAATGCTGATTGCTTTTCAGGGTTTAATTTTTTTATTTTTATTCTTTATTTGTTTTCCAATAAATAACAGACATAAAAGAAGTACATTAAATTCAAACCTGTATCTTACAACAAATACAATCAAACTACAAAAGGGAGTATTTATCATGTTATAAATACATAAAATTGTCATCTTTAGTTGTCCTTTAAACTGGACATCAGGGCTGTGGCAACACCATTCCTTGTTTATCATTTAATAGTCTAATGCTTATGGATCTAAATTTCATCCAGTAGGTAGTCTGTTATGATAGTTTATACAATATTCATATTTCGCTGCCTGTTTACGGTTTGTTCTTGGGTTTAATATATTGATCCCTTTTTCCATACTGAGCTGATAATGATCTTTAGATGGGACTTCTGTTAGTTTCCAGTGTCTGGCAATAAGGACTTTAGTTGCCATAAAACAATGTATTATTATAGTAATATGGGGTTTAGACTGTTGCTGCCAATTTAAATGTAACAATGCTACTTCCTGTTTCTTATCTAATGTTATACCAGTTAAATCTGTAACTGTATCAAAAGCATAGTTCCATAATTTTATAATCCTAGGGCAACTCCACCACATATGTTCCATATTACCCTCTGATTGTATACATCTCCAACATGTAGTGGGATTAGTCTGAGAGATCCTGATTAATCTAGTAGGAACTAGATACCATTTATATAAAATGTTAACTTGTTTTTCCAATAAACTTAGACAATGTATTGATTTTTTTCAGTTTCATAAAGGCTGTTCCCCAATCCTTAAACTGTGTAGATATCTGACAGTCCTGTTACCATTTTCTAAAGGGTGAGGGGATCTCAGGTATTATTTCATTTTTAACAAACTCGTTTGCTTTTGAATAAATTGTCTTAATTCCATATCCTTTAAATATTTACTTAAAAAATTGCCTATTTCACTCTTTGCATGCATAACATGTTATTTTACAAACTATGTATTCGTATATAGTTAAACAATTAATTATTTGGTAAATCAAACTTTGTTTTTAATTAATCAAAAGAGAATAACCGAGAGCCCTCGTATAGATCTTTGTTTGTTAAAACATTCTGACTTTGCCATTTGCTCAAGTTGAAATCAGGAATAGAGTTGAGCAGACACCTGGATGTTCGGGTCCGGTGGGTTCGGCCAAACTTCGAAAAAAAGTTTGGGTTTGGGATCGAACTTGACCCCAAACTTGACCCTGAACCTGAACCCCATTGAAGTCAATGGGGACCCGAACCTTAGGGCGCAAAAATGGCTCTAAAAAAGTCCTGTAAAGGGCTAGAGGGCTGCAAAATGAAGTAAAATGGAGGTAAGAGTAGGACAAGTGCCCTGCAAACAAATGTGGATAGGGAAATCACTTAAAATAACATAAAATACATAAAATAGGCAGCCGCTTAGTAGATAACTCCCTAATTCCCACGGTATTACGGAGCTATCTACCAAAAGGCTGAAAGACTTAAATTGGTCTTTCAGCCAAATTTACTAATACTAAGTAAAGATTACTTAGTATTAGTAAATTCAGCCCCTACTCGCTATACCACGAGTAGGGGCGTGTCTAATGAACAGTGAGCAGCCTGTGGCTGCTCACTGTAAAAAAAACCCAAAAAACCTATTGTCCACACCCCTGTGTGACGGGTGGAGGCCCTAAATAAGAATGTGGAGGGGGACCTCCTGTCCTCCCCATGGCCCCCACCCCTGCATGGCGGGTGGGGGCCCTTAATAAAATTAAGGGGGGGACCTACTGTCCTCCCCCCTGCCCCCACCCCTGAGCGGTGGGTGGGGGCCATAAATAAGAATGTGGGGGGGACCTACTGTAGATTCCTTAGGGGCATCCTTCAGAATCTGGTCTATTGGAAGGGGTATGGTAAGACCGTTCCTGGGTCCCTGGAGTTGATATGCATGCTCCGTGTTTTGTCCGTTCCTTTAATCTACGTTACCCGGGGGCGTATCCTCCCGGGGGGTGTGTGTGTTTCTGTTACAAACTTACCTGTGCTCGGCGCCCGCACTGCTCCTCTCCTTGGGCCATGCGAGCAGAATGCACCACATGGCCGCAATACTGCAGTCCTCAGGCGGCATTGCTCGAACGCTACACATGGCCGTGCGATCTGAACAGCATGCTCACCTTTGGTCCCACAAATGGCTCCCTCTGCTGGTTCACGGGCTGAACTGCAGCTCTTTGAAGTTTTATATTTCCATGACGTCATGCCCTTAAAGGGGCCATGTCATCTAGGTGGATGACCACATGCTATTTGGAATCACAGAGATGACGTGGACCAATGGGAACTCTTTTGAACATATTTAAAACCTGTTCTAGCCCTTACTCATTGTCCTATCATGGTTTCTGTTCTGATGCACTTTAGTGCTATATAATAGTCTCTCTTGTTGCATTCTTGTTCTTGACCCTTGGCTTCATATTTGATTTGTGACTTCTGGTATCCAGACTTCGCTTTGTATTTCTCTCCATGTATTTCTGTATTCCTGACCTTGACTTACCCTGACTTTGTTTCCTGCTGTATTAATACGTTAAGTCCGGCCATTCTAAAGCTCAATAATATGTCTTTCGCATCTACCTTTTGTGGTTTCCGCTTTCCTTCTTGTTGGGTATGTGATAGAATTTATCTTGATTCCAAGGCTCAAGCTTATAGGTGTCATATAATGATATCCTATATTAAAATTGGCTAACTTGGACTCAGGAAATGCTTGATGCTTAAACAACACTTAAGACCATATATGTCTAAGTTCCGGGAGCAGAGAGCCCCCACCTAAGATGTCTCTGCTCTAATCATTTTGTTCTCTCTTACCTTGAAACTTATTTGTTATGGGTACATGACACTCATCCCTATGTCTTATCTGTATTCTCTTCCTATTACTGTTCTAAGAGTATTTGCACGTAAGCACTTACTTTTTAATGTATAAAACCCAGCTGATGAATAAAACGTCAGAGGCTTATTTTGAATACCAACAGGTGTCTGGTGTCTAATTCTCGCTTCTCCAAGTGCACTTGTAACAACAATTTGGGCTTCCTCTGAATATAACAAAGATCAACATTTCTGATCCACAACAGGTAAGACTCCCTTGACACCATTTACCCCAACCCTGCGATACTCATCCCCAACTATGCCACATTAAGCCAGTCATTTTAACTCCCTAATCATATCACACTTATCTCCCCTCACCCCCGTAACACTCCCTCCTTCAACCGTGTCATACTCATCCTCCCTCATTCTGTGACATTCACCCCTAACCCTGTCACATTCACTTACCTGTCCTTTCACACTCACCCTGATACAGTTAACACCTTTACTCATCCTGTCACAGTGACCCGCTGAAGAAGATCATCATACACACAAAGTCATAAAATATAGCTTCCCCATAAACACAGTGCACAAAGGCCGTGGCAGCCCCCTATATACACAAAATACCGGAAGCAGCTAACCTACACAAATACTATCCCCAGGCACAAACATACACATGCTCACATGAAAAATACAGTCACATACAAGGATAGTCACTATCAGACACACATTCTTAGTCACATGCACAGACAGACAATGCAAGACACACTCAGAAATACACACATTAGGATGAATACACATTAAATGTGGACACAAAATGCATTTACATTAACGTTCCCTCAAAGACAAAAACACATTAATAATGCTTCACGTCTTTATCACAAATGCTGAAAATGACAATGTGGATCAGACACAAGCAATTTATGTTTTAGATATAAACTCAACCAAAAATACATTATTACCTGAACTAATATAGGGTGTGACTGATGCACATGAAATATTATATAATTAGACTGCAACTAAATATGTGTATTTATACAGTTTCAAAAAATTTGCAGAAAAGATAGTTTGTCTTTAAATGAATTTGTCTTTAAATTATTATTGTAACGTATGAGTTTATTTTGCTAATATTCTAATATTATACTTTGTGTCCTACTTTCTCTTAATTACAAAATGAATTAAAAACATCATGAAACTGAGAGAAAAAGATGGTATATATAAATATTACCAATGAAAAGGAAAAAAAAAGTATTATTAAATGGGTAGAACTAATACAGAGTGAGACAATGTAACACCCTGATACCAGGATATACTGAATACATTCGTTACATTATACAAAACTAAATTCACATTAACAAATAATAAGAGAAATTACCATTTGATTACTATCAATAGCTGTTTCACCCATCTTGGATTAAGAGTATGGCTAAATCTATGTTTAGTTTTTTTAGTCCAATAATTGCTTATTATCTTGAAAGTGATTAGAATGTATGTGGTCAGTTATTTGTAGTTTATCTGTATTTCTGGATGAAATTTAGATAGGGGTTTGGAAAAGAACCACAGATCTTTGTGTTAGTAACACCTAGATACCTCTAAGCAACCTCATTTGAAAGAGGACATTGCTGTTTGTCAGTGATAACAGTATCACTGTTTAAAGCAGGCATCTTAATTAAACCCTGGTACCCCAGATGTTTATGAACTGCAACTCCCATGATTTTTTGGCCTTCTATTACAGTCAAAGAATGCTGGGAGTTGTAGGCTATCAATATCTGGGGGCCATAGTTTGATAACCTTAGATTAAAGCCTACTGATTGCTACAATAAGAGAAGAGACTGTCCTGATCGGTGCCAAAGGAAGGGAGCCAGACCTCAAAGTCTTGAGCAACCTGTGAGTTTATGTTAACTAAAAAAAAAACTGTGCTAGGCAAAATAAAATTCACCACATTTGGGGAGTCTAATACTGGTGACATTACTGTACTACTGGAGAAATACTGCAGGTTAACAGGGAGGGTGAGAAAGGGAAATATGATATCACAAACACAGGTACAAAATCAGCAAAATAAGCATACAAATAAGTATTCTAAAATGGAGGACACAGGATGAAGATGCAAATGACTCTTTCACAATTATGCAGAATGAGCAAAGAAATACAGCTAATTAGTTAAAAATAGTGATGTCCTGAACTGTTCGCGAATGGTTCGCCACGAACGGTTCACCGCGGACTCATCATTGAGTAAACTTTGACCCTGTACCTCACAGTCAGCAGACACATTCCAGCCAATCAGCATCAGACCCTCCCTCCCAGACCCTCCCACCTCCTGGACAGCATCCATTATTCCCTCCCAGACCCTCCCACCTCCTGGACAGCATCCACTACATTCTTAGTGAGCAGTCCAGGCGGGGGGAGGGCCTGGGAGGGAGGGTCTGCTGCTGATTGGCTGGAATGTGTCTGCTGACTGTGAGGTACAGGGTCAAAGTTTACTCAATGATGAGTCCGTGGCGAACCGTTTGTGGCGAACCGTTCGGCGAACAGTTCGGGACATCACTAGTTAAAAATTTACATAAAAGTACAAGTGTTGTGTTTAACTTTTAAAATTGTAAAAAAAATCTTTTTCTGTATGATGAAATAATTTTACACTAAACTCCAGCTCTATAGGGACTTGGCACTAAACTCCCCTGGTATAAACAGAGTAAAATATAAAATAGACTCACAGACATTCTCAGCATTATTTCAGATATTTGACTTTGATGGAGTTCCAGCGTTAAGCTGTATCTTATTTCTGCTAACTTCGAGTTCTAAAATATAATCAAAATATTTTGCTCCTTTTCCCATATATTTTAACTTTATCTTTTGGTAAGTAATTTTACAGATTTATTTAGAAAGTGTTCTGGAAGAATATACTGAGATTTCTCAATTTTTTTCAAGAAAGCCCAGGGAAGAATAATAAAATGTTGATTTTAACACAATATACTGTTCCGTGTAATTTCCGATTTATTTAAGGTAAAGGGCACTGAACTGGCGTATATTCCTTGTGTTTGGGAGTGTTGACACATTTTTCATTAAGCTGTGAGATTGTTTTATTACAAACCTTGCCATCTCTCGCTGCGTTTCTATAAATCTGTTATAATGTATCTGTGTATTTTATTATTGCTATTGAAGTCTCTCGGGGGTTTATTCACTAAACACTGAATTGCATTTGAATCTCGTATTGCTGATCTGAAGACATTCTCCAATTCATCTAAAGTCACAGTATCCTCAGATTTTTAATTCAGATTTGAATTCACTGTACATTTGTGTTTTTAACCCCTTAAGACCGGAGGGTGTACTATTACGCCCTATTCAAAGCGGCTCTAAAGTCCGCCGGGCGTAATAGTACGCCCTCCGGTCTTTTCCTACTTACCTGGTCGCCGGCGATCCCACGCCGGATTCACAGTTTGGGAGATTCCCAGGGAGCCCCCCGCAGCACGTCCGACGTCCTGGAAGCCCCCCGGCCATGTGAGAGTGGGGTCCTTGCGAGGACCCCACAATCACATGGCCGGGGGTAGCTGGCTGCAGCATTGCCAGCAGGGGGACTGCCTGTAATAACAGGTGGTCCCCCTGCTGGCTGGAAATAAAATTAAATAAAATAAATAGTGTAAAAAAAATAATAATATATACTTAGATTTTATATATATATATATATATATATATATATATATATATATGATCTAAGTGTATATATATACACATATACATACACACACGTACACTGTCTAGGTGTATTTTACTATTAATATATATAATTATATATATATATATATTAATATCAAATTACACGTAGACTGATAGTGATTAAATATATATATAATTATTGTTTTATATATATATTTATATAAAATATAAAAAAAATAAAAATGTAAATACGTTAAAAAATAAAATTAAAAAAATAATTAAAAAAAATAATTAAAAAATATATAGATGTGTGTTATTTCGTTCTAACTGTATTGTGAAATTAATATATATATATATATCTCAAAATACACGTAGAACGAAATAATATATATATCTATATGCATAAATATATACGTATATATCACTATATATATACCTATATATAAATAAAAATATTTTAAAGAAATTATATAGATATATACATATATATACACATACGTATATATATACATATATTAATTCTACATATATATTTATGTAATATTTTTACACAATTAGCTATCTTAATTAATTACAATTAGCGGGACCTGCCTGACAACCCATGCCGAAAGTAAAGGGAATTTAATTTGCTAGCACTATATTTAACCCTATAACTTTCCAAGACACCATAAAACCTGTACATGGGGGGTACTGTTCTACTCGGGAGACTTCGCTGAACACAAATAACCAACGTAACCAATCTGGCGAATTTCAATTTCAAATGTAACATGCTATATTTGACCCTGTAACTTCCCAAAACGCCATAAAACCTGTACATAGGGGGTACTGTCTTACACGTGAGACTTTGCTGAATACAAATATGTGTATTTTATTGCAGTAAAAGCAAACAGTATTATGACATTGACCGTTAAAATGTCATGTAGAACTAAAAAAACAAAAAAGAAAACGTATTTTCTCCCATTTTTTTCATATTAAATTATGTTTCATAGCTTAATATTTGATATAAAATGAAAGCCCTGTTTCCCCTGAATAAAATGATATATAATAAGGGTGGGTGCATTTACTATGAAAGAGGTGAATTACGGTTGGACAGACATGTAGCGCAAATGCCAGGTTTTGTTTACATTTTGTTTTGTTCACAACGTGTACATTTGGCTCCGTCCTTAAGGGGTTAATTAATTAAGCGCTTATTCAATACAGTGTGAATTGCTGAGAATTCAACATAGAATCAAATTACATTTAAAATTTAATGTAAAAGAGCAGCATTAGAAAAAAAAAAAGTCAGCTATTTATTTTCTTCCCCAAATCATATTTTGACATAAAGTTTGCTGTTTGGTTTTCAATTCACTACAATTCACACATTAGTTAATAACATGTATTGTTTATTAAATTATATCACAATAATCAATCAGTTATTACTGTGTTTATATTGATATTCAGCATTTAGTGTAGCCCACATCTCTGCTCCCATTCTGTCTGCCATACTGCGTGTTGTGTGGCTGGCCAGGAAAGTGTGCCTATGGCTAGAACTTCGTATTGGAAGTTGGCATCCGTGTTGTGCTGTTGAGAGTTGGGGCCCATGTAGCACTGACATGACCTGTAGCAATCTCTCTCGGTACTAGGAGACCAGGCTTTTATTGCTGTTATAAAAATCTACACCTCTTTTAAAGAATCTAGATGACTTTGTTTACTAGAAAGGACCCCATTTTTATTTTTAAGGAGTTTATAAAATCAGTGTTTATTCATTTACCCAGCTCACTGCACAATATGTTTTCACAGTGGTAATATGCGATAATGTGTGATTTTTATCCTTAATATTTGATATTACTCAGTTCCCAGCATCTATCACTGGCTGTACCTTGAGAGAAATGATTTAGAAAGGCACGAACCCTCCATAAGGTATATCTTACTGCACGCATGCTTTCTTAAGTAAATAAACAATGAAGAGTTAAATGTAGAATATTCTTTAACCCTTTAATGTTACATATTTTGCCTGTGTGAAATCCTAAATCCTTTGTTGTAATTTCAAATTAAAATTCAAACAGTTTAGTCAGACTAACTCTGTTTGTCCAAAAAATAAAATAAAAAAATGAACAGATGTAAATGTATTTGGTTTCATTTCAGCACAAACTATCTGTTTTCAAACAACATCAAAGGTAAATTAAGAAATGGATAACATTCTTTATGAATGGAACCAATGTTTCCTAAAAATAAGACCAAACATTTTAACATGAGACTAATATCCAGTTTATATTTTAGAATTTCTTTCTGTTAGGATTTTTAACATGTTGCAATTAATTTTCTGATAAACCTCTTTCTTTAAAATTATTGGCGATTTTATTGTCTAAACCTTTTTTTCTGATTTATCATACATTTCATATTCCTATTGACTTCTTGGAAAACATTTGAAAACATTTTTAGGAGAAACACTATAAAACAAGAATACAGTCTTTCATTGGCCAGTGACTTCAGAAATCCTGGATAATGGATCATGTTTTATGTAATGATTATATATTACTTATTACTCACACTTGTGCTTGCCAAAACAGTTTGGAGTCCTGTAGAAATGTGAGATTGGAGTCCTGAGTCCTTATCATCTCTTGTTCAGAAAAGAACTGTAATGGTTTTACTTTAACTAGACATGTAGAGCTGGTAACTGAAAAAAGAGATACTGAGAGCGTAGTGGGAAAGGTAAGATAAAAAGGTCTACAGACCAGTTCCACCAATGCCAAGGATATGGAGACTGAGAAGAAAAAACAAAAATAAATATTAGTTGTGAGTATTAACATTTGGATTTAGTTTCCATTCTGTACATTAACATAATATTTATATGTTTTTATAATTTTAAACAATGTACGGTGATATGCATGTGGTGAGGAACCTTGACTGGACCATGACTGTAAGGAATGAATCGAGAGTCACGGAACTCATACTTCTAGGCTTTGGAAATCTTTATGGCTTCAACATTTTAATTTTCATCATATTCCTTAACATTTTCCTAGTCACAGTAACTGGAAATCTTCTGATCATTGTGTTAGTTTCAATCAGCCGTCACCTTCAGTCTCCCATGTACTTCTTTCTTTGTCATCTATCATTGTCTGATATTGTGCTCACAACAAATACTCTTCCCAACTTGATGGGTGCAATCTTACACGGTGGGGAAAAAATGACAATTCCTGGCTGTATTACTCAATTATATTTCTTTAGTGGTGTAATTTTTGAAGAATGTTTCCTGCTTGCAGTGATGTCCTATGACCGATACCTGGCTATATGTGTCCCATTGCGTTACATCACTATCATGGACCTTACCTTGTGCACCTGTCTGTTTGTCTTGCCCTGGGTGTTAGGATTTACCATGAACCTAATAGGTATCATACCTATATCCAACTTTCAGTACTGTGATGGAAACATCATTGACCATATATACTGTGACCTTTCCCCACTCCAAAAACTTTCATGTTCAGACACGTCTCTGGTGGAATTTTTAGCCATTTTACTTTCTACTCCTTTATTTATTTGTCCTTGTGGTTTTATCATAGTGACTTATGTTCATATCTTCCTTATGATACTTAGGATCCCTTCTACAACCGGAAGACAGAAAACCTTTTCAACCTGCAGTTCTCACCTTCTCGTGGTTGGTGCATTCTATGGAACATTAATAATAAAGTATATGATACCATCCATAGGACATTTATTGCTTTTGAATAAGTTTATATCATTGCTGCATACTGTATGTATTCCCCTGTTTAACCCTTTAGTATACAGTCTAAGAAACCAAGACATTAGAATAGCACTAAGAAAGATTTCTAAACGTTAGAGACACGTTTTACACATAATAATCTCTGAAAATGTCTCTAAATCGTTTTCTGATAACCTCCACTGCTTTGCTCTGATCCACTAACTAAATAAAGGAATAAATGAACAATGCTGTGTCTGCCTTCAATACGATTACATTTAGAAATGGCTCTGAAGATATCTCTATCCAAAGACAGAGCCCCCAGATGGTAGATAAGAAATTCACACAATGTTTCCTTTTTGAAAACCCTTCAGATGTGTGTATCACCAGTGAGTGGGAATCCTAACTTTATTTAGGAGGGTTCACTGTTTCACACAGTTACCCCCACCTCTATTTACAGGATTATTTGAAGAAACTTTTTTCCATGAACTTTTATTTTTAAGCCCCTACTTACTTATTTTCATACAGATCTCTACCACTATACAATGTTATTTAGCCGTTATTACCTTGTACATTTGGCTACACTTAATGAAGTATGTATGGTACACTGTAGCCATTCCTGGGAATCTCCTCTATACCTTTATCTAATCACACAATTTTAGACACCATTTAAAGAGTATTATTGTGTTTATTTTTTCAAATTCTATATTTGGTTTCATGCCCTTGGAAGACTGGTACTACCCACACTGATATTGAGTGCAGTGAGAGCAGTGTTCCTCTCTTGTTGAGTGCCCACTCTAAGTAAGATTTCACATTTTATTAATGTCTTAGTTTTCTTGTTACATTTCTGATTAGCAGTCTAGCCTGTCTACTTAATATTCATTCGCTATACTTACCTTGCATTGTGTAAGGTAAGTGCTGTATTTATTGTACACATACAACAATTTGACATGTCTACCCAGTGCTGACTTCATAGTGTATAACTGTGTGATCTTTGATTCTAACGTGCACTTGCAAAAATAAAGAATATAAAAACAAATAAATTAATTAAACAATTTACAACAAAGTTGCAATGTTTTTACCCCATGGTTATTCTTTATTAAGCAAAATGTACACTGCTGGGACTTTAAGATTGTAATGATTTATTGGTGAAATATAAATAAAATTTGATACAAGATATTTGGATGAAGATTTTTAAGGTGCCAATTTTGTCCTTTTTTGCAAATATTCATTGCTTTTTAGATTTCACACCATGGAGCATTGCACTGCTGATCATTTCTACTGAGTATCATACACACACAGTACTTGATGATAAATACAATAAGGTTATAAGTAAAGGAATGTGATATTTATGATGAGGGCACATTACAAATTAAATGTAGACACAAAATGCATTTTAAAGGTAATAATACATGAATAATATCTATTGTCTTTATCACAGACACTAAAAATGGCAATGAGAATCAGAGACTAAACACCTATAATTTACGTTTCAGATATAGACTCAACCAGAAATGAATTATTACTTGCTCTTATACAGGATGTGATTGCTGCATTAGAGATTTATCATATATAATTAGCCTAAATCTAAAAATATAGAAAAAAATATCAATTTTGAATTACAAAATAACATGAACTACATTCTCTTTCCTTACTTTTTTTGATATCCAAGTGATGTATTTGTTCTTACATGACTATTGTAACACATGAGTACATGCTTGCTTATATTATACTTTGTGGCCATTTTTGTTTCTTAAATAAAAACAGATTAAAAACAGCATCAAACTAAAGAAAAACTATTATGCTATGTTAAAAAACCACCAATTACCACTGAAAAAGAATGAAAATTATTATTCAATTAGTAGAACTAACAGATAATGTAACACCTGCAAACCACAATCTATTCAACACATACACTATATCAGTTTGTTTTTAGATGAATTTGTCTTTAACCCCTTGGGGACCAGACACTTTTCAATTTTCTTACCGTTTGGGACCAGGGATATTTTATATATATATATTTTTTTTATTCTTTTTTTTTTTTGTAGTGCACGTTATAACAGACAAGCTTGCGATACTCCAACAGTAGTTGCAAGACGTTAGAGGTGAAAGAGTGAAGGCTAGTATGCAGGGGTGGATTGAGAGCCTTTGGGGCCCCAGGGCAAAATTAGATCCCAGGCCCTTTGAAGGCCAAATATATGTGCATTAAATAAATGTTAAATATAACTCATAATACGGCATTCCTTTGGATGTGTATATTGTGAAGACCTGTGTATCAATGCATATGTGACAGGTGACAGAGTGTGTGAGGGAGAAGGTGACAGGTGGAAGAGTGTGGGAGGTTGTGACAGGTGGCAGAGTGAGGGGGTACCTGGTGGCAGAGTGAGAGAGGGAGGGGTTGAGTGGTGGGAGAGTGAGGGGGTATGTGACTAGTGACAGAGGGAGGGAGAGGGGGTGACTAGTGACAGAGTTAGGGAATGGGTGACTAGTGGCAGAGGGAGGGAGGGAGTGAGGGAAGAGATGACTGGTGACAGAGTGAGGGGATGCCTGGTGACAGAGTGAGGGAGTGACTAGTGACAGAGTGAGGGAGTGACAGAGTGAGGTAGAGACTAGTGACAGAGTGAGGGAGGGGGTGACTGACACTAGTCACCCCCTTCCTCACTGTCACTAGTCACCCTCTCCCTCTCTCTGCCACTAGTCACACCCTCCCTCACTCTGTCACTAGAGTGAGGTGGTGACTAGTGGCAGAGTGAGGGGGTGACAGAGTGAGGGAAGGGGTGACTAGTGGCAGAGTGAGGGAAGGAAGGGGTGACTAGTGACAGAGTGAGGGGAGGACTGGTAACAGAGTGAGGGAAGGGGTGACTAGTGGCAGAGTGAGGGAAGGAAGGGGTGACTAGTGACAGAGTGAGGGAGGTGGTGACTGTCACTAGTCACTAGTCACCACCTCCCTCAATCTGTTCCTAGTCACCCCCTCCCTCTGTCACTAGTCCCCCTCTCCCTCACTCTGTCACTAGAGTGAGTGGTTGACTAGTGGTACTGGTAGGTACCTATGTAGCGGAATTAAACATGCTGGACATGCATAGCTGCTAGTAAGTAGAAGTGAGTAGGGCCATGGTGGTAATCTCCAGGATGGTTAGATAAACGCGGGGATTAGCAGATAAGGCCAGAGCAGCAACGCAAGTCTCCTTCCCCTACACATCAAGCCTTCACCCGATACCCATAGTGGCTATGAGAGTCTCATAATGAGCACTCCAAAGCTGGTCCCATGCCTCAACAAGTGCCCTTGTACAGTTCTCACTGCTCCGTTCACTCTTTGCACCACAAGCGCGGTCTTGAAATCGATGTTGCTCCCTCCAAGGGTGTGGGAAGGGTGTCGGTGGTTATCTCCCTCCGGGCCCCCAGCTTAGGAAGGTAGTAGCAAGTGTTGGACGATTTGGGAAGTGCGTGATCAAGCTTGAGATTGGGCTTTCTTCCCCTTTTGCCTCTTACATCAGGAGATTTTTGTGGCTTCCGTTTAGTGCCAACCCTTGGGCATTTAATGTTAGGAGGCAAGCTCAGCCGCATGAAATCACTTTGCGGCTTCTCCACCCCCTGGCGGGGTTGTTGTGCCCTTATATCTTTGCAGGGATACGGGTTCGGCTCTGAATGCGAGCCCAAAGCTCCTGGCATATCTGATCAAAACAAGCATTGATGCATGTCTGCAAGCACTGGCTCACCCAGCCTTTAGAAGGCAGTGTAGCCCAAGGCACGGCAGCCATGATAGGTTTGCCACGCGGTGTGTTCAGATTGATGGGAGACTCCGTTTGTGCATGGAGGGTAGTTCCCTCAACGGGGACTGGGATATCCCTCTCTGGTCCATCTCCCACTTGGCAGAGCCTTTATAATCAGGTGTGCTCGAGGTGTTCACTCTCACAGTGCCCATTTGCTGCTCATTTAAGTCTGTGCTCTCTGTGGTATTGGGCATTAATAGCCTAAATTTAGTTTGGTGAGGCAGGAGCTGATATGAAACATGTCCGGCCATCTTGGCTGTCAGGCCCCGCCCCCCAGCTGATTTACTTTTCTGCAGTGTTTGTGTTTAGCTGTAATTTATTTACTTACTTACTCATTTACTGTACCCACACATATTGTATACCGTTTTTCTCGCCATTGAATAGTCTTTCTAAAGATACCATTATTTTCATTATACCATAAAATTTACTATAAAAGCAATTATAAAATATGTTAAAAAAACAAAAAAACTTTTCTAACTTTGACCCCCAAAATCACAACCGATAAAAAACACCTGTGCTAAATTGTTTCTAAATGTTGTCCTGAGTTTAGAAATACCCAATGTTAACATGTTCTTAGCTTTTTTGTTTGCAAGTAATAGGGCAATAAGTACAAGTAGCACTTTGCTATTTCCAAACAATTCTCTCTGTCAGGAATCCCTGAATAACCCTTCACATGTTTATATTTTTCAGGTATAAACCCCTTAAGGACACAACTTCTGGAATAAAAGGGAATCATGATGGAATATTTCCGTCATGTGTCCTTAAGGGGTTAAACGTGGGGTATTTTGACTCTTTTCATGTAACCATTTTACTACCAATCTATGCCAAATAAAAAAAAAACACACATAGCAATTTAAGAATACATGTACTGAGAACTTTAAGGGTTACTGCCAAAGAACACCCGATATATGTTCAGCAACATCTCCTGAGTAGTGATGTCGCGAATCCGAAATTTTCGGTTCGCGAATGGCGAACGCGAACTTCCGCAAATGTTCGCGAACCGGCGAACCGGGCGAACCGCCATAGACTTCAATGGGCAGGCGAATTTTAAAACACACAGGGACTCTTTATGGCCACAATAGTGATAGAAAAGTAGTTTCAAGGGGACTAACACCTGGACTGTGGCATGCCGGAGGGGGATCCATGGAAAAACTCCCATGGAAAATTACACAGTTGATGAAGAGTCTGGTATTAATCCATAAAGGGCAGAAATCACCTAACATTCCTAAATCACAATGAATATGGATTGACACCTGACATATGACATATTGACACCTTGACATATGGATTGACACCTGTCCTCAGAGCCCCTGATGCACACGGACACAGAGCAGAATAGGGACTGTTCCCCCTACATAGGGTCACTTGGCAGATATGGATTGACACCTATCCTAAGGATCCCTGATATACACTGACAAAGAGCAGAATAGAGACTGTTCCCCCTACATAGGGTCACTTGGCAGGTATGGATTGACACCTGTCCTCAGAGACCATGATACACACTGACACAGAGCAGAATAGAGACTGTTCCCCCTACATAGGGTCACTTGGCAGATATGGATTGACACCTGTCCTCAGAGACCATGATACACACTGACACAGAGCAGAATAGAGACTGTTCCCCCTACATAGGGTCACTTGGCAGATATGGATTGACACCTGTCCTCAGAGACTATGATACACACTGACACAGAGCAGAATAGAGACTGTTCCCCTACATAGGGTCACTTGGCAGATATGGATTGACACCTGTCCTCGGAGACCATGATACACACTGACACAGCAGAATAGAGACTGTTCCCCCTACATAGGGTCACTTGGCAGATATGGATTGACACTGTCCACAAGGACAAGCTGCAGGCTTCCTGTCAGGGCCCATACAAGGTGGTAGAGCAGGTTTGTGATACCACCTTTGTGATCGGTGCGGTCACAGGCACGGGAGGCAAGTGCATGCTCCATGTGAACATGCTCAAGCCATACCACCAGCGCACGGAAGAGGTAACCGCGATCTGTGCACCTGCCACTGAAGATTATGATAATTTGCCACTCCCAGATCTCATAGACCTAGAGGGCCAGAGCGGAGAGCTGGGAGAAGTACAGTTAGGAGAACGGTTAGACCCCCAGGAATGAACCCAGGTCCAAAGACTAATCCAGGACAAGTAATCCAGGACAAGGGGGCCACGTTTTCCAACCTACCTGGGTACAGTCCGCTAACCACTCACAAAGTTGAAACCCTAGACCAGACCCCCCTTCGCCAAACAGCCTATCGCATACCCGAAGCAGTTAAAGAAAATATTCGGAAAGAAATTGAGGAAATGATGCAATTAGGGGTGATAGAACACTCTGACAGCCCCTGGGCCTCCCCGGTAGTACTAGTACCGAAACGGAACGGCACGACCCGCTTCTGTGTAGACTACCGGAGGCTAAACGATAAAACAACCTCAGACGCCTACCCTATGCCCCGGATAGACGAGCTCCTAGACAAAATGGCCAGAGGCCAGTACCTCACCACAATAGATCTGTGCAAGGGGTACTGGCAAATTCCATTAGCCGAGGACGCCATCCACAAGTCGGCATTTGTCACCTCGTTTGGCCTGCATCAGTTTAAGGTCATGCCATTCGGGATGAAGAATGCCCCGGCTAACTTTCAGAGGATGGTAGATCGGCTACTGGATGGATTTCAGGAGTATGACTGCGCCTACTTGGATGATATAGCCATTTTTAGCTGCTCCTGGCCCGAACACCTGACCCACATAGGAGCCGTACTAGACCGGATTAGGGAGGCCGGACTGACCCTAAAGCCCAGTAAGTGCCATATAGGAACGTGTAAAAACCTCCCCAAGATAGTAGTATGGGCCCCAGAGTGTGAACAGGCCTTCCAGCAGCTCAAGACGGCGCTCATTAAATCACCTGTACTTTCTGCTCCTGATCCAACTAAACGCTTTCTCGTCCATACAGACGCTTCTATGTTTGGACTGGGAGCAGTACTGAGCCAAGTCGGAGCAGATGGCGGCGAGCAACCCGGGGCTTATCTAAGCCGGAAACTTTTGCCCAGGGAAGTAGATACACTGCCATTGAAAATGAGTGACTGGCGGTGGTGTGGGCCCTCAAAAGCTGCAACCTTACTTGTATGGACAACCGTTTACCTTACTCACAGATCACAACAAATTTGGGGCACTGCGCATGCAATCTAATGTGTCACCAGATAGGAGTGGTGTGTTAAGTAGTACTATTCTTATCAGTTTAATCCCTGTTACGTCCCCTATCAGGGGACGTGTATATGGCATCGATTTTTAGGAACCGGGAGATGGAAAAAGATGCTTGGTCGGTCCTCCTTCTTCAAATTTGGGGCACTGCGCGTGCAATCTAATGTGCCACCAGATAGGAGTGGTGTGTTAAGTAGTACTATTCTTATCAGTTTAATCCCTGTTACGTCCCCTATCCGTTGATGTGGAGCAAGACGCAGCAGCAGAAAAGGACTCAGCCGAGGAGGTTATGGAAGAGGATGGAGTAGGAGGAGTAGAGGAGGTGGCAGCAGGCCTGCCTGCAAGTCGTGGCGGTGTCACCAACTCCTCTGCAGAGCCACTCATTCCATGCTTGGCAGCCGTCAGCAGGTTTACCCAATGCGCAGTGTAGGTGATATACCTGCCCTGACCATGCTTTGCAGACCAGGTATCAGTGGTCCCAATGCGCAGTGTAGGTGATATACCTGCCCTGACCATGCTTTGCAGACCAGGTATCAGTGGTCAGATGGACCCTTGCCCCAACACTGTGTGCCAGACATGCCATTATTTCCTTTTGCACAATCGAGTACAGGTTGGGGATTGCCTTTTGTGAAAAGAAATTTCTTCCGTGTACCAGTGAGTGAGTGGTGGCACTGGGCACAGTATCCACTGTGAGCCTGACACACCCGCTGGCAGACAACTAACTGCTATTCAATCTATAACAGTGAAAAAAGTTTTTTGTTTTTAAATGCAAGCTATTATGACACCAGATATGAGTGGCACTGTGAACTGGCACAGTATCCACTGTGAGCCTGACACACCCACTTTGAGACAACTAACTGCTATTCAATCTATAACAGTGAAAAAAGTTTTTTGTTTTTAAATGCAAGCTATTATGACACCAGATATGAGTGGCACTGTGAACTGGCAGAGTACACGCTGTAGGGCTGACACACCGGCTTTGAGACAACTAACTGCTATTCAATCTATAACAGTGAAAAAAGTTTTTTGGTTTTTAAATGCAAGCTATTGTGACACCAGTGAGTGAGTGGTGGCACTGGGCACAGTATCCACTGTGAGCCTGACACAGACACTGGCAGACAACTAACTGCTATTCAATCTATAACAGTGAAAAAAGTTGTTTGGTTTTAAATGCAAGCTATTGTGACACCAGTGAGTGAGTGGTGGCACTGGGCACAGTATCCACTGTGAGCCTGACACAGACGCTGGCAGACAACTAACTGCTATTCAATCTATAACAGTGAAAAAAGTTTTTTGGTTTTTAAATGCACGCTATTGTGACACCTGTGAGTGAGTGGTGGCACTGGGCACAGTATCCACTGTGAGCCTGACACACCT
This sequence comes from Pelobates cultripes, assembly GCA_933207985.1. Classification (NCBI taxonomy): domain Eukaryota; kingdom Metazoa; phylum Chordata; class Amphibia; order Anura; family Pelobatidae; genus Pelobates; species Pelobates cultripes. The sequence goes on along the minus strand of OW240916.1, from coordinate 8,765,764 downwards.
GCTTTGAGACAACTAACTGCTATTCAATCTATAACAGTGAAAAATGTTTTTGGGTTTTTAAATGCACGCTATTGTGACACCAGTGAGTTAGTGGTGGCACTGGGCACAGTATCCACTGTGAGCCTGACACAGACGCTGGCAGACAACTAACTGCTATTCAATCTATAACAGTGAAAAAAGTTGTTTGGTTTTAAATGCAAGCTATTGTGACACCAGTGAGTGAGTGGTGGCACTGGGCACAGTATCTACTGTGAGCCTGACACAGACGCTGGCAGACAACTAACTGCTATTCAATCTATAACAGTGAAACAAGTTGTTTGGTTTTAAATGCAAGCTATTGTGACACCAGTGAGTGAGTGGTGGCACTGGGCACAGTATCCACTGTGAGCCTGACACACCCGCTTTGAGACAACTAACTGCTATTCAATCTGTAACAGTGAAAAGAGTTTTTTGGTTTTAAATGCATGCTATTGTGACACCAGATATGAGTGGCAAAGTACACGGGCAGAGGTCTGCAGAGCACATGCTGAAGGCCTGACACCCGCTTTAAGGACACTGACTGCTATTAGCTTACACTGAAAAACTTTTTTCTTTGTAAAAGCACGCTATAGAGACACCAGATATGAGTGGCAAAGTACACGGGCAGAGGTCTGCAGAGCACATGCTGAAGGAGGCCTGACACCCGCTTTAAGGACACTGACTGCTATGAGCTTACACTGAAAAACATTTTTTCTTTGTAAAAGCACGCTATAGAGACACCAGATATGAGTGGCAAAGTACACGGGCAGAGGTCTGCAGAGCACATGCTGAAGGAGGCCTGACACCCACTTTAAGGACACTGACTGCTATTAGCTTACACTGAAAAACTTTTTTTCTTTGTAAAAGCACGCTATAGAGACACCAGATATGAGTTGCAAAGTACACGCGCAGAGGTCTGCAGAGCACACGCTGAAGGAGGCCTGACACCCGCTTTAAGGACACTGACTGCTATTAGCTTACACTGAAAAACTCTTTTTTTTGTAAAAGCACGCTATAGGCCCCCAGGACAAATTGAAGAGTTAGATAATCTACTAGTTGAGGAAATAGCTAAAATGACAATGAAGGGGGAAGTTATCATCATGGGTGACTTTAATCTTCCTGATGTAAATTGGAAAACAAAATTAGCTACTTGTGCCAGGAGCACACATATTCTAAACTCCCTACTGGGATTGTCTCTAAAACAAGTTGTTGAGGAGCCAACTCGTAAAGAGGCCATACTAGATTTAGTGTTAACAAATGGAGATTTGGTATCAGATATTACTGTAGGTGAAAGTTTAGGATCCAGTGATCATCAGTCAGTGTGGTTTAATATAAGAACAGTGACTGAGTCACACCACACAAAAACAAAAGTTTTAGACTTTAGAAAAACAGACTTTTCTAAAATTAGAATATGGGTAGAGGAGTCATTATCAGACTGGAGCAATTTAAATGGAGTCCAAGAGAAATGGGATTATTTAAAAGTTGCACTATTGAAGGCAACAGAAAATTGCATTAGGCTTGTCAGTAAAAGCAAAAAATTCAAGAAACCACTGTGGTACTCCGCAGATGTGGCCAAAATAGTTAAAAACAAAAAGTTAGCATTTAGGAATTATAAAAAAACCCAGAGTGAGGAAGACAAAATGATCTATAAGATAAGGCAGAAAGAGGCTAAGCAAGTTATAAGAGCTTCCAAATCACACACAGAAGAGAAAATAGCACAGTCAGTAAAAAAGGGGGATAAAACATTTTTTAGATACATAAATGAGAAAAGAAAAGTAAAACAAGGATTAGTTAGATTAAAACAAAAGAAGGAAGGTATGTAGAAGAGGATAAAGGTCAGGCTGACTGCCTCAATGAATATTTTTGTTCTGTATTTACAGAAGAAAATGAAGGAAAGGGACCCCAGTTGAGAAAAAGGATAAATGAGTCATTTATTACACGTGAGTTTACAGAGGAAGAGGTTCTATTTCAACTGTCAAAGTAAAGACAAATAAGTCAATGGGACCTGATGGAATACACCCAAAGCTATTAAAAGAGCTTAGTGGTGTACTAGCAAAACCATTAACAGATTTATTTAACCAATCATTGTTAGCAGGAGTAGTCCCAGAAGATTGGAAGTTAGCGAATGTTGTGCCCATTCACAAGAAAAGTAATAGGGAGGAGTCGGGCAACTATAGGCCAGTAAGCCTTACTTTAGTAGTGGGGAAAGTGATGGAAACCATGTTAAAGGATAGGATTGTTGAACATCTAAAAAACACATGGATTTCAAGATCAGAGACAACATGGGTTTACTTCAGGGAGATCATACCAAACTAATCTTATTGATTTTTTTGATTGGGTAACTAAAATTATAGATCAGGGTGGTGCAGTAGACATTGCTTACCTAGATTTCAGTAAGGCTTTTGACACTGTTGCAAATAGAAGGCTTATCAATAAACTGCAATCTTTAAAGTTTGGATTCCAATATTGTTGAATGGGTAAGGCAGTGGCTGAGTGACAGGCAACAGAGGGTTGTAGTTAATGGAATATATTTGAAGCTTGGACTTGTCACCAGTGGGGTACCTCAGGGATCTGTACTTGGACCCATCCTCTTTAATATTTTTATTAGTGATATTGCAGAAGGTCTTGATGGTAAGGTATGTCTTTTTGCTGATGATACTAAGATATGTAACAGGCTTGATGTTCCAGGAGGGATAAGCCAAATGGCAAATGATTTAGGTAAACTAGAAAATGGTCAGAATTGTGGCAGCTGACATTTAATGGATAAGTGCAAGATAATGCATCTTGGACGTGAAACCCAAGGGCAGAGTACAGTGAATATTTGATAGGAAACCAAACCCTCAACATATGAGGAAAGGGATTTAGGGTGATTATTTCTGATGACTTAAAGGTAGGCAGACAAATGCAATAGAGCAGCAGGAAATGCTAGCAGAAAATGCCTTGGCTGTATAGGAGAGGTATTAGCAGTAGAAAGAGGGAAGTGCTCAAGCCATTGTACAGAACACTGGTGAGACCTCACTTGGAGTATTGTACACAGTACTGGAGACCGTATCTTCAGAAGGATATTGATACCTTAGAGAGGGTCCAGAGAAGGGCTACTAAACTGGTTCATGGATTGCGGGATAAAACTTACCAGGAAAGGTTAAAGGATCTTAACATGTATAGCTTGGAGGAAAGACGAGACGGGGGGACATGATAGAAACATTTAAATATATAAAGGAATCAACACAGTAAAGGAGGAGACTATATTTAAAAGAAGAAAAACTACCACAACAAGAGGACATAGTCTTAAATTAGAGGGACAAAGGTTTAAAAATAATATCAGGAAGTATTACTTTACTGAGGGTAGTGGATGCATGGAATAGCCTTCCAGCTGAAGTGGTAGAGGTTAACACAGTAAAGGAGTTTAAGCATGCATGGGATAGGCATAAGGCTATCCTAACTATAAGATAAGGCTAGGGACTAATGAAAGTTTTAGAAAATTGGGCAGACTAGATGGGCCGAATGGTTCTTATCTGCCGTCACATTCTATGTTTCTATAGAGACACCAGATATGAGTGGCAAAGTACACGGGCAGAGGTCTGTAGAGCACACGCTGAAGGAGGCCTGACACCCGCTTTAAGGACACTGACTGTTATTAGCTTACACTGAAAAACTTTTTTCTTTGTAAAAGCACGCTATAGAAACACCAGATATGAGTGGCAAAGTACACGGGCAGAGGTCTGCAGAGCACACGCTGAAGGAGGCCGACACCCGCCTTAAGGACACTGACTGCTATTAGCTTACACTGAAAAACTTTTTTCTTTGTAAAAGCACGCTATAGAGACAATTCACAGATATGAGTGGCAAAGTACACGGCAGAGGTCTGCAGAGCACACGCTGAAGGAGGCCTGACACCCGCTTAAGGACACTGACTACTATTAGCTTACACTGAAAAACTTTTTTTCTTTGTAAAAGCACGCTATAGAGACACCAGATATGAGTGGCAAAGTACACGGGCAGAGGTCTGCAGAGCACACGCTGAAGGAGGCCTGACACCCGCTTTAAGGACATTGACTGCTATAAGCTTACACTGAAAATCTTTTTTTCTTTGTAAAAGCACGCTTTAGAGACACCAGATATGAGTGGCAAAGTACACGGGCAAAGATCTGCAGAGCACACGCTGAAGGAGGCCTGACACCCGCTTTAAGGACACTGACTGCTATTAGCTTACACTGAAAAACTTTTTTTCTTTGTAAAAGCACGCTATAGGCCCCCAGGACAAATTGCTGAAGAGTTAGATAATCTACTAGTTGAGGAAATAGCTAAAATGACAATGAAGGGGGAAGTTATCATCATGGGTGACTTTAATCTTCCTGATGTAAATTGGAAAACAAAATTAGCTACTTGTGCCAGGAGCACACATATTCTAAACTCCCTACTGGGATTGTCTCTAAAACAAGTTGCTGAGGAGCCAACTCGTAAAGAGGCCATACTAGATTTAGTGTTAACAAATGGAGATTTGGCATCAGATGTTACTGTAGGTGAAAGTTTAGGATCCAGTGATCATCAGTCAGTGTGGTTTAATATAAGAACAGTGACTGAGTCACACCACACAAAAACAAAAGTTTTAGACTTTAGAAAAACAGACTTTTCTAAAATTAGAATAAGGGTAGAGGAGTCATTATCAGACTGGAGCAATTTAAATGGAGTCCAAGAGAAATGGGATTATTTAAAAGTTGCACTATTGAAGGCAACAGAAAATTGCATTAGGTTTGTCAGTAAAAGCAAAAAATTCAAGAAACCACTGTGGTACTCCGCAGATGTGGCCAAAATAGTTAAAAACAAAAAAGTTAGCATTTAGGAATTATAAAAAAACCCAGAGTGAGGGAGACAAAATGATCTATAAGATTAGGCAGAAAGAGGCTAAGCAAGTTATAAGAGCTTCCAAATCACACACAGAAGAGAAAATAGCACAGTCAGTAAAAAAGGGGGATAAAACATTTTTTAGATACATAAACGAGAAAAGAAAAGTAAAACAAGGATTAGTTAGATTAAAACAAAAGAAGGGGAAGGTGCGAAAAGAGATAAAGGTCAGGCTTGACTGCCTCAATGAATATTTTGTCTTGTATTTACAGAAGAAAATGAAGGAAAGGGACCTCAGTTGAGAAAAGGATAAATGAGTCATTTATTTAACGTGAGTTTGAGGAAGAGGTTCTATTTCAACTGTCAAAAGTAAAGACAAATAAGTCAATGGGACCGATGGAATACACACCCAAAGCTATTAAAAGAGCTTATAGTGGTGTACTAGCAAAACCATTAATAGATTTATTAACCAATCATTGCTACCGTGAGTAGTCCCAGAAGATTGAAGTTAGCTTTAATAAGCAGCCCATTTACAAGAAAGGTAATAGGAGGAGTCGGGCAACTATAGGCCAGTAAGCCTTACTTCAGTAGTGGGGAAAGTGATGGAAACCATGTTAAAGGATAGGATTGTTGAACATCTAAAAACACATGGATTTCAAGATCAGAGACAACATGGGTTTACTTCAGGGAGATCATGCCAAACCAATCTTATTGATTTTTTTGATTGGGTAACTAAAATAATAGATCAGGGTGGTGCAGTAGACATTGCTTACCTAGATTTCAGTAAGGCTTTTGACACTGTTGCACATAGAAGGCTTATCAATAAACTGCAATCTTTAAGTTTTGATTCCAATATTGTTGAATGGGTAAGGCAGTGGCTGAGTGACAGGCAACAGAGGCTTGTAGTTAATGGAATATATTCGAAGCTTGGACTTGTCACCAGTGGGGTACCTCAGGGATCTGTACTTGGACCCATTCTCTTTAATATTTTTATTAGTGATATTGCAGAAGGTCTTGATGGTAAGGTATGTCTCTTTGCTGATGATACTAAGATATGTAACAGTGTTGATGTTACAGGAAGGATAAGCCAAATGGCAAATGATTTAGGTAAACTAGAAAAATGGTCAGAATTGTGGCAGCTGACATTTAATGTGGATAAGTGCAAGATAATGCATCTTGGACATAAAAACCCAAGGGCAGAGTACAGAATATTTGATAGAGTCCTAACCTCAACATATGAGGAAAGGGATTTAGGGGTGATTATTTCTGATGACTTAAAGGTAGGCAGACAATGTAATAGAGCAGCAGGAAATGCTAGCAGAATGCTTGGTTGTATAGGGAGAGGTATTAGCAGTAGAAAGAGGGAAGTGCTCATGCCATTGTACAGAACACTGGTGAGACCTCACTTGGAGTATTGTACACAGTACTGGAGACCGTATCTTCAGAAGGATATTGATACCTTAGAGAGGGTTCAGAGAAGGGCTACTAAACTGGTTCATGGATTGCGGGATAAAACTTACCAGGAAAGGTTAAAGGATCTTAACATGTATAGCTTGGAGGAAAGACGAGACAGGGGGGATATGATAGAAACATTTAAATATATAAAGGGAATCAACACAGTAAAGGAGGAGACTATATTTAAAAGAAGAAAAACTACCACAACAAGAGGACATAGTCTTAAATTAGAGGGACAAAGGTTTAAAATAATATCAGGAAGTATTACTTTACTGAGAGGGTAGTGGATGCATGGAATAGCCTTCCAGCTGAAGTGGTAGAGGTTAACACAGTAAAGGAGTTTAAGCATGCGTGGGATAGGCATAAGGCTATCCTAACTATAAGATAAGGCTAGGGACTAATGAAAGTTTTTAGAAAATTGGGCAGACTAGATGGGCCGAATGGTTCTTATCTGCCGTCACATTCTATGTTTCTATAGAGACACCAGATATGAGTGGCAAAGTACACGGGCAGAGGTCTGTAGAGCACACGCTGAAGGAGGCCTGACACCCGCTTTAAGGACACTGACTGTTATTAGCTTACACTGAAAAACTTTTTTCTTTGTAAAAGCACGCTATAGAAACACCAGATATGAGTGGCAAAGTACACGGGCAGAGGTCTGCAGAGCACACGCTGAAGGAGGCCTGACACCCGCTTTAAGGACACTGACTGCTATTAGCTTACACTGAAAAACTTTTTTTCTTTGTAAAAGCACGCTATAGAGACACCAGATATGAGTGGCAAAGTACACGGGCAGAGGTCTGCAGAGCACACGCTGAAGGAGGCGTGACACCCGCTTTAAGGACACTGACTGCTATTAGCTTACACTGAAAAACTTTTTTTTTGTAAAAGCACGCTATAGAGACACCAGATATGAGAGGCAAAGTACACGGGCAGAGGTCTGCAGAGCACACGCTGAAGGAGGCCTGACACCCGCTTTAAGGACACTGACTGCTATTAGCTTACACTGAAAAACTTTTTTTCTTTGTAAAAGTACGCTATAGAGACACCAGATATGAGTGGCAAAGTGCACGGGCAGAGGTCTGCAGAGCACACGCTGAAGGAGGCATGACACCCGCTTTAAGGACACTGACTGCTATTAGCTTACACTGAAAAACTATTTTTTTGTAAAAGCACGCTATAGAGACACCAGATATGAGTTGCAAAGTACACGGGCAGAGGTCTGCAGAGCACACACTGAAGGAGGCCTGACACCCACTTTAAGGACACTGACTGCTCTTAGCTTACACTGAAAAACTGTTTTTTTTTTGTAAAAGCACGCTATAGAGACACCAGATATGAGTGGCAAAGTACACGGGCAGAGGTCTGCAGAGCACACGCTGAAGGAGGCATGACACCCGCTTTAAGGACACTGACTGCTATTAGCTTACACTGAAAAACTTTTTATTTTGTAAAAGCACGCTATAGAGACACCATATATGAGTGGCAAAGTACACGGGCAGAGGTCTGCAGAGCACACGCTGAAGGAGGCCTGACACCCGCTTTAAGGACACTGACTGCTATTAGCTTACACTGCAAAAAAAATTTTCTTTGTAAAAGCACGCTATAGAGACACCAGATATGAGTGGCAAAGTACACGGGCAGAGGTCTGCAGAGCACACGTTGAAGCAGGCCTGACACCCAGATGCTTGCAGACAACTAACTGCTATTCAATCTATTACAGTGAAAAAAAATTTTTTTCTTCTTAAATGTCAAGCTTAAGCTATTGTGACACCAGATATGAGTCGTGGCACTGGGCAAATGGGCACAGTATCCACTTTGAGCCCTAAAAAGGGCTTTTTGGGGTGCTGTCCTTACAGCAGAGATCAGATGAGTCCTTCAGGACTGTAGTGGACACTGAATACCCTTGCCTAGCTATCAATTTCCCTATCTAATGAGCAGCAGCTACACTTTCCCTCCTCTCACTAAGCATGCAGCTTCAGAATGAATCTAAAATGGATGCTGGGAGGGAGGTGGGAGGGTCTGGAAGGGAGGGTCTGCTGCTTATTTGCTGGAATGTGTCTGCTGACCGTGAGGCACAGGGCCAAAGTTTGCTCAATGATGACGAATAGGGGGCGGATCGAACCGCGCATGTGTTCGCCCGCGGTGGCGAACGCGAACACGCTATGTTCGCCCGGAACTATTCGCCAGCGAACAGTTCGGTACATCACTACTCCTGAGTACAGTGATACCACCCAGGTATAGGTCTGTCGGGTTCTCTGGGAGCTAAAAGACCTTATTTGGAGGGTGCACATTCCAGTTTTCTAACTTGGAATTTTCACAGCTGTCATCATGCACCCATGTCCTATTTAGGACATTTTTGAAGCTGGCCAATGTAATTTACCCCCATCAAACCATACATTTTTGAAAAGTAGACACCCTAGGGTATTTCAAATGGTGGTATTTTAACACTTTCCATGCACTAATTCTTTCACTAGTCAAACTTTTGGGTAGTCATTTTTTGTGTGTCTTATTTTTCTCTCACATTGTAGTTTAGGCATGGATTCTCAGTTCCTGTTATGTGTTACTGACAAAGAACACCCCTATATGTGTTCAGCAACATTTCCTGAGTACAGCATTGTACAGGTACAGGTCTTATGGGTTTTTGCAAACTTACAGGGGTCAACGGTAGTACTTTCCTGTTTTCCATGATTGCACATTGAAATTTGCCAGATTGGTTTGCTGGGCCTATGTTGACTTTGAGACCGTATAGAAACCCAGGAATGAAAATTAACCCCATCATGGAAATTAACCCCATCATGGCATACCATTTGTAAATGTAGACAACACACGGTATTCAAAATGGGGTATATCTTGTATTTTTTAGTAGCCACTTAGTCACAAACCCTGGCCAAAAATGAGCATTTATATATTTGTTTTGCATTTTTCACACATACTCTACCATTTCACTGATGATAATATCAGTATAATACATATTACTGCTCTAAAACACTCATATTTGTATAGAGTAATGTCGCACGAGTACAACAGTACCCCTCAAGTACAGGTTTTATGGTGATTTTATGGTGATTATGGTTACAGGGTCAAATATATGATTTGCCAATTTCTGTTTTTGTAAATTGCTGTTTGCCAGATTGGCTATGGTGCATTTGAGATGGTATGGTAGCCCAGAAAAGAAAATTAACCCCACCATGACATACCATTTTGAAAGTTAGTCAACCCAGGGTATTCAAAATTGGGAATGTCAAGTCTTTGGTAGTAGCCACTCAGCCACAGACGCTTGTCAACGTTAGCGTTCATATTTGTTTTTTGCATTTTTTACACAAAAACTGCACTTTTACTGGTGATTTTATCATTGTGGTATGTTTTACTGTTTTAAACACTCATATTTGTGTTCAGCAAAGTCTCCAAAGTATAACAATACCCCTCATGGCAGTAAAAAGAGCACTATAAGGTTTATAAAATTTAGTCACATCCTATACATATTGATACATATGGGTTTTATTATATAGCTAATCATTGAGGTGACATAAACCATTAATCATGGTTCATGGTTTATATAACTTCAGTGATACTAGCGGTGGTTGGGGGCCCTAAAATACAAAAAGGGGGACCTACAGCCTCCACCTCCCCCGGCCCCCACCCGTGAGCAGTGGGTGGGGGCCCAAAATGACAATAGGAGGAGGAACCTACTGCAGCCCCCCTTGCACCCACCCATGAGCAGTGGGTCCACTACCCGTCTCCTACCTTATCAGGGTTATACAATAAAGTGAGAATTCAAAGTAAATTCTAAGTGAATTTCATATTTAACCTTGAATTACATATTTCAAACTGGGAAAATTCACAAAATCAGCTATACTTTCAGTTTAAGCTACTTGGGCCTAAAATTACCCGGAGAGTTGTTTCAACTGCCACAAGCACTAGTTAGCTAAGTAGATACATCAGTAAGCTAAACCAAGTCTCACACTAGAAATTATCATCTTGGCTATCTTCCACAAAGGCACAGCAAGGGTAAATACACTGTATCAGCGCTGGTCTATCTCTCTCACTAGCTGCAGCCAAAGTGTCTGAAATTATTCTGCTCTGATGTATAGATTGTTTTACTGCTAATACTTTGGTACCATCTATAAGCCAGTTGTCCCTTGATCTGTGAATAAAATAAACATTTACTGGATGTCCCCTAACTGTCAATCACTGTTTGTTTCCCTCCTCTTGAATGGACAGACTATAAAGCTCACATGATGGAGCACAGCTCTTGACCACCATGGCAAACTAATGTTTAGTTGTCTCCACCAAGAAAAATACAAAACAAAATAAAAAAATAGCATCTTCTCTATTTAATTCTGCTATTTTCTGGAACCGGGACCGGCACTGATAATCATAAATCAAAACGAGCATGTACATGCATTGCATGAACCATTTGTTGCAGTGTACCTTTAACTTTTAAGATTGTAACAACTTTAGTTTTTGTGTATGATGAAATAACTTCATACTAAACTCCAGCACTGCGGGGACGTTCCACTAAACTCCCCTGATATATACAGAATAAAATATAAAGTTGGATCACATTATTCACATATTTGACTTTGATAGAGTTCTGGCGTTCAGCCATATCTTATTTCTGATGAGCTGCGGTTTCAAAAAAATAAAATAATCAGAGGATATTTTTGTCCTTTTTTTTCCCTGCATTCTGTAATCAGATTTCTAAGCAATCTTTTCGTAAGTCATTTTAGTAATTCATTTTAAAAGTGTTTTTTATATATATATATATATATATCCAAGTAAAAAAAATGAATAAAATGTTGAGTTAATTTTTTTTCATACTAAGTGTAATATATGGTTTATTTAATGATAAAAGTCACTGAACTGGTGTGTATGCCTTATGTTTGGAAATAGTTCAATAAGCTGAAAGATTGTTTTAATAGAATCTATTTTCATGTTTTGTTTAGCATTATAACTGTAGCCTGTCAGGGGGTTTGTTCTACTTACTAAATATTGAACTGTATCCGAATTCTAAAACTTGAATTACAAAATGCAGCTACAAACTGCTAGCCTGGAGAAGGTTTCCAATTCAGTAATTTGTCACAACATGTGTAGTTTAGCCTCAGTTTTGTAATTCAAATTTCATTTCTCGGGCAATTGGTGCTAAGATAGTATTGCCGACAATTTAAAGGGAAACTAAAGTGAACTTAAAATTGAATGCAAACATGGCTAAAGTATAAAAAATTTGTAAGTCAAATGTTTTCAGTTCAGTTATTTTGGGCTGCAATTTTAAGTTCATTTTGACTTACTGACAACTTACTTTGAAGACAATATGATGATTGCATTGTAGGGTTTAATTCACTAATCTGCTAATATTGGTAAACTAAAACCAGAATTGCTAAATTTAGGGAAAACAGTCAAGCTGCAAAAATTGCCGGGTTGGAAAATGTTTCAAAAAGAACTATTTTGGCATAAAATGTGGCATTTGGTTTTCAACCCACTACAATTCCCACTTTAGCAAATAACTCTATGCGTCTAAATTACACTCTAAATTGCAAAAATAAGACTTAAAACACTTTTCCCTTTCTAAACTTTGAGTAATGCCGCAAGCCATTAAACTGCACAGATATTAATAAAATAGTATCATGATTTATATATGGTATGTTTATAACAGTGGAATATTTTCTCTTAGTAAAAACATAAATTGCAAACAAATATTACTCTATCTTAATGTTACGTACTGGTTATGAAATTCCATTTGATCTTTAATTATATGAGGTGACGATGATTAATATGTTCTCTCTGCATTCAAATAATATTCTACATCCATTGCGGCCACCATGTGAGTTTTCATTCTGTCTATAATTCTGTTTGTTCAGAAAAAGTAACAGATGTAAATATATTTGGTGTTAAACCAGCACAAACTATCTGTTTCTTCATCACAGTGCCCCATTCAAATTACATCATAGTTACATTTTGAAATTCCAGGATAAACAGATAACATTATTTAATGATAGGACCAATGCTTCCTAACAATATGACTAAAAATGCCATAAAGCTAACAGTGATTGAGTAATATTGATGTGTTCTGTGTGTCCATATTTCTATCCAGTGTAGATAAATTTCCTCTCTATTAAGATTTTTAAACTGTTGCAACTAATTATCTAATATTTCTATTTCTTGAAAATTATTGGTGATCTTACTCTAGTCTTAATTTATTTGTGGTCATTTATCATATATATCATATTCATGGTGACTTTTTGGAAAATATTTGAAACCATTTTTAGGAGGAACATTTTGAAACAAGAAAACGTACCATATACCAAATTTCTCTCTTTCCTTTTTTTTTTTTTTAAACAAATAAATCTATTAAATAAGCATTGTTTTTTCAGTCATGGTGCTTAAGACATTAATATGCTTATCACTATAATGAGAACTATAATTATATTTTAGATTAATTTAAGAAGGGGTTCCACTGAGTCTCCCCAAAACACCAAGATGTCATCAATTACTAAGCACCCACTGGCAGAAGTCTTCTGAGATTGTCAATAATGGATCATGATCTGTGGAAGGGTTGTCTATTGGTGGCCACAGCTGCATTTGAAATACCACTGTCGTGGTGTTTTGAAATGTGGACCAGAAAATAATTATACCTGTTATGTAAGGAATTACTACAAGAAGTGTGGAGCTGGTGAGGAGATCCAAAGATAGCTTTATCAGAAAAAAGAATGAGCCAAGAGAAAAGGATATGACAGAAAAAAGAGATACTGTTTGAGAATGGACTTGAAAAGACGAGATAAGAACCTCTAAAGACGAGTGCCAACTAGACCAAGGCTATGGAAAAAACGGTTCATTGTGGGAAAAACATCAGA
>OW240916.1:8713958-8752492 GCA_933207985.1 Pelobates cultripes | reverse complement strand
GCAGAGAGTCTTAAACTTTGGATTCAGTTACAATTAAAACATTGATTACATTTAGTTATGTCTCTTGAACTGTTGCCATACCTTTTTATTCTGTACATGAAAATAATATACACATGTTTTTATGTATTTTTCAGATTGTAAAGTGTCTCATCTACATGTAGTTGATTGGACTATGCTTGCAAGGAATGAATCGAAAGTCACAGAAATCATACTTTTAGGCTTTGGAAATCTTTATGGCTTCAACATTTTAATTTTCATCATATTCCTTAACATTTTCTTGTTCACATTAACTGGAAATCTTCTGATCATTGTGTTAGTTTTAATCAGCCGTCACCTTCATTCTCCCATGTACTTCTTCCTTTGTCATTTATCACTGTCTGATATTGTTCTCACGACAAATACTTTACCTAACCTAATGGGAGCAATCTTACACGGTGGGAAAGTTATGACAATTCTTGGCTGTATAACTCAATTGTATTTCTTTAGTGGTATTACTGTTACAGAATGTTTCCTGCTTGCAGTGATGTCCTTTGATCGATACCTGGCTATATGTGTCCCATTGCGTTACATGTCTATCATGGACTTTACACTGCGTACCTGTCTGTCTGCCTTACCCTGGATGTTAGGATTTACCACAAACCTAATTGGATTCATACCTGTATCCAAGTTTCAGTTCTGTAATGGAAAGATCATTGACCACATATATTGTGACCTTTCCCCTCTCCAAAAACTTTCATGTTCTGACACGTCTGTGGTGGAATTTATAGCCGTTGTAATTTCTGCTCCTTTATTTATCTGTCCTTGTGGATTTATCATAGTGACTTATGTTCATATCTTCCTTATGATACTTAGGATCCCTTCTACAACCGGAAGACAGAAAGCCTTTTCAACCTGCAGTTCCCACCTTCTCGTGGTTGGTGCATTCTATGGGACATTAATAATAAAGTATATGATTCCATCCATAGGAGACTTATTGCTTTTAAATAAGATTATGTCATTGCTGCATACTGTGTTCACCCCGCTATTTAACCCTTTAGTATACAGTCTAAGAAACCAAGACATCAGGATAGCACTAAGAAAGATTTCTAAACATTAGAGACACCTTTTATACATACACATTATAATCTCAGAAAATGTCTCTAAATGATTCTCTGACAACCTTCACTGCTTTGCTCTGATTCACTGAAATAATGAAGGAATCAACAAACTTTAATTTAATAAATTAATGTATCTGCTTTCAATAAAATGACATTAAAAAGACATTTCTATATTTTTAAATAATCTTAATGTATTAGGTATCCTTAAACAGCAATCTGTAGAAACTATTTCTTATTATTACATCCTACTTTCATGTTTTGATTGGCAACCGCATATATCAAGTGCATGTGCAATTTTTAGATTGTAAGCTCTGTTGAGCAGGCATCTCATTACTTCTTGTTCCATTAAGTAATATTTGTAAATTGAAATTATTATATATACTGTGACCCCCCCACAATACAGCGCTGTGGGAAAGGTGCTTAATAAATAATACTACGACTAATAATAATAAAAAATAATATGTTAAGTAAGCTAAATTTCCTCTTGTCTGGAGTTTAAAGGGATCCACACCGATTAATTATTCATCAGAAAAGAACTCTATCGATGGTAATGAAGGGAAATAGTGAAAATTCTAAAGATATTTAGATTTCTTAACTTAATAAGCTATTAATAAGGTATTCACTAACAAGCAAAAAGGGTCAACTGTCGTGTAGGTGGAGTAGGCACTCAGGAGATCAATCCAGCTTTGGACATGATATGTAGTCAGCATGGTCTAAAGAAACCACCGTGGTGTCCTGGAAAGTGTTTAATAATGATCAATAGCCGTGCAATCAGCTTGACACTTACATATTATGAAGATGGGAATGATTGAACACATTAAATGGACTTCTTGTAGATATCATCATTAATAGAGTTTGCAATGTTTCTATCCAAGCAGTTTATATTATTTAAGCAAAACGTCCACTTCTGGGACTGAAATGTTGCAATGATTTATTGCATCCCCTATCTTCACCACTGTAACGAGAATATACCCCTACACGCAGGATCCAGCTAAACAGAAGCCAATACAGAGGAGAGATACGTCTACCGGACCTTAGAATGGCCGGACTCGACGTATATGAGAGGAGACAGAGCCAGGAACAAGCCGAGGTCAAGGGCACAGAGAGACAGCGTAAACTAGGACAAGCCGGGGTCTGGTACACGGAAAACAGCAAGCCGGCAAACAGTACAGATAAGGATAAAGCGAAAACGAAGTCAGAATACGAAGCCAAAGTCAATACGAGAAAACACAACTGAACACCACAAGCGCTAAAGGGAACTGAAACAGAAACCACGATAGGGCAACGAGCTAAGGGAAAAAGGTAAGTTTAAATAGCTTTTAAACGAAAGTGATTGGCTCCTGTCACTTCCACACCCCCAAAAGGTAATTGTATAGGGAGTGTGGTATGACAGGAGCCAATGGGAGCCTTTTGGCAATTAGGCTCCCACTGTCTCTTTAAGAGCGCGCCCGAGACTCGCGGCGCGCTCTTAATTTCAGGCGGGACACGTGACCGCTTCACGCGGTCACTGCCCGCCTTCCATCTAAAGCAGTCGGATGAGCCGCGCGCGGCTCGTGCAGCCGCAGGACCGCGCGCGGCTTGAAGAGAGGACCGCGACCGGCCCCCGGTTAAGGTAAGTAACGCTACAACCACAGACACATTACACATTCTATCTCCCCCACAAACACTCCTTCACTCCCATCTCCTTCACTTTACACCTCCTATCTACCCCACTGACACATTGCACCCACTCTCTCCCCCCACAGAATCATTACACACTCTATTTCCTCTACAAACATTACACCACTATCTCCCCCACAGGCATCTTGCACCACTATCTCCCTCCACAGACACAATACATTCCCTATCTCTTCCCAGACACTCTACACCCCCTATCTCCTCCACAGATACATTCCATGCCCTATCTCTGCCACAGACCTCTTGTACCTCCTATCTCCCCCACAGACACATTAAGCACACTATCTCCTCCACAGTCACACTACACCTCAATCCCTCACAGCCACACTCCACCACCTATCTCACCCACACACAGACACATCACAGCCCCTATCCCCCAAAACTTACTACAGTCCCTGTAAAGAAATTACCCTGTTATTTTGGTAATTTAACTTTTTTTTTGTTTGGCAGTTGAATGACCAACCACCAACCTGGCTTATTAACTTCAAAGAGAACAAGGAATTCGTATAGTCGAACGCCACATGCAGTAGAAAATGACGGCGATCTTGTTCGCACGAAAGGAGGCAGCGGGACTTGGTTGTCGAGTTTCTGGAGCTAAAATCGGATATTCGACTTCCCGAACACCAATCAAATTTTATGAACGCCTGCTTCCTTTTCCTGACCAGCTAGGAGAGCGCTGTTCGGTAGTTTTGTTCCCACGAACTAGGGGAACAAACGCTACAATGAGCCAGGGGGTACTGTTCATGGATCTGTTTGATTTGCAGACCGACCGCATAACATGAACTCATGGAACTATTTCTGGGCAAGAGCCTTGTGTGCGGTCAGTTAAACTAAGACCTCCATGATACTCCTAAATCCCTGAACTGATCTGGGTAAATTTTGAATATGTTGGTCACCCAGATCAGGGCTATCAGGGGATGTAACATTTACATGGATTTTAGGTGTTTTGGTGTACTTTTGAAGTTTTGTGGAAAACGTGTTTTTTTCTGGCTGGAGATAATTGAGTTATTACAGTATCTGACAATTATCTCCCAGGCAGAGAGGAGGGATTGGATGTTTGTTAGGGCAGTGTCATACTTTGTAACCCTGTTGTTATTGGTTTATAACTTTGTGTTGGAGTCCCCTACAAGGTCCATGTAGGAGTGCCCCTTACATGGGGACTTACATAAAAGCCAGTGTGGCACCAGCAAAATTATTCCTGTTACACCCTTCATCTAGTTTCGACTGATGTTTGGGACCTGTCTACTTTGCTGGGAGAATACATTTGGGAGGCTGACATTCATATGGAGAATCGTTCGACTCAACACCCGAACTGCAAGCTTTAATCACTAAGACTCTAGCAGTTCGGGAGAAAATACGCGAATGGGTATCTGCTATACCAGCGTTCATTAAAACTGGTGGCAAGCGGTGTGATTCCTATCCCGAATGGACGTCCCGAACCAAGGGAGGAGTGAATGGCTCAACAATACGAACTATTGAAACGAATGACATTGAAAGAGCTGCTGGAAGTTCGAGGCATAGTGGCAAGCAACAAGAAAAAAGCCATGTTAATTGCAGAATTGGTAGAGAGCGACAGAACCAGTGATATGGAAATGGAACATTTGGAGGAAACGGAACTACAAAAGGACGTAAGATGGATCGTCAGCATGGCAGAAGCTGCCACCATTGGCAGACGCTGCCATAAAAATCATAGCACAAGCCAGGCAATTGCAGAGAGGTCGGGAAGAGAGAGTACCAGGATGGCTGGCGACTTGAACCAAGTGGAGGGCGTCCTGCTTTCAGACCCTCCTACCAGGTACAGTATACTCCTCCACCACCCAGATCTGCTCCTTTCAACCTGGCACCTGCTCCAGCGCACCCACGGCGGGCCACTTTTTTATGCCATCATTGCAACCAGCCTGGGCATATGAAACACACCTGCCCTAGTCGGAACAGGCCAGCACCCCAATCCCATAGGGACGCAGCGCATTGTTTTCACCAGGAGGGCCCCAGTGACACCAACACCACCGAAGAACAGTGGACAACTCTGCACGAGAAGAACCCAGTCCAAGCGGCAAGGGACAACCGAGAACATCATCACCAGTGGGTTACCGTTGACGGAATGGATGTACGGGACTTGAGAGACACTGGTGCCACTCTCACATTGATCCAGCCACACAAAGTTCATGCTCAAGCCCGTACTAACAAAACAGTAACCATAAGGGTGGCAGGAGGCGCCATCCATAAACTTCCTACGGCCAGAGAGCATCTCAACTAGGGTTCAGGAGACAAGCACCTAGAGGTGGGCATCATGAGAGAACTACCAGCAAATGTGTTATTTGGAAATGACTTGGGCTGTTTAACCTCCGAGCTCACACACAAATACCCAGCAGAATCCTATCCAGTGACCACCAGAGCCCAATCCCACAGGGTGGAACCACCGCACTCCGAGGAACTTAAGGTAGGATCTTTGGTCCCTTCCCTAACCGAAGCCACCTCCCCATTCTGGGATACTCCCCAGGGCTTTGAGCAAGAGCAGAAAGCCGATCCCACACTAGAGGGGTATAGGAAGGAGGCAGCGTCCCCCAGAGTAGATATAACCCAGGGAAAGTTTGAGTGGAACAAGAGGCTGTTATACCGAGTCACAGGGGGAACAGGGAGTGGGGCAGCACAGATAACTAAAGGCAATTGATAGTGCCCTGCAAATTTAGGGCTGAGCTACTCAAACTCTAGCAGGGCATCTGGGGGTCCCAAAAACTAAGGACCTGTTAACCCAAACCTTCTTTTGGCCAGGGATCACACAGGACCTGAAGAATTATTGCAGGACATGTGACGTGCCAAAGGACCGGGAGAAGGGGTGATCAGCAAAAGGCCAAGAACACCCGAACCCATTATTGAGGAACCCTTCCACCGAGTAGTGGTAGATCTGATAGGCCCCGTCAGTAAGCCCAGCACCTCTGGGAAGAGCTACATTCTCAAAGTAGTAGACTTTGCTGTAACTCTTTCTAATATAGAAGCGGAGACTGTGGCAGAGGCTCTGGTAAAGATTTTTTTACTAGGGTTGGGTTTCCCAGGGAGATTCTGTCTGAAAGGGGGACTCAATTTACCACAACTGTGACCCAACAGCTATGGGTCACAGTTGCAGAATGAAACCCCAGTTCAGCTCTCCCTATCATCCCCAGACGAATGAACTCTGTGAACATTTTAATGGCATGCTTAAGCAGATGCTTAAAATGTTCACAGCCTCCTGTGCAGCCACTTTCCAGCAACTCAAGACAGCACTGAGCGAGGCACCTGTGTTGGCAGCCTCAAACCATACTAAACAATTTCTTGTGCACACAGATGCCTCCATGTTTGGGCTGGGAGCTGTGTTAAACCAAGTGGGGGACGACAGTATGGAGCACCCAGCGGCATATCTCAGCCTCTATTACCAAGAAACATAGAAACATAGAATGTGACGGCAATTAAGAACCATTCGGCCCATCTAGTCTGCCCAATTTTCTAAATACTTTCATTAGTCCCTAGTCTTATCTTATAGTTAGGATAGCCTTATGCCTATCCCACGCATGCTTAAACTCCTTTACTGTGTTAACCTCTACCACTTCAGCTGGAAGGCTATTCCATGCATCCACTACCCTCTCAGTAAAGTAATACTTCCTGATATTATTTTTAAACCTTTGTCCCTCTAATTTAAGACTATGTCCTCTTGTTGTGGTAGTTTTTCTTCTTTTAAATATAGTCTCCTCCTTTACTGTGTTGATTCCCTTTATATATTTAAATGTTTCAATCATTTCCACCCTGTCTGGTGTTTCCTCCAAGCTATACGTGTTAAGATCCTTTAACCTTTCCTGGTAAGTTTTATCCCGCAATCCATGAACCAGTTTAGTAGCCCTTCTCTGAACCCTATCTAAGGTATCAATATCCTTCTGAAGATACGGTCTCCAGTACTGTGTACAATACTCCAAGTGAGGTCTCACCAGTGTTCTGTACAATGATAGAAACAGAGAAGTCAGTTATGCCACCATGTATGGGCATTGAAGAAATTGCAGCCAAACCTGTATGGTCATCTCTTCACCCTCATGACTGACCATAACCCTCTTATTTGGCTGAACTGTGGCTGGAGACAATCCCTGTATGTTGCGGTGGAGCCTGCCCTTACAACCCTACAATTTTACCATGCAGTACAGGCCAGGCAAACAAAATGGCAATGCAGGCGGTTTATACCGGCAAACAAAGCTGGAAGCTTACCTGACTTCCCCGGACATCCCCAAGCCAACCCGGCAGGGTCAAGGCGGGTATGCCGACCAATGGAACTAAGGGAGAGCGATGTGAAGAAATTACCCTGTTATTTCAGTACTTTAACTTTTTTTCTATTCGGCAGTTGAAACTACCGAACACTGACCACCCCCTGGCTCATTACCTTCAAAGAGAAGAAGGACTTAAGTGCTCTCCTTGTGTGGCCGCCATTCGTATAGTATTCGTATTCGTACACTACATGCAGGAGGAAATTACAGCGATCTTGTTCGCACGAAAGGAGGCAGTGGGACTTGGTCGTCGACTGTCTGGAACTAAAATCGGACATTCAACTTCCCAAACTTTATGAACGCCTGCTTTCTATCCCCAACCAGCTAGGAGAGTGCTGTTCGGTAGTTTTGTTCCCACGAACTAAGGGAACAAATGCTACTATGAGCTAGGGGTACTGAAATAGACTGACCGCACAACCTGAACTCATGGAACTATTTCTGGGCAAGAGCCTCGTGTGCGGTCCGTTACACTTCCATGAAACTCCTAAACCCCTGAACTTATCTGGGGGATTTTTGGATATGTTGGTCACCCAGATCAGGGCTATCAGGGGGATTTTAGGTATTTTGGGGTTCTTTTGACTTTTTGTGGAAAATATGTTTTTTCTTCCTGGAGATAATTAAGTTATTACAGCATCTAACTCAATTATCTCCTAGGCAGAGAGGATGGATTGTATGTTTGTTAGGGCAGTGTCATACATTGTAACCCTATTGTTATTAGTTTAGAACTTTGTGTTGGAGTCCCCTATAAGGTCCATGTGGGAGTGCCAATTGCATAAAAGCCAGTGTGGCACCATTAAAATTATTCCTGTTACACCCTTCATCTAGTTTCGATGGCTGATTAAGTACCTGTCTACTTTGCTGGAAGAATACACTTGGGAGGCTGACATTCATATGGAGAATCGTTTTGAACCAACACCCGAACTGCGAGCTATTATCACTCAGGCTCTAGCATGTCGGGAGAAAATAGGCAAACGGGTATCTGCTATACCAGCATTCGTTACAGCCCCTATGCACAACTACACTAAAAACTGACCCATCCACAGACACACAAGTACATACTTAGCCAACCCCAAAAACAAACCCCACAAAAACAGTTTTACCACACACAACACATTAGATGATCTACCCCACACATACAACACCACAAGCAGCCAACCCCCAAAACAAAATCTCACAAGCAGCTTCCAAACACTTATAAAATCCACCAGCAGACTCTGCACACACACACAATAGGCTCTCTTATCCCTGTCCCTCTTTTATTCTTTTATTCCATTTATGGGGGCACAGTGGTCTCTAAGAATTGCAATACAAGTGTGTCATTAATGGAAAATTCCATCAAGATAACTAAAGCATGCTTTAGTAGTTAGAGTACCAGGAGTTCACTGGCTCACCCCCACGATGCTAATAGTTTGGCTTCTTACCAGGGGACCACTGGTCATTGCTTCTCTTACAGCCAGAAGCTCTCTGCCTGAGCTACTCCTGGTGGTTAAGGGCATAGCTCATGGAAGCTCTTAGTAGGAGATTTTGGTTCTAACTATAGAAAGCGACAGGCACCTGGACGACCCAAGATAAGAAGCCATATAGAAGAGCAGTAGTGTATGGCCACCACAAGTAAACTCCAGCGCCCACAGGGCCAACAACACCACTCAAACCTGCACAACAAACCTCGGACACACGCAACCGCTCGGAGCAACAAACCTCCTTCTGGGCAGGGAGTCCGACAGGACCAAAATCCTACCCACCATCCACATACCCGGAGGGGCTTTTGGAAAGCGGAGCTCCAGAAGGCACACAGTCCTACCAAACATGGCAGGGGGACCCATGGACACCTGGAAGTGACTCCTGCATCAACCTGGGCTGGAGGATCTGTGTGGCTGCAGCAACAACACAACAACCTTCCAAGACACCCACTCAGACACCATCTACTGCGTAGTCCCAAAGTGGAAGGAATATGCAATACACGCCACAAGGTGGTATCTCCAACATAGCCCACATGTGGGGTTGGCTAAATGACACCAGGAGCAACTGCTTGCCAAGCAAGCAGGGCACAGAAACATTCCATGCAAACGCAATACAAGCTACTTGAACCCATTCCCAGCGATTTATATAGTTAACATTTTATTTACTCCTGCATTAGCACGAACCTAATGTTTAGCTGTGAGATTTGTCAACACACTTTAGGGCTAGTTAATGAAGCACTTAACAACTCACATAATGACCTAGACATTGCTCTCGACATTACCCACTATATTTCTTGTGTTTTATTCTTGCCTACACCAGAAGATAGCCATGCATGTCCCTATCTATAATCCTGAACCTAGGCTGAGTTACACTGAATTGTTCTCATGTAACACAAGCTTAATCCACAAGCCTACTTGTAGCGGATGGCACTGGGCTGTCCTGCAAATGTATTGTGAATAACTGCATTCGTGTGATCTGCTGTTGTTATATGTGTTTAAAAGAATTGTATTCCTCTGATTGTTCGGTAGAATCATTCGAATAAACTAAGGGAATGAAACTACCGAACAATCAGACCTCCCCTGTGTAAAGTGTGTCCTCAATTACCCGTTGCAACATTGTTGCGAACGGGTAATTGACAAGTTAAGTAGCCGTCCTTTGTTCTCGGGGGTGGCCGCCATTCGACAAACGAACACGTGGCGGCCATTTTAAAACTCCCGAACAGCTGTGTTTTGCCGTCGAGTGTCTGGAACTCAAATCGGACACTCGACTAGGTGAACACCGCTGAATCCTCCACAAGCCCGGTCCGTTCGGTTCCTAACTACCGAACGGCCCCTCGTTCGGTAGATAGAAAGAACCGAACGAGGGGATTCAGGCGAACCCTCCCTAGTCTCTATAGCTAAAGGATTTCGTGCAATTTGTTCCCTTATTCCAGGACCGACCGCAGGGCCCATTCGCATGGAACCGCATTCGGCTATTTCAGTCAGTGCGGTCGGTCATTTTATTCCCTCCATACATTTCCCGAACCCCTGGTCTGATCTGGGTGATTTTTGGATATGTTGTTCACCCAGATCAGGGCTATCAGGGGATGTAGGATTTAAAGGGGTACCCCTACGTTTAGGGGTACATCCAGAAACGGGGGGAATTGCTAGACTGGATAAGGGGATTATGATGCAGGCTGAGGGGAGGAGATGTGTGGGAGGTTACCAGGACAGGATTGGCTACTGTACTAATGATTGTAAATCCCTCCCTTGCATGGGAGCATGCTTTAAAAGGACAGTGTGGATTAAAAGAGTTCAGTTCTGCTCCTGAAACTGTGTGTCGTCCAGTTATTGGGATTGCTGTGGGGATATTGCTGTTATTTTACCTGCTGGAAACCTTGCCTGTGGATTTATTATTTACTTGTTCCTGCGCCTCACTTGGATTATAAGCGGAGATAACCTGGGGAATATTGCCTCTCCGCTACATTGGTGGCAGCAGTGGGATCCAGACTCACAAGGGAACAAGGACTAATGGAATACGGATGGAGAGTGATTATGCCAAGCTAAAAAGATCCACGCTAAAAGATCTCCTGGAAGCGAAAGGTATTGCAGCCAGCAACAAAAGGAAAGCAACCCTCATTGCAGAAGTGATGGCTGAATACCAGCATGAGGACAGGGTAATCCCTGAGCAGCAGAGTGCAGCAGATGGAGCTGAAAAAGAGGAGTTCCAGAGACAGCTGCAGTTTAGGCTATCCTTTTATGGAGAGAATCCAACAGTGGATATTATATCCAGGACAATGACAGAGGTGCAGGAGTTTATACAGCGTCAAAGGCCACTACAGCAGCTGGAGAGGAATGCTACCACAGCTACCATCACACAGGGTAAGACAAAAATTCCTTACCAAGCATTTAAAACGTATGTAGAAGCAGAGGAGGATATAGATGTTTTTCTCCAAGACTTTGAAAGGCTGTGTGCATTGCATAGTATTAGCCCAGACGAGTGGGTGCCTATTTTAGCAGGGAAGCTCACAGGGAAGGCTGCTGAAGCCTATAGAACTGTACCTGATGAGGAAATTCGGAATTACCGCAGAGTAAAAGAGGTGATCCTGGCCCGATATGCAATCACGCCAGAGGCATATCGGCGGCGGTTTAGAGACCTAAAGAGAAATGACAAGGACTCTCATGTGGAATGGGCTTGCAAGTTACATCGGGCCGCCCTGGGGTGGGTACAGTCCAATAAGGCTCGGTCCATGGAGGACTTATTACAAATGGTGTTGTTGGAGCAATTTTATGAGGGGGTAACCAGCGATGTCCAGGAATGGGTGAGGGACAGAAACCCTACCTCCCTCACCGAAGCTGCCAGGAAGGCAGATGAGTACCTGGATGCACGCAGGCAGCAGAAACCTGCAGCCCCAAAAGCCACCTTTAAAACATTTGGGGGAAACAGCTACAGCTCAGTTCCACCGAGACAACTGCCACCACCACCACCACCCGCTGCACAGCCACGTTTTCGCCAGCCCACTTTTGGCCCCTGTCATCACTGCCAGAAATGGGGACATTATAAAAGGGAATGTCCCCAGCTGAGGGATCGTTCCACCTGGATTCGCCCCGGCCCACCACCAGCGCCAAGAGCAGCCGCAGCCCACCACTAGCAGGATATAGTGGCCACACCATATGGTTCAGCCGTTCCCATAACAACCGTGGAACAGTGGGAAGTACTGCATGAGGCGGATCCAGTCCAGGCCAATGCTGATAACAGACAGCATCACAGGCAGACCGTATACCTGGAGGGTAAAGCGGTACAAGGACTACGCGACTCAGGGGCTACTATCACCCTGGTAAAGAGTCACCTGGTGTTGGATCAAGCGAAACTGAGTAAAACTGTGGCCCTCAGGGTAGCCGGAGAAGCAGTGTACCGGCTACCTACAGCAAGGGTACATTTACATTGGGGAGCGGGGGCAGGGCATGTGGAGGTGGGGTTGATGCCGCAGTTACCAGTGGAGGTATTGTTGGGGAACGATCTGGGGAGGCTCACGTCTGCTTTTGAGCCCCAGACACCCACCACAGGAGAAGCTCATCCTGTGGTCACCCGTCAACAGGCCCGCACCCAGGACTACAACACACTTCCGGAGGTTCAGGTAAGAGACCCTTCCCCTTCCCTTGACTGTGTTCCCTGGGCCCCTCCTAACGAATTTGCAGCTGAAGTAGTGACTGACCCCACCTTACAGGTGTATAGGGACAAGGTGACAGCAGACGCTCCTGGGGGAGATGGCGAAAGGTTTATCTGGGACAAACAGTTGTTATACAGGGAGACAGATAAGCAGGTAGCCGGGTCAGACCCGATCGTGACGAGACAGTTAGTGGTACCCCAGCGGTACCGGGCTGAGCTACTCCGGATAGAGCATGACATTCCGCTATCCGGGCATTTAGGGGTCAGCAGGACCCGGCACAGGTTAACGCAAAGTTTTTTTTGGCCTGGAATTAGCCAGGAAGTGTGCAGGTATTGCAACACTTGCGATACATGCCAAAGGGTGGGGAAAAGGGGGGACCGGCGCAAGGCCAAGCTACACCCTCTTCCCATAATTGAGGAACCCTTTAGTAGGGTAGCAGTCGACCTAATAGGACCCCTCAACAAAGCGAGCCCGTCAGGCAAAAGATTTATCCTGACAGTGGTAGATTATGCCAATAGATATCCAGAGGCAGTGGCCCTGACGAATATACAGGCTGAAACCGTAGAGGAAGCCCTTATGCAGATATTCTCCGGTTGGGACTTCCCAGGGAGATTGTCTCTGATCAGGGTACCCAGTTCACTGCCGAAGTCACGCAGTGCCTCTGGAAGTTCTGTGACATTAAGCCTGTCATTAGTTCCCCTTACCACCCCCAGACGAATGGGCTCTGCGAACGTTTCAACGGTACATTGAAACAAATGCTCCGAACCTTCGCAGAGACCCACAAGGACTGGGAGAAATTCCTGCCTCACCTCCTCTTTGCTTACAGGGAGGTGCCGCAGGAATCCACTGGGTTTTCCCAATTTGAATTATTGTTTGGCCGCAGGGTACGAGGGCCTTTAGATTTAATCAGAGAGCATTGGGAGGGAGAACGGAGCACTGACGGTACCCCCATCATACCATACGTGTTGGCATTCCGAGACCGCCTGGAGGCCTTAACCCAGATGGTACGTGAGAATTTGCAAGCGGCTCAGACACGCCAACGCACATGGTATGATTGGGGCACCAGGGACCGTAGCTTTCAGGTCGGGCGGAAAGTGTTGACTTTAAAACCTGTCCGACACGATAAGCTGCAGGCCGCCTGGCAAGGCCCTTATAAGGTGGTAGAACAACGGTGTGACACCACTTATATAATAGGCTCGTGCGTTGGTACTGGGGGGTGACGCATGCTCCATGTGAACATGATGAAGCCCTACCAGGAGCGCTCTGAGGAAGTGACCGCCATATGCGCGCCTAACTCAGAGGAGTTTGACAGTCTGCCTCTCCCAGATCTGCTGGGAGAGGGTAAGTTATCTGGGGACTTAGGGGAAGTCACCCTGGGGGACCGGTTGAGCCCACAGGAGCGGAGCGAGGTACCTGGTTACACTCCTCTGGCCACTCACCGAGTAGACACCCCAGGGCAACTCCCCATGCGTCAGACCCCGTACCGCATCCCAGAAGCGGTACGGGAGAACATGCGCAAGGAGATCGATGAGATGCTCCAGCTGGGGGTGATTGAGCCCTCTGACAGCCCCTGGGCATCCCCGGTAGTGCTAGTACCAAAACGGGACGGCACAACCCGTTTTTGTGTAGACTACCGGAGACTGAATGAGAAGACGGTATCTGACACCTATCCCATGCTCAGGATAGACGAACTACTGGACCGGATGGCGAGGGGGCACTATCTCACCACTATTGACTTGTGTAAGGGGTATTGGCAAATCCCCTTAGCACAAGACGCCATCCCTAAGTCGGCCTTTGTCACCACATTCGGCTTGTACCAATTTAAGGTCATGCCGTTTGGGATGAAAAACGCCCCTGCTACCTTTCAGCGGATGGTGGACCGCCTCCTGGATGGGTTCCAAGATTATACCTGTGCTTACCTCGATGATATTGCCATTTTCAGCAATACCTGGCAGGAACACTTGACCCATATAGGAGCGGTCCTAGACAGGATTAGGGCAGCTGGTTTAACGCTGAAACCAGCCAAATGCAGCATAGGAATGGCTGAAGTACAATACCTCGGCCATCGGGTAGGATGCGGCAAACAGAAGCCAGAACCAGCCAAAGTAGGGACTGTAGCTCAATGGCCTACCCCTAGGACTAAGACTCAGGTATTAGCGTTCCTAGGAACGGCCGGGTACTACCGGAAATTTGTCCCGAACTATAGTGCCCTGGCCAAACCCCTCACTGACTTACCCCGTAAAAACCTTTCCCAGATAAGTGACCTGGACTCCGGAGTGTGAGCAGGCATTTCAGCTGTTGAAAGATGCATTGACCAATGCCCCTGTCTTGGCAGCTCCCAATCCAACTAAACGTTTTCTTGTCCACACAGACGCTTCTATGTTTGGATTGGGAGCAGTACTGAGCCAAGTCGGGGCCGATGGCGGAGAACATCCCGTGGCTTACATCAGCCGGAAGCTGTTACCTCGTGAAGTAAGCTACGCCGCCATCGAAAAGGAATGCCTGGCTGTGGTGTGGGCCCTGAAGAAATTACAGCCGTATTTGTATGGGCAAGCTTTTTCCCTACTCACGGATCACAACCCGTTAGTATGGCTAAACCGGGTGGCTGGGGACAATGCCAGGCTGATGCGCTGGAGTTTGGCGCAGCAGCCCTTTGACTTTAATATCCAGTACCGCCCGGGTAAACAGAATGGAAACGCTGATGGGTTGTCAAGACAAACTGACCTAGAGAAATAATCCGTGAGCCTCCCCGGACATCCCCAAGCCGATCTGTGTTGGATCAGACTGTGTATGCCGGCTTGTGGGCAAGGGGGAGCAGTGTAGCGGATGGCACTGGGCTGTCCTGCAAATGTATTTTGAATAACTGGATTCGTGTGATCTGCTGTTGTTATATGTGTTTAAAAGAATTGTATTCCTCTGATTGTTCGGTAAAATCATTCGAATAAACTAAGGGAATGAAACTACCGAACAATCAGACCTCTCCTGTGTAAAGTGTGTCCTCAATTACCCGTTGCAACATTGTTGAGAACGGGTAATTGACAAGTTAAGTAGCCGTCCTTTGTTCTCGGGGGTGGCCGCCATTCGACAAACGAACATGTGGCGGCGGCCATTTTAAAACTCCCGAACAGCGGTGTTTTGCCGTCGAGTGTCTGGAACTCAAATCGGACACTCGACTAGGTGAACACCGCTGAATCCTCCACAAGCCCGGTCCGTTCGGTTCCTAACTACCGAACGGCCCCTTGTTCGGTAGATAGAAAGAACCGAACGAGGGGATTCAGGTGAACCCTCCCTAGTCTCTATAGCTAAAGGATTTCCTACAATTGTTCCCTTATTCCAGGACTGACCACAGGGCCCATTTGCATGGAACCGCATTCGGCTATCTCAGTCAGTGCGGTCGGTCATTTTATTCCCTCCATACATTTCCCGAACCCCTGGTCTGATCTGGGTGATTTTTGGATATGTTGCTCACCCAGATCAGGGCTATCAGGGGATGTAGGATTTAAAGGGGTACCCCTACGTTTAGGGGTACATCCAGAAACGAGGGGAATTGCTAGACTGGATAAGGGGATTATGATGCAGGCTGAGGGGAGGAGATGTGTGGGAGGTTACCAGGACAGGATTGGCTACTGTACTAATGATTGTAAATCCCTCCCTTGCATGGGAGCATGCTTTAAAAGGACAGTGTGGATTAAAAGAGTTCAGTTCTGCTCCTGAAACTGTGTGTCGTCCAGTTATTGGGATTGCTGTGGGGATATTGCTGTTATTTTACCTGCTGGAAACCTTGCCTGTGGATTTATTATTTACTTGTTCCTGAGCCTCACTTGGATCATAAGCGGAGATAACCTGGGGAATATTGCCTCTCCGCTACACTACTGTATAACAATGTTCAGTGAATTTTAATACCATAGCCAGTCAGCTCAGACATGTATGTTCAGGGGCAGACTAACCACTCACAGGGCCCTCAGGGAAGTGGCTGATCAAGGGCCTTCCCCCGCGGGTCCTGGTACAAGGTTTTTTGCCCCCCTACTATTCTTCTCTCCTTCTTTCTGCTGCTTTCACACAT
This sequence comes from Pelobates cultripes, assembly GCA_933207985.1. Lineage (NCBI taxonomy): Eukaryota > Metazoa > Chordata > Amphibia > Anura > Pelobatidae > Pelobates > Pelobates cultripes. The sequence continues at coordinate 8,736,262 of OW240916.1, read as the reverse complement.
ATATTATGTGTAGGCTGCCCAGCACACAGAATGGCTGTGTGAGAGCCACGCAGCCCTAACTCCCACACCCGTGGATTTACTTTTAAGTGGTTAATCCAACCAGAAACAGTGTTTTAAAAAACACTGTTTTCAGACGGAGTAACCCTTGCAGGCATGCCTCCCAGCAATTAAAATAATGAAATAAAGCAAATTTAATTACACACTTCCACTGATTTTGCTGAGGACATCACAAGCAGCGTCCCCACATGTGCAACCAAGTAGCCACATATGTTTGGAGTCTACTTGTGGCTTTGCGTGTGTGGGGATGCTGCTAGTGATGTTGTGTGCCTTTATGTCAATGTGTGTGTTGGATTAATAGTTTCTCTTGTTTTACCTATTGTACAGCTCTGCAGAATATGTTGGCACTATAGAGGTTGTGGTGAGCGCAGGAGGGTACATAGGGGCTGTGGTGAGCGCAGGAGGGGACATAAGGGCTGTGGTGGGTACTGAAAGTGATAGGGGCTCTGGCTCTGGTAGTTGGAGGTGGCATAAGGGCTGTGGTGGGAGCATAGGGGCTTGGGTGGGAACAGGGATAGGTAGATCCTGGTATGGGTGTTGGGAGAAATGGTGGCTGAGGTGAGTGCAGGGGAACTGAGGTGGGTTCAAGGGGGACTGAGGTGGGTGCAGAGAGACAGGAGGCTAAGGTGGGTAAAGGGGGCTGAGGTGGGTGCAGGGAGATATGTGGTGTGTGCAGAAAGAACTGTGGTGGATTGGGGTAGGCAAGGGGCTTTGGTGGGTACAGGGGGGCTGAGGTAGGTACAGGGGGCTGAGGTGGGTACAGGGGAGGCTGAGGTGGGAGCAGAGGGGGCTGATGTGGGTACAAGGGGTGCTGAGATGGATAAAGGGGGGCTGAGATGGGTCCTGGCGGGCTGAGGTGGGTACAGAGGAAAATGTGGTGTGTGCAGGGAGACAGGGGGTGCTAAGGTGAGAATGTAAAAAAAATAATCTGTAACGGAGCTCCTTGTACTCCGACTGAGTACCCTCCGTTGACGGATGCTCCTAGCGCTTCCTGAGGACTCCAAGCGCTGCAGCAGACACCACAACCACAGCAGACTCCGCAACCGCCGTATCTTGACTGGAGTCTCGCCGTCTTCCTTCCACCCTGGATCAGCTTCTGTCCTCCAGGACTGTGTGGGAAAGAACTCTTCCTTCCACCCTGTATGAACCTCCAGCATCCAGGACTGTGTGGTGAAGACCTCTCCTCCAAGGAGAGCGTGTCAGGAACAAGCTCTTAAAAGAGCTAAGTGACTCAAGCTCAGGGGAGCATGCAGAGCATAGCAATCCCCAGTGTGATTATAACAGCTCCCTCCAATAACGAGACAAGGCTACGTTTAGAGGGATCAAGAAGAACTGTCAAAACCTTTATTCCCTTGGGACCAGCCAATACAGTCACCACAATAACATTGTTGTGAAACCTCAATAAAATCACAAACAGTCAAACCATATCAAGAAACACACAGTGACTTATCACAACACAATGGCACATTTTAAAGGGGTGGGGGGAGACAATATTTAACAGTAAATATCTCACCTGCCTGCAGAATTAGCAATATGCAAATCTACCCGAATATGCAAATTAACCAGTCTTGCAATTCAGGTAGTGCATATTGCTGTTGCTACCAACAGAGGGCACTAGACAAGCTCCATAGCCAAACCCACCTAGTTGGTAGCAAACCTCAGCAATACAAGAGAGCAGGCAATACATTACACAGTACACACACACACTATAAACAATTACATAACACACACCCTGCACCTATAATGGGTACAGGGTGACTAAAACATAAGATAAATAAAGCAGCCTACATAAATAGTCTGTCTGAAGGTAGACTAGGGGCTTTAAAGCCAGATACATGAAAGAGTCATAGTCACAGGGGAGGAGACTGGCAAGTAGGCCTCTCCAGGACCAAGTGGCGAAGGGCACTTCGTCACATAATCTATAAGGAACTTACCTGTGCTGTCTGACTGGCTGCTGCAGCTTCTTCTCTTCAGGCCGGACAGGAAGTGATGTCACTTCCCTGCCCCTCCTCTTCCTCATCACACACAGCACCGCACACGGGGAGGAGACCTGGCAGCAAGCACTGCATGATCACTGCCAGGTCTCCCTGAGAGAGGAGAAACGGGTGAGAGGGTGAGCGGGGTTTATATACAGACTGACATATTGCAGGGGCCCTGCAGCATATCACTGGAGCATGGGAGAAATCATGTTTTTCTGGCTGAGGAGATCTCTGATCTGTCCAGCTGGAGCATGGCTGTGCTGCCGGGCCCCTGACTGCCTCGGGCCCTCGGTCCATGACCGATCTGCCCGACCTGTCAATCTGCCCCTGTTTAGTATGTTCCTCTCCCTGTTAAGCCTGATTCTAATATAATATAAAATTGTGCACGGTTGCTATACTATCCCAACTGTAAAGCATGATATGGAGCTTGAGGATTGCCGTTGGGATACCTCGGGCCTGCATGTACCAATCTTATGCATCGCAAAAATATATAACAAAAAATAAGAGCAGTGATGTTCCTTTAGATTTTCTTGCACTGAGTTAAATCAATTTATTAGAATTTTCCTATGTGAGAGCACCAGCTGACGCACACTTTAACATGCCCCCTCTCAGGTCCCATACCTCATATCTCATATTGGGCTGCTCTGCCTAGTAATGCCTGGGTCAAATCTTTTCCAGTCCGACAATAGATACAGCAGTACCTTGAAACTATTCTCACACTATGATCACTGAAACAATGACAATCTTCTATTTCTAAGTTTAACAGACTTATTTTGTAAAGTGAGAATTCAAAGTGATTTCAAATCTAAGCTTTAATAGCAAATTTCAAACTGGGAACATTCTCTAATTCAGCTATGCTTTCAGTCCAGCTCCTCCGGCCTAAAATGCTAAAAATTATCTATAAAAACACTTTAAATGCATCATTGACTAAAATAACTCAAAGTTGTTTCAAGTGCCACTAGCAGTAGATACAGCAGCAATCTAAACCTAGTCTCACTCTAGAATCAATGATCTTGGCTATCTCCCACTACCACACAGGCACAGCAAAGGTAAATAGGTGAGTCACATTCCATCTGCACTCATTAAATAGGTGAATAGAGATCTGTCTCTCTCATCAGCTGCAGTCAAAGTGTTTGCAATTACTCTGCTTTGAAGTATAGATTGTTTTACTGCAAATCCTTTGTTCTACTCTATTGTTTAGTTGTCATTTGATCTGTGAATTAAATCAACATTTACTGAGCATGTACATGCCTTACATGAATCATTTGTTGGAGCAAACCTTAAACTTTAAATATTGCTTTTCTTTCCTGCATGATGAAATCCTTTAACTCTAAACTCCAGCACTACAGGGACGTTTCACTAAACTCCCCCGGCATAAACAGCGTAAAATATAAAAGAGGATCACAGACCGTCTTAGCATTATTTCAAACATCTAATATGGCTTTGATGGAGCCCTGGCGTGAGGCCGAGTCTTATTTTGGATGAGTTGCACTTTTTAAAAAAATAATCAGAGGATATTTTTCTCCTCTTTTCCTGCATACTGTAACCAGGTTTCTAAGAAATATTTTGGTAAGTAATTGTGCTAATTTATTTTAAAAAGTGATTTATCAGGATGCATGTGCTAAGATTTCTTTCTGAAAATCTGAAATCTGATTTAAAAAATGCAGCTAAAATTTGCTGATCTGGAGAAATTCTTGTAAAGTCACAGAATGAGTATTTCAGCCTCAGTTTTGTAACTCAGATTTAAATCCTTGCTAATGTGGCGTTTAGTTAAAAAAGCGTGAATTGCCGACAATTCAAAGTGAAATTAAAGTGAACGGCTAAATTAGAAAAAATCTGCATGCCATCTATGTTTCTAGTTCAGTTTTTGTGGGCTGCAACTTTAAGTTCAATAAATTATTTTAATTATAATTTTCATAGAGCAGATTTATCATTTGCATTAATAAAGTGTTTTTGGAGGTTTGTCTGCTCTGTCTATTCGATATTGGGTCCACCTGTCATCCGTGAACTATATTGGAGGGGGAGAAAATCGCTTGTAGTCTGAGCATGCTTACCTACTCCTGGCTTGTAAATCACATTCCATCTGCCCTTATTAATTATTGTATCTAACAATGTTACTCTATATGTATTTTTTTATGTGCACACCAATTTTGATTGTGTTACTTCTAAATGTCCTGTATATGTGAGTAAAGTGTGATCCACTTTACACTAAAATTAAACTTTATAGAGGAAGCACTTTTTTAAATACATTTTACCGTATAATTATGATCCCATTTGCACATCATGAGTGGTACTGTGTTTATTGCAACACAATTCATCAAAGTGAATAATAGAGTGGGTCACTATTCAAGATTTACAGATATAGCGCACCTTTTTGGTTGATTTTATGTTATGGTGTTTATTTGAGCTATTGCACTTTATCTATTATATTATTTTAGCACCATCTCCTTTTTACTTGATTTTTGAATTATAATAGAATTATGAATTACCGACAATTGACTTTCAAGGCAACAATGCCGATTGTTTTTTCAGGGTTTAATTCACTAAACTTCAAATGATGGTAAATTGACAAACCGAATGACAACATTTAGGCGAAAACAGTGAAATTGCGAAAATTGCTGAGTTGGGCAAACATTTCCAAAACATTTCAGAATAAAATCTGCAATTTGATTTTCAACTCACTACAATTCACACTTTAGTGAATATCCCCATGTGTCTAAATTAAAATCTAAATTGCAAAAATAATACTTAAAATGCTTTTTCCCTTTCTAAATTCTGCTTAATGCCACAATCCATTAAACTGTGCAGATACTAAAATATTACCATGATTTATACATGGTATGTTTTGTAGCAGAGTGATATGTTCTTTACTAAAAATGTAAATTGCAAACAAATATTCTGTCTTAATGTCATGTATTGTTTATTAAATTCTATTTGATCTTTATTTATACAATATGACAATGATTAATCAGTTAGAACTTTGTTCACATTAATATCCTGCATCCAGTATAGCCCCATGTGAGCTCCCGCTCTGTCTATAATTTTGTTTGTCCAAAACAAGGAACAGGTGTAAATGTATTAGGTTTCATATCAGCACAACCTAAATGTTCTCTAATCACATTGCCTCGTTCAAATGACATCACAGGTAAATTCTGAAATTCCAGAATGAACAGATAACATTCTTTAATGATACGACCAATGCTCCTTAAAAATGTGACAAAAAATGTGACATCAGTCTAATAGTAATTAAGTCATATTAATTAATCCTTTATTTGAGTCCTGATTTCTATCCAGTTTGGATATTAGAATTTTTGTCTTTCCTCTTGATTTTTAACATATTGCAACTTATTTTCTAAAAACCTTCTTTTTCTTACCAGTGCCATCTAGACTAAGGTTATGGAGAAAATAAGTTGACGGTCCACCATGAGAAAAAACTTCAGAAACGAGAAAAACTATTATCAGAGAGTCTTAAACTTTGTATTTAGTTACAATTAAAAAATTGATTACATTTAGTTATGTCTCTCGAACTGTTGCCATACCTTTTTATTATGTACGATAAAATAATATACACATCTTTTTTATACTTTTTTAGATTGTAAAGTGTCACATCTACATAGAGTTGGATGGACTATGACTGTAAGGAATGAATCGAGAGTCACAGAAATCATACTTCTAGGCTTTGGAAATCTTTATGGCTTCAACATTTTAATTTTCATCATATTCCTTAACATTTTCCTAATCACAGTAACTGGAAATCTTCTGATCATTGTGTTAGTTTCAATCAGTCATCACCTTCATTTTCCCATGTACTTCTTTCTTTGCCATCTATCACTGTCTGATATTGTGCTCACAACAAATACTTTACCTAGCCTGATGGGTGCAATCTTACACGGTGGGAAAGTTATGACAATTCCTGGCTGTATAACTCAATTCTATTTCTTTAGTGGTATTACTGTTACAGAATGTTTCCTGCTTGCAGTGATGTCCTTTGATCGATACCTGGCTATATGTGTCCCATTGCATTACATCACTATCATGGACTTTACATTGCGTACCTGTCTGTCTGCCTTACCCTGGATGTTAGGATTTACCACAAACCTATTTGGATTCATACCTATATCCAACTTTCAGTTCTGTGATGGAAACATCATTGACCATATATATTGTGACCTTTCCCCTCTCCAAAAACTTTCATGTTCTGACACGTCTCTGGTGGAATTTATAACCATTGCAATTTCTGCTCCTTTATTTATTTGTCCTTGTGGTTTTATCATAGGGACTTATATTCATATCTTGTTTACGATACTTAGGTTCCCTTCTACAACCGGAAGACAGAAAGCCTTTTCAACCTGCAGTTCCCACCTTCTCGTGGTTGGTGCATCCTATGGGACATTAATAATAAAGTATATGATACCATCCATAAGACATTTATTGCTTTTCAATAAGATGATATCATTGCTGCATACTGTATTTACCCCGCTTTTTAACCCTTTAGTATACAGTCTAAGAAACCAAGACTTTAGGATAGCACTAAGAAAGATTTCTAAACATTAGAGACACTTTTTATACATACACATTATAATCTCAGAAAATGTCTCTAAATTATTCTCTGACAACATTCACTGCTTTGCTCTGATTCACTGAATAAATGAAGGAATCAAAGGGAATGAATGTGTCTGCTTTCAATAAAATGACATTAAAAAGACATTTCTATATTTTTATATAATCTTAATGTATTAGGTATCCTTAAACAACAATCTGTAGAAATATCTTATTTTTACATCCTACTTTCATGTTCTGATTGGCAACCACATATATCAAGTGCATGTGCAATAGATGTGCATGTGCAATATTTAGATTGTAAGCTCTGTTGAGCAGGGACCTCATTACCTCTTGTTCCATTAAGTAATATTTGTAAATTGAAATTATTATATATACTGTGACCCCCCCACAATACAGCGCTGTGGGAAAGGTGCTTAATAAATAATACTACGACTAATAACAATAAAAAATAATGATATGTTAAGTAAGCTACATTTTATAATGCTTATTATAGTCTTATTTCCTCTTGTCTGGAGTTTAAAGGGATCTACACCGATTAATTATTCATCAGAAAAGAACCCCATCAATGGTAAAGAAGGGAAATAGTGAAAATTCTAAAGATATTTAGATTTCTCAACTTAATAAGCTACACTTACAAATTAAAAATGGGCCAATGGTTCTACAGACATATTAAACAATTCTTTGGTATTCACTAACAAGCAAAAGGGTCAACTGTCGTGTAGGTGGAGTAGGCACTCAGGAGATCAATCCAGCTTTGGACATGATATGTAGTCCGCATGGTCTAAAGAAACCACCGTGGTGTCCTGGAAAGTGTTTAATAATGATCAATAGCCGTGTAATCAGCTTCACATTTACCTATTATGATGATGGGAATAACTGAACACATTAAATGGACTTCTTGTAGATATTAGCATTAATAGAGTTTGCAATGCTTCTATCCAAGCAGTTGATATTATTTAAGCAAAACGTCCACTTCTGGGACTGAAATGTTGCAATGATTTATTGCATCTCCTATCTCCACCACAGATACATTAGACCCCCTATCTGCCCCACAGACACATTACATCCCCTATTTCCTCGACAGACACATTACACCCCTATCTACTCCACAAACACATTACACTTCCTATCTCCTCCACAAACAAATTGCACCCCTATCTCACCCACAGATAAATTTCATCCCCTATCTCGCCACAAACACATTACACTCTTTATCTCCCCATAGTCATATTACACCCCATTTCTCACTCTCAGACACTTTACATTCTTATCTCCTCCACAGACACTCTACACCCCTATCTCCACCACAGACTCATTACACCACCTAGCTCTTCCACAGACACATCGTAACCACCATTGTAACGGATCGCCTGGCACCCCGACTGGGTACCTCCGTTGAAAGATGCTCCTAGCGCTTCCTGAGGACTCCAAGCACTGCAGCAGACACCACAATCACCGAACCAGAGAAGCGTATACCTTCTCTCAAGCATATGAATGCTATAAACAGCTGAATAGGCAAAAACCATACGGATGGGTTTAGACTCCTAGCAGTCAAACTGGAACAGCATACAATAAATCCTTCCCCAATAATGAGACGACACTTCACTTTGAGGGTTAAGCAGGAACTCCAGTGCTGGCACACCCAGCCTGGTTTTTATTACAATCCACAAAACATAGTACTGCCCACAGGGTTTTGCAGAACCACCAATAAACACATTACAACACATACAATGCAAGTACAGCAGCCAATCAGACACAATGGGACAATAGAAACACACCCAGCATATTCCTCCCCTCTGCTTAGGAGATAATTGAGTCAATTATTGTATCTACTCAATTATCTCCAAGCTGAAAAGTTACTTTTTGTACATTTTTATAACTTTGTGAGTTAACATCGTACATACATAAAACTTACATTTTCATAATCAATCCATTCAGGGGAACAACCTATTAAAAAATGGCACGAATCAGACCAGGGGTTCAAAAGTTAAGGGAAAGTCCTTTGTGACTAAATGAAGCATGGCTTTCTGGCCCAAACCAGTTTCAGAGTCTTCTATCCTCGAGATAAGTAATTCAATTATCTCCCAGGACAGACACAAGACTCCATTAAGCACATAGTTGCAAAAAGACACAAAACACTTTAAAATACATAAAGTCACATTTACACATAACACACAGACATTTCACATATCCCCAGATAGCTGGGATCTGAGTGCACAAAACTACCGAATAGCGCTCAGATCCTATTCACACAGTTCAATTGCCATGGAGCCGAAGTCTTTAACTACACGAATGGGCTCCATGGCATAGCTATCTAGGTTAACACATTCACATAAAGTCTGGTCCATAGTCCAAAGGCAAGAGGCGGGCAAGCAGCCCCCTCCAAGGACACGTGGCGAGGCCGGTTTCGCCACATTTCTCCCCTTTACCATCCAGACTAACAGGGTATCTACAGTACAATATACACACTACTCAAGATAATAACTGTAGTGGGATGTATACAGATACTTAACTTAATTATTACAGCCTCCCAAGATCGTTACCCAGAGAAAACGACCTATTAACATAGATAACCACAAGCAACACAGAACTTCGGGATACGGCTGGACAGTTAATCTAAAAGGAACACAAAAAATATACACAAAATAGTGAAGTACAATTAACACATGGTTTTCCGCTGAATACAAATGCACTCACAGAATGAAGTAGAATATATCGCTCATAGGGTGCCTCCCCTAGTGGAATGGGGGGTTGGTAATCCCTTGGCTCCTTCTTAGGCTTCCTTAATGATGCTCAGGACTCCAAACAGGTAATGGTAGAAAAAAGATGTATTTATTGATAAAAGGTGAGTATTCACCATCAGTATAAAATATAATAGAAAACGGTATGGTCCTACGCGTTTCGTTCTGCAAAGAACTTCATCAGGGACCGTATATAAAGAATAAAATCAATATACAATTACAGTATATAAAAAAACATCCTATTCCCCCCATCCCTGTGTCCTCTTTAAATAGGGCTAATCCCCATGTTCATTGGTGGTTCCGTGGGTGGTATCCAGTATCTGCTATTCAATTGGTTCTGGGAAGGAGCTGTTCAGCTGTTTTTCATCCTCCCTGTGTTACTGTAATCAATTTTGGCGCGTTCGGGCGACCGGAACCGGAAGTGGGAAATGAATCGCACTTCCGCGTTCCACTTGCGTTCCACATGCGTTCCACCCGCGGCTGAAATGCGTTCCACCTTCATTGTGTCTCAATGTAAATATATGATCAGGAAAAAAACAGTAAAAATACAATATATTCTATCTGCTGAAGAAAAAAGCAATATTAGTAACCTTATTTACTTAATATAATCAATCACCATTAGGTTATTATAATTAAACCGTATCACACTGTATTTCTTAAAGTGAAAGGTGCGTTCAAAGTGCACAATATATATAATACATGTACTCCTATTATCAACAAAAACATTATATTTCAAGTGTACCATGCATGATTAAACTATATGATATATATCAATATCCATTAATTATTAGTAAATGGTTCATGCCATAAGAATTTTTTAAAGAATAACATAACATAAAAAAATATATATAGAAATTATAATTAAAAAGAGCTAAATTTTATAGTGTTCCTATAGAAAATCTCCAATATTAAGTGGAGTTACACATATATCTAATATCCCAAGTGGTTGTGTTTTGCCCATTGATTAATAAATGTATACAGGACAATTTAGCCATATATTTACTTTTATATAACCCATATGGAGGACGGAAGGTTGTATTTTAGTCAGAATCAATCATCATTCATGGAATGATGATGTATAAGGAAATGAATGTATGTATAAATAAAAATCAATTTTAGATTCTAATCCAAAAAACAAACTAAATCAATACCAATATTGAGGCCCCTCGGTTCTAGAGTATTTAACCGATGTATCCAGAAAGTCTCCCTTTGGGATAGTTTCTGGATTCTATCACCCCCTCGCCAGAATGGAAAAACTCTTTCAATGCCCATAAAGATAAAATCCCGAAAAGTAAATAATGGGCAATTAGAACAATGGGCCGAAACTGAATGAGTTTGGAGTTTCTTCTTGATGTTATTCAGATGTTCAAGTATTCTGACCTTTAGAATCCTCTTTGTACGCCCCACATATTGTTTGCCACAGGGACACTGTAGTAAATAAACCACATAGTCCGAGTGGCAACTAATTTCAGATTTCACCTTGAATGTTTCCCCTGTGACGTTACTATGGAACAACTGTATTTTGGACAATGATGTAGTAATACAGGCCTTACAGATTCCACAGCCTCTAAAAAAACCAATAGTAGGAGAAGAATGGATATTAGGAGGTTTAATAGCGTAGCTAGGAGCCAGTAGGTTCTTAAGATTCTTATTCTTTTTATAGATCACCATAGGGCGATCCGATAAACACTCTCCCAAAACTGGGTCCTGGAGTAAAATGGGCCAGAAATCCTGCAAACTTTTTTTGATTTTATGATGATCGGTATTGTATTGAGTTATAAAAGATAATTTAAAGTTTTTATTATTTTCATTTGTACTGCCCTTGTCTTCTAATAATGAACTACGTTGTACCGAGCTGATGGAACGGATTTCTTTGTCCAAAGCATTTCTTTTATAACCTCTATCCATAAGCTTTTTCTTAATATATAGTGATTGGGTCCTAAAATCCTGAGGATTAGAGCAATTACGTCTGACACGTGTAAACTGACTTCTAGCTATGCCCCGTAACCACGGTTTGTGGTGACAGCTACGTTGGTGTACGTAGCCGTTACCATCTGTGGGTTTGAAGAAACATTTGGTCTGTATTTGTTCTTGATCACAGAAAAGGACCAGGTCCAAAAAATGAATTTCATATTTATTCCATACTGGAGTAAAGACCAGATTGTACTGGTTGCAGTTAAGGTATTGAACAAACTCCTGAAAAGCAACTGAAGATCCCTTCCAAATAATAATAACATCATCGATATATCGCCGCCATAGGACCAGGCTCTCCCTCCAGCCATGCCCAGACCACACAAAAAGTTCTTCCCATCTTCTCATGTAGGTGTTGGCATAGCTGGGGGCGAACCTGGTACCCATGGCGGTCCCAGTGGTTTGTAAATAATAATCACCATTAAAGAAAAAATAATTGTGATCCAAAATAAATTGAACTGAAGAAAAAATAAACTCTCTATGACCTGCAGATAATGTATTATCTTTGGACATATAATAATCAATGGACTCCAACCCTAAGTGATGACTGATCACAGTATACAGAGAGGTCACATCTAGTGTGGCCCAACTGTATTCCGATTTCCATTCAATACACTCCAGTTCTTGTAAAAAAGATTTTGTATCGCGCACATAGGAAGGCGCTCCCTGTGCGTATTTCTGCAGAAAGGAATCAACGTAGGCGGATAGATTAGCTGTTAGTGAATTTACACCGCTAATAATAGGACACCCTGGTGGATTAGGGAGGCGTTTGTGTGTTTTAGGAAGAAAATAAAAAATCGGTATAACAGGGTTTTTTTGAAATAAAAAGTCTAAATTTTTTTGAGTAATAATCCCACTGTTATATGCCTGATCTAGAAGGATCCCCAGTTCCATATTAAAACGTGACGTTGGGTCATTGGCTAGAGTGGTATAAGTATTTTTGTCCCCCAATATATTAGCAGATTCTTCTAGATAATAGGAGGTGGTCATCAAAACGATGCCACCACCCTTATCCGCCTCCCTAATTATTAGATCATCACGATCCATTAAATTTTTTAAAGTTTCTTCCTCTCTTTTGGTAAAATTAGAGGCTCGGGATCTTTTCTTATCATTTGTACTAAAAGACTGGAACGTTTGATTCACCATATGTTCAAATGTCTCTAAAAATGGACCTTTGCTTTGTATAGGAAAAAAATGTGATTTACGTTGAAAATTATAATTAAAAGGGGTGGTTGAAACATTCACGGTGTCATCCGAAGGTGGTGGGTTTAAGAGAAAATGTCTTTTAATAGTTAGTGAACGAATAAATTTCTTTAAATCTATAAAGAGATTAAAATCATTACAGGTTTTACTAGGAGCAAACTTCATTCCTTTAGACAATAAATTAATTTCATCATCTGTCAGGGGGGTATTGGTTAAATTAAAAATACCTCTATCTATTTCCCTTTGTACCAAAGGATAGACAACTTGGGATGGTGTAGCTAATCCTCTGTTCTTACTCTTTTCGTGGGTGAGTTCTGATATAGAGGGGCAAATCGATTGGTATGTTCCCAAGTTTCCATCCTTGGGCGGAAATAGTTGGTGATAGTTTTTTCTTTTGGACCCCGTGGTCTCCCCTGAAAATTTATTTCTCGGTCATTATACTGTGTATTTTTTCCTTGGGTCTCTGTTGTATCCCTTGTAGCTTGGGCATATGATCTTAAATTATGTGTCCTTTCAGGGGACTTGTTCCTAGATAGATGAGGATTAGTTGGTACTCTATTAAATGTCTCTTGGTGACCATTTAATCCATCATGTTGTGATCTGGGAAAGTTTTTTTGTCTCGCCCCAGATTGGGAATTTGTGACCTCTCTGTATACTGTGATCAGTCATCACTTAGGGTTGGAGTCCATTGACTATTATATGTCCAAAGATAATACATTATCTGCAGGTCATAGAGAGTTTATTTTTTCTTCAGTTCAATTTATTTTGGATCACAATTATTTTTTCTTTAATGGTGATTATTATTTACAAACCACTGGGACCGCCATGGGTACCAGGTTCGCCCCCAGCTATGCCAACACCTACATGAGAAGATGGGAAGAACTTTTTGTGTGGTCTGGGCATGGTTGGAGGGAGAGCCTGGTCCTATGGCGGCGGTATATCGATGATGTTATTATTATTTGGAAGGGATCTTCGGTTGCTTTTCAGGAGTTTGTTCAATACCTTAACTGCAACCAGTACAATCTGGTCTTTACTCCAGTATGGAATAAATATGAAATTCATTTTTTGGACCTGGTCCTTTTCTGTGATCAAGAACAAATACAGACCAAATGTTTCTTCAAACCCACAGATGGTAACGGCTACGTACACCAACGTAGCTGTCACCATAAACCGTGGTTACGGGGCATAGCTAGAAGTCAGTTTACACGTGTCAGACGTAATTGCTCTAATCCTCAGGATTTTAGGACCCAATCACTATATATTAAGAAAAAGCTTATGGATAGAGGTTATAAAAGAAATGCTTTGGACAAAGAAATCCGTTCCATCAGCTCGGTACAACGTAGTTCATTATTAGAAGACAAGGGCAGTACAAATGAAAATAATAAAAACTTTAAATCATCTTTTATAACTCAATACAATACCGATCATCATAAAATCAAAAAAAGTTTGCAGGATTTCTGGCCCATTTTACTCCAGGACCCAGTTTTGGGAGAGTCTTTATCGGATCGCCCTATGGTGATCTATAAAAAGAATAAGAATCTTAAGAACCTACTGGCTCCTAGCTACGCTATTAAACCTCCTAATATCCATTCTTCTCCTACTATTGGTTTTTTTAGAGGCTGTGGAATCTGTAAGGCCTGTATTACTACATCATTGTCCAAAATACAGTTGTTCCATAGTAACGTCACAGGGGAAACATTCAAGGTGAAATCTGAAATTAGTTGCCACTCGGACTATGTGGTTTATTTACTACAGTGTCCCTGTGGCAAACAATATGTGGGGCGTACAAAGAGGATTCTAAAGGTCAGAATACTTGAACATCTGAATAACATCAAGAAGAAACTCCAAACTCATTCAGTTTCGGCCCATTGTTCTAATTGCCCATTATTTACTTTTCGGGATTTTATCTTTATGGGCATTGAAAGAGTTTTTCCATTCTGGCGAGGGGGTGATAGAATCCAGAAACTATCCCAAAGGGAGACTTTCTGGATACATCGGTTAAATACTCTAGAACCGAGGGGCCTCAATATTGGTATTGATTTAGTTTGTTTTTTGGATTAGAATCTAAAATTGATTTTTATTTATACATACATTCATTTCCTTATACATCATCATTCCATGAATGATGATTGATTCTGACTAAAATACAACCTTCCGTCCTCCATATGGGTTATATAAAAGTAAATATATGGCTAAATTGTCCTGTATACATTTATTAATCAATGGGCAAAACACAACCACTTGGGATATTAGATATATGTGTAACTCCACTTAATATTGGAGATTTTCTATAGGAACACTATAAAATTTAGCTCTTTTTAATTATAATTTCTATATATATTTTTTTATGTTATGTTATTCTTTAAAAAATTCTTATGGCATGAACCATTTACTAATAATTAATGGATATTGATATATATCATATAGTTTAATCATGCATGGTACACTTGAAATATAATGTTTTTGTTGATAATAGGAGTACATGTATTATATATATTGTGCACTTTGAACGCACCTTTCACTTTAAGAAATACAGTGTGATACGGTTTAATTATAATAACCTAATGGTGATTGATTATATTAAGTAAATAAGGTTACTAATATTGCTTTTTTCTTCAGCAGATAGAATATATTGTATTTTTATTGTTTTTTTTCTGATCATATATTTACATTGAGACACAATGAAGGTGGAACGCATTTTAGCCGCGGGTGGAACGCATGTGGAACGCGGAAGTGCGATTCATTTCCCACTTCCGGTTCCGGTCACCCGAACGCGCCAAAATTGATTACAGTAACACAGGGAGGATGAAAAACAGCTGAACAGCTCCTTCCCAGAACCAATTGAATAGCAGATACTGGATACCACCCACGGAACCACCAATGAACATGGGGATTAGCCCTATTTAAAGAGGACACAGGGATGGGGGGAATAGGATGTTTTTTTATATACTGTAATTGTATATTGATTTTATTCTTTATATACGGTCCCTGATGAAGTTCTTTGCAGAACGAAACGCGTAGGACCATACCGTTTTCTATTATATTTTATACTGATGGTGAATACTCACCTTTTATCAATAAATACATCTTTTTTCTACCATTACCTGTTTGGAGTCCTGAGCATCATTAAGGAAGCCTAAGAAGGAGCCAAGGGATTACCAACCCCCCATTCCACTAGGGGAGGCACCCTATGAGCGATATATTCTACTTCATTCTGTGAGTGCATTTGTATTCAGCGGAAAACCATGTGTTAATTGTACTTCACTATTTTGTGTATATTTTTTGTGTTCCTTTTAGATTAACTGTCCAGCCGTATCCCGAAGTTCTGTGTTGCTTGTGGTTAACAGGGTATCTAACCTCCTGCCGGTCAGTGCCCTGGTTAGTCCAGCAACCCACCCACGAAGCACAAACAGCAATACAGCCCACCCACAATAACTGGTTACTACACCTGGATAAAATAGCAACTTGTCCATGTCCAGGTGCCTCACCACGGCTGTGCGGGGGGCTGGTAGACTGCCTTGATGGGTTGCTGAGTGGGCAGAGACCAGCGGTACTCTGCCTGGGTGCCAGCGCTACCACTGAAGTAGCCTGGTTGGAGCCTGGTTGTGGGAGGGGGAGACCGACTGTCTCCCCTCTGGATACACTGCTCTGTGGCTGGGGGACAGGACCGACTGTCCCTACCCCTGGTGCTGCAAGTGCAGAGACTATGGTCCCATCTGCATAGTTGTGGGGCTTAACATCTCCCCTTGGTGGGTTAGGCTGCCGCTGGAGAGAGGGTGTAACAAGCTCCTCTCTCTGAATTGTAGACTGCCGCTGGGGAGAGGGGGTAACCTGCTCCTCTCCCTGACACACTCTTTGCTGGTGGAGAGGGGGACCAACTGTCTCTCCTTTCAATATTTTGTCCTGCTGCTGTGGAGGAAGGACTGCACCTTCCGTTCCCTGGGAAAAAGACTGCCGCTGGGGAGGAAGGACCGCACCTTCAGCTCCCTGGGACTCACACTGCCGCTGGGGAGGAAGGACAGCACCTTTGGCTCCCTGGAACTCACACTGTTGCTGGGGAGGAAGGACAGCACCTTCGGCTACCTGGAACTCACACTGCCGCTGGGGAGGAAGGACAGCACCTTCAGCTCCCTGTGATACATACTGCCGCTGGAGATCTGGGCCGACCGCCCAGCATCCCTGTAGGGCCGGTAGAGAGACCGCCGTCCAATCTCCACCTGCCATCTGTGGGTCTTCCCAGGACCAGTCTGTGAGGTCCCTCAACATTTGCGAGTAAGGACCACCTGCTTCCGCACCTGGCAACTCCGGCTGCTGCTGGGGATCTGGGCCGGTCCCATCTCCACCTGCCTGTTGTGGTTCCTCACAGGACCAGTCTATGAGGACCCCTACTTCGGGTTCCTGCGGCCGCCTCAGGGGGAGACGGCTAGCCTCCTCGGATGCAGCCTCTACTCGGCTGCTGTAACACTCCTTCCGCTGAGCATACTCTCTCTCTTTCGCCAGCCGGAATTCTCGGGCCAGCCTTGTGTTTCGCTCGGCCGTGACCTGGTTCCAGATCACCCGGCGTACCTCCATCGGTAAATCATCCCCATACTGGGCCACTCGCTGCCTCACCTCGGCCATCCAATCATCGCCAGAGCCTTCCATACTTGTCTGCTCCAAGTCGCTGGATACCTCTGCTCCCAGGGGCGCTGCACGTGTGCTAGCGTTGCCCTCAATTTGTAACTCCACGAACGGTGTCTCTGAGCTGCTTTACCTCGCACTAGGACGCCATCCCACCGCTTGCCACCAATGTAACGGATCGCCTGGCACCCCGACTGGGTACCTCCGTTAAAGGATGCTCCTAGCGCTTCCTGAGGACTCCAAGCACTGCAGCAGACACCACAATCACCGAACCAGAGAAGCGTATACCTTCTCTCAAGCATATGAATGCTGTAGACAGTTGAATAGGAACCATACGAATAGGTTTACTCTCCTAGCAGTCAAACTGGAACAGCATACAATAAATCCTTCCCCAATAATGAGACGACACTTCACTTTGAGGGTTAAAACAGGAACTCCAGTGCTGGCACACCCAGCCTGGTTTTTATTACAATCCACAAAACATAGTACTGCCCACAGGGTTTTGCAGAACCACCAATAAACACATTACAACACATACAATGCAAGTACAGCAGCCAATCAGACACAATGGGACAATAGAAACACACCCAGCATATTCCTCCCCTCTGCTTAGGAGATAATTGAGTCATTATTATTGTATCTACTCAATTATCTCCAAGCTGAAAAGTTACTTTTTGTACATTTTTATAACTTTGTGAGTTAACATCGTACATACATAAAACTTACATTTTCATAATCAATCCATTCAGGGGAACAACCTATTAAAAAATGGCACGAATCAGACCAGGGGTTCAAAAGTTAAGGGAAAGTCCTTTGTGACTAAATGAAACATGGCTTTCTGGCCCAAACCAGTTTCAGAGTCTTCTATCCTGGAGAGTAATTCAATTATCTCCCAGGATAGACACAAGACTCCATTAAGCACATGGTTGCAAAAAGACACAAAACACTTTAAAATACATAAAGGCACCTTTTACCCATAAGACACAGACATTTCACATATCCCCAGATAGCTGGGATCTGAGCGCACAAAACTACCGAATAGCGCTCAGATCCTATTCACACAGTTCAATTGCCATGGGGCCGAAGTCTTTAACTACACGAATGGGCTCCATGGCATAGCTATCTGGGTTAACACATTCACATAAAGTCTGGTCCATAGTCCAAAGGCAAGAGGCGGGCAAGCAGCCCCCTCCAAGGACACGTGGCGAGGCCGGTTTCGCCACAACCATATTTCCCTTCCCCGACAGACACATTACACATTCTATCTCCCTACAAGCACTCTTCACCTACCATCTCCTCCATAGACACTTTACACCCTCTATCTCCCCCAGAGACACCTTACACCCCCATCTATTCCACAGAGACTTTCCACCCCCGATCTCCTCCACAGAGACTTTACACCCCCGATCTCCTCCACAGACGCGTTACACCCGCTATCTACTACACAGACAAATTACACCTCCTTTCTACCCCACTGGCACATTGCACCCACACTCTCCCCCCACAGAAACATTACACACTCTATTTCCTACGCATTATACCTCCTATCTCTCCCACAGACACATTACACCCCCATCTATTCCACAGAGACTTTCCACCCCCGATCTCCTCCACAGAGACTTTACACCCCCGATCTCCTCCACAGACGCGTTACACCCGCTATCTACTACACAGACAAATTACACCTCCTTTCTACCCCACTGGCACATTGCACCCACACTCTCCCCCCACAGAAACATTACACACTCTATTTCCTCTACACCCATTACACCACCTATCTCCTCCACAGACACATTTCATGCCCTATCTCTACCACAGACATCTTGTACCCCCTTACCTCCCCCACAGACACATTAAGCACACTATCTCCTCCACAGTCACACTACACCTCAATCCCTCACAGGCACACTCCACCACCTATCTCACCCACACACAGACATATTACAGCCCCTATCCCGCAACACTTACTACAGCCCCTGTGAAGAAATTACCCTGTTATTTTGGTAATTTAACTTTTTCCGTTTGGCAGTTGAAAGACCGACCACCCCCCTGGCTCATTAACTTCAAAGAGAACAAGAAATTAATGCTCTCCTTGTTATTAACTATTTTTAAATTAGGTGTCAAACAAAATAATCTGCTTATCATTATAAAGAAAACCAGTTTCCACTGAGACTTCTGACAACATCAAGATGTCATCAATCACTGAGCATCCATTGGCAGATGTCTTCAGAAATTGTCAATAATGAATCATGAGCTGTGTAAGAATTGTCTATTGGTGGCCACAGATGCCTGTGAGCGTCCTGGTATCAGCTTGTGGGCAGCTTCGGTCAGGGTAGTGGGTTTCCTATCTCTTACCCACTCTTGTATGTCTGGGTTCAGCCCGTTGTAGAATTGTTCTAATAAGGTCAGCTGTGTGATCTCCTCTCCAGTGTTGGCTTGGCTGGCTTGGAACCAGGCTAGGGCTGTTTGCTGCATTCGGCAGGCCCATTCTGTGTGGGAGTCATTCTCCTGTCTTGGCATCTCCTTGAAGCATCTCCTGTACGCTTCCAGTGTGGTGGCATATCTTGCCAAAATCATTTCCTTCACCCGGGCATAATCTGTGATTTCTACCTCTGGTACGGCTCTGTAGGCTTCTGCTGCATGGCCTGAAAGCTTACCAGACAGAATTAGCACCCAATCTGCTGGGGATACTAGATACAGCATTCATTGCCGCTTAAAATCTTGTAGGAAGCAGTCGATCTCTTCCTCTGTTTCCTTAAACGCATCATGTGGTACCTTTTGTTTTGCCTGTGTGGTAGCTGGCAGTCACTCAAAGGCGCGCTGTTCAGCCAACCGGAGTTGGTTCTCCCATTCTTCCTTTGCTGTGATGAAAGCATCTGTAACGGCACCCTCAGCATGAAATAGACAAACCGCCGTTTAGTGAATCCTCCCCTCTCACCATAACGCAAGCTTCATTCGTATCAACTGCAACCATACGAATTACAAACAGGGGAACACTCCAATCTCCTGAACGGGCCCCGTACTTCACTTCCCGAACTCCAATCTCACGAATCACCGCTAGTAGCCGAACTCCTATATCTCCCAAGCAGCTAATATTCCCATCCGGCAGTCTCTATTCGTCGGTAATAAATCCCCCCAATAACAAGACCAAGCTCCGCATTGAGGGTCAAACATGAACTGGGTTTACTGTAGGCTACCCGCTCGTATTTATGCAGGTCTCCCACTTGGTGGACACTCCCCTAGGGGAGCAAATGGAAGACTGTAATGGCAGATGGACATACGGCATTTCAGGACACACAGGCACATAATATTCCCAGCATGCATCATGGTTTCCTTACCTCTGCCCTGGAGATAATTGAGAAGTAATTCAATTATTTCCCAGGACAGAGGCAAATCACCATTTTAGATACAACCCACAAAACACATAAAAATACATAACTTTGCAATTGCCGAACATCTCTCATTCGTGTAACACATCCCCAGATAGCCTGGATCTGAGTGCATATTATTGGCGAATAGCACTCAGATCCCATACGCATGGTTCAATCGCCATGGAGTCAAAGTCTATTACAGTCTTTCGGTATGCAATTGACTCCATGGGAAGGCTATCTGGGTTAAGTCCATTTGTGCGTTCCAAACTCCTGAACGGCCGGTGTTCGTGTACTTTTGTCGATTGAGAAGGGAGGTCGGAGGCTTCAGCGGTGTTTAGCGGAAAAAGTGTGTTCTGTGTGTGTGTGTAAGGGCTGCATTGTGTGAATCTGTGTTTGTATTTGTCCTCTACTCTCTCCCCACCCCCTTAGTGGTCCTCTCGCACTCCCTCCCCCTTAGTGGTCCTCCCTCTCCCCCACCACCTTAGTGGTCCTCTCCCCCTCCCCTCTTAGTGGTCCTGCCTCTCCCCCCACTCTTAGTGGTCCTTCCTCTCACCCACCCCTAGTGTCCTCCCTGTCTCCCTTCCCCTTAGTGGTCCCCCTTCTACCCCACCACCGTAGTGGTCCTCACTCTCCCCCAACTCCTTAGTGGTCCTCTCTCTCCTCCTCCTCCACCCCTCTTAGTGGTCCTACCTCTCCCCCATCCCCTTAGTGTTCCTCTCCCTACAACCCCCTTAGTAGTTCCCCCTCCTCCCCCCTCAGTTTTTTCTCCTCCTCCCCCCCTTGTGCCTCCTACCTATTTGTAGTGTGGCCAGGTGGCGTGGATGGCGCACTGTGGTACAGGAGCTTCTGTTTCCTGTACCTGGCCGGACTGACAGGAAGTGCTCTCTCAGTGCCTCAGTGCTCTCCCCTCCTCACCAGTCCCTTACTGCTCTCCCTTGCCCCCCTGTTCCTTAGTGATATCCCCTCCCTCCTATCCCTTAGTACAGCTCCCCATCTATCCCTTAGTACAGCTCCCCTCCTGTTCCTTACTGCTCTCCTCACCCCTCCTGTCCTTTAGTGCTCTCACCTCCCCACCGGTCCCTTAGGGCTCTCCCTTGCCCTCTGCCCCTTAGATATATCCCATCCCCTCCAATCCATTAGTGCTCTCCCCACCCGTCCTTTAGAGCTCCCCCTCCTGTCCCTTAGTGATCTCCTCTGTCCCTTAGTGTTCTCTCCTCCACTCCCCTCCCTTAGTGTTCCTCTCCTCTCCCCTCCCTGTCCCTTAGTGGTCTCCCCCACCCTTAGTGGTCCTCTACTCTCTCCCACCCCATTAGTGGTCCTCTCTCACTCCCTCTCCTCACCCCCTTAGTGTCCTCCCTGTCTCCTTAGTGGACACACCTTCCCCCACCACCGTAGTGGTCCTCGCTCTCCCCCAACCAGGGCCGGACTGGCCTACCGGGATACCGGGAAATTTCCCGGTAGGCCGCCAGCCCTGGGGCCGCTTTGACATGTGGCTGCCCTCAGCCACAAGACCTGGAGAAAAAAAATTCTGTTCGCCTATGCGGCTGGTTGCAGCCACATCCGCTCCGCGCCGGCCGCGGCTGCTTCCTGTGCGAGCGCACAGATACTTCCTGTCAGCAGTCAGCCGCCGGATGTGAGCGGCAAATGACGACATGACGTCACATCCGGCGGCTGCGCGGCGGCCGTACCTACTCTGATTGGATCGCGGCCTCTCTTCCCTTCTGCAACATTGGGCTGTTGGAGAGGTAAGAATAAAGGGGCTTGGGGGGGATCTATTGTATTGGGGGAGGGTCAGTAAT